>PVIA01001055.1:0-321231 GCA_004024845.1 Tonatia bakeri
GTACCATAGTGGCTTTTTCTCGTGGAGCCAGTAAGTCTGAAGCTTGCATTGTGTGGCTTTCTTAGAGAAGTCTTGTGAAATTTTGTGCAGTATTTACAACTAAGTGAAAAGACCTGCCCACTTAAAAGGAGATGAGCTCAATGGAGTGGGCTTCTGATTGGTTAGCGGACAACCATCTTATGTAAATAAGGCGGCTGGTGAGAAAAATTTTCATTGGTGCCCATTGTGATGTGGAATGCGGGGTAACAATAGATGTTGAAACATTATATCCTCCAGTAATTTGTAATGTGTTTGAGGAGATGAGACAGACACATTCATGTACAGGAAATCAATGGGACAAGATAAGCACAGTAAAAATAATTCAGTTGAAACTTTTTGAAGTGCAGAGGGAATGCAAAGCACTTTGAATGGAGTGTGTGGATTGAAGTTAGCCAGGAAAAGCTTCCTGAGTCTTGGAGAAAAGACCCAAGTGGACGTGAACGGACTTTCCAGGAAGGGCGAGTTGTTTGAATGAAGATGTCCAAGTAACCAGATAATGGCGAAGGCATTGTTTGCTCTCCACGGAGTTCTGGGGCTGTGGGGCATCTAAACCAGGTGACAAAAGAAAGTAAATTAACTTTCATTGAGTGCCTCCTGGTGACCTCTTTGAACCCTTTACAGCAATCTTGAGAACTGCTGTTACGTCGATGCCCTATGGAATACTAATATAAGCTGATCGTGACTTCTCTGAGGTCAGTCAGGCTGAGTTTAGGTTGGAATCCAGACCCGTTGTGGATAGCTTTTGCTCTTGCTACTCTGCCATGTCAGAACAGACCTCGTAAGTGATAGGGAACTATAAGAAGACCTTTAACTGGGGACTGAAATGAACTTAAAACCAAGAAAACCTGGTTTCTCTGGCAGAGCTCTGATTTTGAGGAGATCTGGATTGGGGCTGCTGCTTTTAAAAAGGGTTTGCACTTCGTTGGCAATGGAAGAATTTTAGGTTCGGGGGACTAGTAGTAGTATTATACTATCTAACTGTTAATGCCTCTAGGATTTTCTAAGGAATTTATTGAATTTCAGAAGGAGATCCTGGGTTTTGTCAGTGTCTCCTGACAGGGAAAGTGAATTGCTGACCCCATTTCCTGAAGGGTGGTCCGGGGAATGCCTCCTTATCTCCTCCTCCCTTACCCAGGACCCCTTCCGCTTGTTGAGAATTGCTGAATTTCAGTCAGTTGCTTACGTTACCTGACACCCGTGAAGATAAAGCAGCCAGGTCCATCTCCCGGTTCTGTTTCGTTTCCCCTCTGCTCCAAGAAAGTTCTAACTCTTGCGTGGTTGCTTTTTTCTTGTTTAAGTTTGCTGACTGAATAGGTCCAATAAGCTTTTGTTTATTGATTGGTCAGTAACTATTGTCGTCCTAGGAGGTTTCTTTGTCACTGTTGGAAGTGACTCCCTTCACTTTGATTACTGTGTAAATTACTTTGTAAATTTCTAACTCTATCTAATCTACTTTATCTATGTATCTATTCGTTATTTAATGTAGACCTCCTTGGTCTCCCCAGAGCATCACTGAGAGAAGGTTCAATCAGAGGACTCTTAGATACATTTTAAAGAGAGAGAGGGAGAGAGGGGAGGGGAGAGAGAGAGAGAGTGAGTGTGTATGTGTGTGTTTGTTTCTTTGTATCTGAAGAACAGGGTCACAGTTCCCACTTAGATTTTGTATTTTGGGCTGCCTCCCTACTAAAGACCATCTGCGCTTTACAGGTGGGAGTTGACCGATTAAATTTTAGGTGTGACTGAATCACAGTTCTGCTTTCTTCATAGTCTTGCTTAATACACATTGCATTTCTGTGATATCATCATATCCTAGTGACCAGTGATCTTCAAAGGTGTATGCTCAGTTTCCTTTCTGGTGGGGAGGTCGGGTGGGGTGGCACCCACTGCTACATTTGAAGGATGAGAGTTGGGCTTAAAAGTGCCCCCCCCCCTTTTTATTGCCAGTGGTAAAATATAGAAGCGTAAGTGTTTTCTTGGGGTTTTTCCATCAGCTCTCTTCAGAGAGAATATAAAAGTCCTAGCTATAGAGCCTTAAACCACATGGGTTTGAACTGTGTGGGTCCACTTACATGCGGATTTTTTCAGCATACAGTCAGCCCTCCGTATCTGCAGTTTCACATCCTTGGACTCAACCAACCGCAGATCAAAAACGGTATTTTTGATTCATGGTAGGCAATCCAGTGATGGGAACCTATAGATGCTGAGGGCCAGCTGTATGCATTGTTCTAGGCCACTGCATATGAGGTACTTGAACGTACAAGTATTTTGGTATCTGTGAAGGGATCCTGGAACCAGTCCCCCCACCCCCACCAGTTACTGAGGGATGGCTGTCGTTCAGTTCTGGGGGAGGCAAAAGTTATACACAGATTTTCAACCATGCAGGGATTTGCACCCCTAATCCCCCCATTGTTCAAGGGTCAACTGTATTTCCAAGAGAGAAGCTCCACAGTTTTTGAAAAGGGGGTGGTGACAGCTTGATGGAAATGAATCAAGCAGTTTTTCTTTGAGCTTCCTGTTCACGGGCAGGGACTGGGAACTTAGGGGGCGGCTGCCTTGGCTCCCACCTTTCTGGACACCTGAGCCAGGTGCTGCTGTCCTCCCCCAGTGGTTTCTGCTGGTCATGAGCCCTGTTCTGATAGGGCTGGAGACCTTTCCTGTTGTTCCGATGTCACTGAGTTTTCTGGTAGAGATGGTCATCCTGGAATTTTCATTGACATTGTGTGTTGTTTTTGGAGGTGGGAAGAAACGAGGGGCCAAGGATGAAGATTACGAGGGGAGGGGCAGTTGGGGGCCAACAGAGCAGTTGTTACTATAATTGCTTTGGTCATGTGACCACCTGCCTCTTTGTGGGAAAAGAGTCATGTTCTATGGGGTCGAGTGTCTAGGATTAATTTTTAGAGTGGCCCTGTATCTTGTTTTGGATTTGTAATATTTTAGATAAATTCGTGGAATAGAAAGTCTGTTGAAGACTGAACTTTTAGAACTGCACCACAGATTATGAAAGTTTGTGGGAACATCTGTGATGCAGCTGTAATAGGATTTGTTTACTTTACCGGGATTGCTTCAGAGGCTCGAACTGGCTCCTTTGCTGCAGTTTTCAGCATGTCTGCCGCACGCCAAGAAGTCAGTCCGCGCCGACTCCTGGTGGAGTTAGAGTCATTCAGTTTTGTGGTCATTCGAAGATTTTGGTTTTAAACTTATGCCCACTTGAAAGCTTTCACATCCTGGCACAAGTCAGGGATGGTGAAACCAAGATATCCAAAGATGGGCCCATTCTGGAAATTAACGTATTTCCCAGATGTTCGGAGGCTTGTTTTCTGTGCTACTTGTTGTGTGTTCTTGTGTGTGTATCTCTGTGTTTTTATAGGAAAGCCCCTTGGGGAAGGGAGGATCTGCTTTTTGGATTGGGAAATAAAATAGGTGTTATTTATTTATTTTTTTTTGCAGAAACTTTGGAGGTGGCATTGCCGTTTCTGTGACAGATCCGTGGGGAGCTGCTGGGAAGGGTGGTGTTGGGGGAGCTCCATGGCAGTAACTAAAAACAGACATGCTCGCCTCTCCAGCGATTTTCAGTTATGAGACGGGCCACTCACGCTCTGAGTCAGCAGCCTTTTAACCATGGCTGACTGAGGAGACCTTGTTTTTGAAATTCACAGCAGTGCCTCCATCCCTGCTGTCTTTTGTCCGTCCTGCTAACACACAGCTGTTTTGTTCATACATCACTCTGTGTCCAGCTGCCCGGCTGCTTCCTCGGGTCCCTTTTATGGTGAATAATGGACACATGGGAGCTTGAACACCCAAGTGTGTGGTTATTCAAACAGGAAGTCTCAAGGAAACACAGTAACCTCATCCGAGGAACAAAAGATGGCACCGGAAAGGCCACGAGTGATTTTAGGCCTGATCCATCTGCAGGGAAGCAGCTGACAGTTCCCGAGATACGGACATCCTGGTTTCGAAACGGGAGAGTTTCTTTGGGATGTGTTAAACTTTTTAAAAAGCGTTCAGAGTCCTCCATCCTGATCCATACAGTAGAAATGGAAAAAGACATGCGGAAGCTCTACCTGTGGGGTGTGTGTGGGTCGTAGGAAAGAAGGTGCAAATTCCTCTTCACTCAGGTAACAACAGTGGGCTGCGCCCAGGAGCAGGGAAGAGGTGGGGCTTCGCAGAGAGCTGGTGGGGGGGGGGTTCGGAAGGCTGCCCAGCGCCGAGGAATGGAGAGAAGGGAGAAGGGGTTCCACCGAACAGAAGGAGCGCGCATTCTAGCGGGAGAGCAAGGATGTGTTCACCAGCAGAACGGAAAGCGCCCGAGAGAAGGATGAACCCCCGAGGGACTGCAGAGCAGATCTGACTGGGGCCGATCAAGATGAATGGCTTCTCAGAAAATTTTATCCGGTGACTTTTTAGATTCCTACCAACTTCGAGATTCTTTGATTATGTGATAGAGGACTTGTTAGGACGAGTCACATAAACCCTGATTTTAGATTTAAAAGTGAAAAATTAAGCCTGTAGGTAAAAGGGACAGCTCGGGGTTAACAGCAAACAGTTCGCATTAAGCAGGTAGGGCCAGTGATGTTCAGCCTTTCCCCTCTCATGGCACACAGAAACCGATTACTTAAATTCTGTGACACACCCAAAAAATGCATTATATTTTTTGCCAATCTGACGAAAAAATAGGTGTAATTTCCATTCATTCATACCCAACAGCTGTGGGGGTGGCTTTCTGTCATTTTTAATTGGACAGTCTAAGGGAAGAGAGGCCAGTGCCCCGACTAAACAGTCGGGTGTCGGTTGCATGGTTTAAAAATTCTTGCTGCACACGGGTCGAACGCACCGAAGCAAGGTGATGCAGATACTGAAGGAGAGTTCAGTCTGGGGCTTAGCTAACAGGGGCAGCAGTGTTCAGACGGAAGGAGAACCGGTTCCGGTCACCCTGTGCATGGAGCTTCGCCCCCAGTCCCAGCGCCAGGAAACCCCAGTGCTCACCCCACACGGGGTGCAGGTTTTCGTGATTCCTTTTCTTTTCTCCTGGTGACCTACCTCGTCCTTCAGAGCCCATGGCGAACTTCAGCTCCAGGAAGATTTTGGTGATTTCTGATTCCTCCTGGCCGCCCGCAGCACTTGCCAGGATGTTGCTTGATACTCATACACTCATTCATTTCTGAAAGTCCATACAGTAGACAAAGTGCATGCCTCTGATGTAAGCAGTGCTGCATTGTATTGTTTCCTCTGTTTCTGCTGTTAGACTGCGTTCATTGAGAACAAACAACTTATTGATTCACCTAACAAGTATTTCTTGAGTGCCTGTTATGTAAAAGGCACCGCACAGCGCCGGAGACCGGGCTGGAAGACCTAAAGCTTAACTTCGGAGTGAAAGGCATGCAGTTCCGAGGGCCCGCCCCAGGGAGGGTTTTCTTGGCTTTCTCATTCCTGTTGGCTTTAGTATCCCTAGTGTGTGGCACAATACCTTTCACCATAGGTGCTCAAAAGTTTGCCGAATGAATGAATCCCATTTCTGTGGGGCTATGGCCACAGAATGCAGATGGAGGGGAGAAAGGGCCCTTGGGTTTAGATTTCCCCCAGGTGTGGGGTTTGCCTTTTCATAGGGTCCTTGAAATCAGGTGGGTGGGATGGGGTGGCTCGTGCATGGTGTGGCATCCTTACTGTCACTATTAGGTAGAGATCTGCCACAGCAGCGAAGAGCCCCAACAATAAAGCAGTTGGAAAAGTGGTGACGTTGTTGCTCTTTCACGGGGTGGTGCGGAGGTGGGTGGGCAGGGGGGTAGCTCTGCCCACGCAGGTGTTCTGGGACCCAGGCTCCTCCCGTCGTCGTGCTCTGCCACCCCCTGAGGCTGCGGTCCTTCTGTGTGCGGTGGAAGCTGGGCGACGGGCACCTCTGAGTTCCAACTGGGAAGATACTGACAAGGACCGTGTGCTCCGTTCCTAAGACTGAGACGCAAAAGCGGTGCATCATTGCATCATCGGCCACCGGGGAGCCCTTAGTCACCTGGCCACTTCACGTACTCAGTGGAGGCTGTGCCCAGCCACAAGTTCGTTGTGGTGGCAGAGAGGGGGAACTTATTTTGGCAGGTGGCCCTGGCATGCCAGCACTCCTGCTCTGGTGACGGACTTACCAATGCCGTGCCGCAGAACCCTGCCTCTCCCCAGGTTTGGTCTTCCTGGAGCCCCTGCTTCCAGAGGCTCCCGTTCTGCTGCTCACAGTTTTAGCGATTGGATCAAGAAAAAACTAGCAAACTGTGTACGCTCCCACCCAAGGTCTCCAGGAGAAGGGGCTGTGGGAAGAAGGGGCGCGTGCTCATGCTGCTCTTCTCGGCGCCGTCTCGGATTTATTTGTGCCGGGACTTGACCAGGTTTCATTCCCCGGGTCCACTCTTGGCACCGAGACCGCGTAGGTCACACTCGCAGCTCTGCGTCAGGTGCGTTTCGGAGGAGCACCTCCCTCCCAGGCGGGATCTGGACGGAGTTGACAGTGTGGACCCTGCTTGCCTTCAGCTGGGCGGGTGGATCGAAGCTGCTGTGAAGGCCAGATGTGTGTTGGACGGAGAACGCCACGTGCGAGGAAACAGTGCCTGTCGCTTGCACCACTTGCCACGTGAACGTTCAGTCTTGTTCTGGAATCGTTTTTAACGTGTGTTTACCTTTTCCTTGAATGTGAGTTCACGGAGGGCAGGAACTGTGTTGAAACGAAGTGGGTCAGCAGCTGAGAGCTAGGTAGTTGGCCTGGGGAACCGCGGCAAACTTGGTGAAATAGTGTGCGTGCAGAATATCGTGGCAGCAGGTGCCCCACGGTCGCACGCGCCCCTGTTCTTGCAGTGAGGTGCGTCCCCACTTCATCCAGTTGAAGGCCCCTAGCGCTCACTCCAGGTCAAGTCGTGCTTTGTTGTCAGGTGTCAGAGGAACCCTCTGCCGCTGAGCACTTTCTGCGTTTTGATACACAGATGGAGGGGCGTGGGCTGGTCGTACTTGTGCAAGTTATAGCGCTTCTTCAGACAGTGATGCTGGAGCGACTAAAGACTCTCAGCTTTGGGCACTCAGTAGGCATTCGATAAATTGGTTATTATCTAATGAGATGAATAAAGCCCAATGAATAGGAACTTTTATTTCATCAAGAGGATGCATTTTAATAGGTAGAGTTTAAGAATTTGAGTGGATGGGTTTTGAAAGTACGGTAAGACTATTCAGAAGTACAAATAGAGCACTATGTAAATGTTTAAGAGGAGTAGTAGTGGCTGAATTCTAACAAAAGTACCTATTCCAAGAAAAAAGTATTTCCTTTCCTCATTTTTTGTTTTTGTGTGATTATTTCTTGTAAAACGCAATTTCGTCTCCAACCCCTGTGCGTGCTTCTGTCAGGAACCCGGCTGTGCTAAAGCCATCCCGTCGAGATGACCTGAATGGGAAATTAATGCGGGTGTCCTCGTCCTCGGAAGCAGGCCGTGTCGGTGGTGTCTGGGTCCTGACTCCATCCTCACTTTACCCGTGTCCCCGCTCACCTGCCGGCTCGTCACAGCTGTTTTCCTTTCTGGCCACTTGTGTCACATCAGTGACCAGTGTCCCTAGGAATCTTTTTTAAAAGATCACTCGGGTTGAGGATGAATGTGTAAATGGCTATATTAATAAATGATTGCTTTTGCCTGTAGGGTTCTCCAAGCTGGATTTTTGCTTTCTGAAAGATTGTAGTCTCCTTGAATTATTATTATTTTTTTCTAGTCAGACTCATTGTCTTTATTTGCTCAGAGTCCTTTGTCATCACCTTTGCCTGACATATGTCATGTGCTGTGGGCCTTATCGCTCCAGGTTTTTTTTTAGGTGGGGGGGCGCGGTGTGGGGAGAAGGAGTTTGCCTTCTCTGTAAATCCTTTTCAACATTCTGGGAGTGTGACTACAACGGGCTTGTTGTGCCACTCACTGGCACTCGAGCATACATACTGTCTTGTTCTGGAATCTCCTCCATGTGCGTTCCCTCATACGGGTTCACTGAGGACAGGAAGTAGGATTTAAACCACTGGGTCAGCAACTTGGAGCTCGGGGCCTGACTTGTGAAATTATAGGCATTAGAATAGTCTTGGGTTGCCTGGATGAATCAGAAAACTCAATTCTACACTGATGGGGAGGCTCAGGGCTAAATTTAACAATTAAATGTGTCCCCACAGTGGCTTTGGAAGAGTGTTTGAAAGAGGTGCCTTCACTAACCTCTGGAGAAAGGCCACAGTGCTGTTTTTTCAAAATTTAATCTGTCACCCGCACTGTGGACAACAAATGCTAAAAGACCTGCCTGTTTGTTCTGATGAATTTTCTTTCAAGAACAGGAAAAGAGCTGAAACCAACTGTAACATTGTTTCTTTTTAAGAAGCCTCCTCTTCCTTTCCAGGATCCACAATGCCAAGTTAAATACCTTTCTTTTTTTAGGAGAGCAGAGTTTCTCAGGCTGAGACATTGAGAGTTTCTGTTTCACTAAGCACAAAGCCCTGTAAAGTAGGTATTTAAATTCCTTCTTCATGTCATTTGCAAGTTGTTACAATGTCACACTTTCCTTATAAATCCTTAGCACTGATGACCTGCAAACCCAGAGATTATTCCTGTGGAAGGAAATCTGTTGTCACCTGGGCTAATGGGTCCCAAGTGCTCACCAGTAACACACGACTCATTTCTGGAGGTTTTTTTGGTGTGTGTTTTTTGAAATACGTTATGTGGATTACTGTGAAGTGTCGCTCTGTATTTACAGGTAAATACAAGATAAAAGAGATAATTACATTGTGTGTGCAACAGATTGTCAGTCTCAGTGTGCAGAAATCAGAGTAGAAGTGGAAACTTCTCTCTGAAGTGGGTGAGTGACTGTAGTAGCGCCCCTTCCACCCTCATATCCACCACCCTAGATTTTGTGTCTTATTCCCTTGCTTTAAAGAGAAGATAGTTTTATCATCCCTAGATGGTATATTGCTTGTCTCTGAGTTTATAGAGATGGTTTCCTATGTGTCATCATGTCTCTGCAGCTTGCTCTTGTCATTCGGTACTTTTCTAACGTGTAGTTGTAATTCATTCATTTGCATCCCTGTGTAGGATTCCATTAAGTGATTAATCATACAGGTAATTCATTGGTTGTCGTGCTGATAGACTTTATGTTGTCGTTAGTATGAATAATGTTTGTTAGCATTCTCACATATGTCTCCTGATGCTTATGTGTGAGAGTCTCTTTGGGTAGCTGGGTCATAACAAGTACTTTCAGTTTTATGAGATTATGCAAATAGTTTTCCAGAGTGGCTGTGCCTGTTGAATGCTCACCAGCAGTGTTTACAGCCATTGATCCCCATGTGGGATTGTTAGAATTCTTAAATTTTGCCCACTTGATGGTGTGAAATGATATCTCAATGGTTTAAGTTTCTTTTCATGTGTTTATTGGCCTTTCACGTTTTCTCTCCTGTAAATTGTCTTATGTTTTTCCCTTTTTTCCTTAGTAATCTTTAGTATTCTTTATGTATTTTGTATACTAATCCTTTGTCAGTGACATTGTCTGTATCTTCTGCCAGTGTGTGGTTTATCCTTTTTATATTCTTTATGATTTTTTGGGGCAGTATATCTTAATTTTAACGTGATCAAATGTATCAGTATTTTCTCTGGTAGTTAGCCTTTTTGTGTGTCTTCATATATATTTTTTCAAGGATCTTCTAAAGTTTTAAGATTTGCCTTTTATAATCGATTGTGTGCTGTCTTTATCTCCTCGGGCAAATTCCTTTCTAACTAACCCTTCTGGTTTGGTAATTTCCTCACCGTCTCTGTGTCTCGGCTCTTCCATGTGAGTTTTGGAATCGGGTCATCAAGCTGTTCAATAACATCTATTTGGATCTTGGTGGAAATTACAGGTTCACTAAACGGCCTTTTGGGTTGAATCGACATCTTGACAATACTGAGTCTATCCATGAACATAGTGTAATTTGAGGCTTTCTTTAATGAGTTCCAGTAATGTTTATCATTCCCTCCTTGTGAGCCTTGGCCTTTTTCTGTTAGATTTATTCTTGGGCACATTTTATTTTTTTGTTGCTATTACAATTTTTTTTCTAAAATTTCATTTTTCTATCTCTTGGTTGCTGGCACATAAAAATGTAACTGGTTTTTGTGTTTAGATTTTATAATCACTTGCTTAATTCTCTTATTAATTCCAATTATTTGTGTTTAGAATCTCTTAGGTTTTAGAAAGTCATCTGTAAATAATTACAGTTTTGTTTCTTCTTTACCAATCCTTAACTCTTTATTTATTTTTTCTTTTCTTTGTTGGTTAGAACAATATACAAAATTTCTGTTTAAACATTCTCCTTAGATACTGTGAATTCACAAAGCTTTGCTAATTTGAAAGAGGAGAGAAGTTTTATTTTAGGTTGCATTTCTTTTGTAATTGTTGAGGCCATTTTTTTATGCTGTGGCATAATGTTTATTTCTGTAAGCTGCCTCACTTCCTTTGTTTTGTAGAGATGTGATAGCAATACAAAAAATATTTTTTAGCTTAGCTCCCAACTTTTTTGCTATTAAACCACTTTAAGGAATGTTTTGGGCACAGGTTTCAGTGGATTAAAGTAGCTCTAAAATAGTAACCTTAGTAATACACACAATTATTCATCTCCTTGGTAAGATTAGCTACCAGATTACTTTGCTGTCCATATTGTTTGACATGGTAAGAGGTAATCTAGAAAATGAAAACACTGCTATTTATAAAACTCACTGACGACTCAATTAATACATTTGTTTCCCTAAGACACGAAGCAGACTGTCCCAGTGGCACGTCCAGGAGTCTCCGATATAGGGGCCTGGGCTTTATTTTGGTCTCTGTAACCAAACCACTTTTGATCGCAGAGTTTGATGAGTTTCTCAAGCTCCTGAGGTGTTTTAGGACCTCCTTCTTGGTTTCCAATCATGAATGTGGGTCATAGTCTTTAAACTCCTTCTTCCTCTTCTCTTTAAAACTTAGCACACTCTGAACAGCCTTATTCACATCTGAGAAGTGGATTGGACGTAAAGGTCTCAGCACAAAGAATGATGAATCTGTGTGACTTTTTGGAAAGATTGTCTCGTACAACGTAAAGTTTGTTAAATGTGAAGAGTTTTAAGTTCTTGGGATAGATACACCCCACGGAAGTGGTTCTCGAAGGAGGGTGGTAATGTCCCCGAGGGATGTTTAGTGGTGGGGGGTTGTTACGGGGAGAGGAGAGGAAGCGGTCCCACACAACAGATTGCCCGAACCCTGCCCATCTCTGGGATTTCTCAGGGGCCATTTGTGCTATTAAAAGCCCAATTATAAATATCTGAGCCTAGAATATAACTTTGTCTTCATACATAAACAGAGGTCTTACAGTTTTATTATGCACGATTTCTCACGAATACAAGTACCGTGCACATAAATACTTCTGAGCTGAGCAGGAGTTCGCAGGCCGGGAAAGTCACCGTGCCGCCGTGTCACCTCTCGTGGTGCTCAGGTGGCTCGTCCGGCTCACGTGTAGCTCTCTCTGCCTTTCTGGCGCTCACGGTCAGAGGGACTCTGCGTGTGTGTTGCACACTCTCAGCCTCTCTTCTAAAACACCGCGTGTAAAAGGAAAGGGTTGATAACATTCCATCGAAATTTTTTAAAATTTGCTTTCCCAGCCTTTCCTCCATGTGAATGGTAGTAGCGTGTCTATCCTGCCAGCATTTACTTTTTCTTCTGGAACAATGAGATAATTAAAATTAAGTAAATGTTTTATAAGGAAACAAGCTGATGAGGTTGGCAGAGAGTGTGCATTCTTCCTCACGCTCTCCGCTTCGACGGTCTGTAATCTGCCCTGGCATGTTACAGCTCCTCGGTTAGAGCGGTGCTGCTTTTTACCTGAAGACGCGCGGGCGGGCTGCTCTGTTACTGCTCCTGACGCCGGTGCTCACTACAGTGCTCACCTGTATGTCTGCCCCTTCGTTTTCTGCACGTCTCGTACAGGACGGCATCCGATCCTTTTCTCAAAATTCAAACCTACTCGTTGTAAGTAAGCAGGTACAGGTTTCCTATGGCTTTGTTATCTATCTTCTACTCTAGTGACCCCCAAGCCTTTATCTATTGAAATCCATGTGTTTTCTTTTAATTCTGCTTTATATGGTATTTAGGGCTACACACATGCGCACATGCCCACACTTGGAAGTTGTATGTATTTTAGATTACATAACTTAGGGGTTTTGTTTGGGGACAGTAAAGTGGAGGGGTTACAAAATATTTATTAGGAGAAGGGGCAGGACTCTGGTGGGCTTGAGCCTCATCCTGCAGCGACTCACCCCCCAATAGGTGGTCTGCTGCCTCCTGCCATGGGGTCGCCCCCCAACCCCCGTCCATTGTCATGGAAGCCAAGGCCATCTTTCTAAAATGCCAGGTGTCACTTCCCCAGGTGCTACCTTGTATTAACTTTCTGGTTTACATTTGTTTGTGTGGAAAGCAATCCAATAATTAATTGATAACAGGAGAATAAACTCTGTGTCGCACAACTGTAACCCTACTTCTGCCCCACCCGGTACAGTGTATCCCCAACTGGACACCTGGCAAGCAGGGGCCATATCTTAAATTTCTTTGTGTCTCCACCATTAACATTGTTCTTTGCAACTCGTTCCCGCTCCCGAAGGATTTGCTGGTATTGCTAGTCTACTTTTCTCCCGTTACAGTGGAAAGTTGGAGAAGGTTCTCCACATTTCCTTGCAGCTCTCCCTAGTTGTTAAGCACAGCTGCTTTCTGAGTGAGTGTCAGCGGGGAACAGCACCTCGAGTTTCTGTGGTGGCAGGTGCGCCCACCGCCCTGGGTGGAGGGAAGACGTGCAGGAACCAAAGGGGCTCAACACCAGGCCGATTGCGATTACGGTGTTAGGGTAAGATGTGGCAAAAGCATTAAAAAAATTTTTTTTTAAAGACTTTATTTATTTTTAGAGAGGGAAGGGAGGGATGGAGAGAGAGAGAGAGAGAGAGAGAGAGAGAGAGACATCAATGTGCGGTTGCTGGGGGCCATGGCCTGCAACCCAGGCATGTGCCCTGATTGGGAATTGAACCTGCGATGCCTGGTTCGCAGCCCGCGCTCAATCCACTGAGCTACACCAGCCAGGGTGCATTTAAAATTTTTTTTACTTTTCAAAAGTTTGTTTAATTGTAGTAAAGAAGTCTTGGTTTTAAGTTTATATAAAACGGTCATGTCACCATTATATTGTTGACATTTGTTATTTTGGCTGTTTTCTCCAATGTGGAGTTTATTCATGTATGAGTTTTTGTTTTAATTTCCTGGTATGTTTTTGGTTTTGTTTCCTGGTGAGGGAAATTGTTTCTTTTGTCCCTGAACATGCTCTTCCATTCTTCCCAAGTTATGAAGAAATCATTCTGGACCCCCCTCTTCTGTGTGAGCTGTGTGTATGTTTTAGCCCCGGCACGGCAAGACGAGGTGGGGCAGTATCTGGCAAATCAGACCTGTTGTGGGCGGCGTCTTGCACGTGTTTCTGCATGTCTTCCGAATTCAGTGTCCTTGCCTGAGGTACTTAGCATCATGTGTGCCGGAAACGCAGTTCCCAGTCACCACGGTGTTACCTACGAACTGATCTCTACCCATCAAATTTCAAAGTTGCTATTGATCAGACCAGAGCCTAGGGTTTTATTACCTGTTTACTGTCCTCATGGACTTCAGTACGTTGTTTAGTAGGTTTTCCCCACCCTTGTTAGAAATGCAGAAGGTTTCCCCCACCCCTCGTTAGAAATGCAGATTACACCTGCTTTGTGAGTATCGTGAATAGAGCTGGGATGTATCTGCCTGACTCTGTGTGTCTCGCTGGCGTTGAGTTCAAGCACATGAGTGTGTAAGGCCTTACGTGTTTCAGCCTTGAACTCGGAGGAACAGAGTGAGAGTGTCCCTGTCGCTCTGGAATTTCGGCTCTTCTCCTCTCCTTTTAATGCAAGGTCGTCAAATGACTTTTTCTTTACCAGAGTGTTTAAATTTCCAGTATTCAGTAGTTGGAAAATCATGGCTACCTAGGGTGCAGTGCTGGTTTTGGCTGGTACACTGGATGCAGATGACCACCTGTGCTTTGACACTCTTCCCTTGGCCCTCGGGCTGGCCTGGGACTGCTGTGACCCACATGGGTAGCAGATGGGATGACATGCACGTTCCAGGCTTCTGCCTTGGTCTCCTGGAGCGTCAAGTAGAAGTCCAACTGCCCTGCGGCCACTAGGCCTGAGAGGGCGTGGGCAGGCTCTCTGGTGCGTACTCCCGCTGTGTCCAGTCTCCCACCCATCCCCACCAGGGCACTGTGTGTGACCACCCAACTTGTCACAAAAATACTACCAAGTGTGGAGTGCAAGAGTCACCCAGCCAAGCTGTTCCCAAATTCCTGACTCTCAAAATCGTGAGACATAAAAATGGTTGTTACCAAAATCCACTGGGCTCTGAAGTGGCTTGCTGTGCAGCGGGAGACAAGCGGGAGTTGCTGAGTCTCTGGGGAGTTGCTGATTCGGAGAGCCTAAGCTTCCCTTCCCCTGGGGAAGTCAGCCTTTCTTCCTCCTGGGAATGGGGGCTTGAAGAGAACCTGTGGACGCCCTTGCAGCAGAGATCGCACTTCGTGGCTTCCACTGGAGAGCAGCAGGACGGGAGCCAGGACTGTCCCAAGGCCGTGCATTTTTGTGTGAGAACTGAGGCTTAGCTGAAGCTTCAGACCGGGGGTTTGCTGCCACTGGGGTCTTTCGTCTGAGAGACCAGGCTCTTCCCTGGTCAGCATCTTTTAGTGTCTGCCGAGAGGGAGGCCGGCACAGGGACCCACCTTTGAGATGGTCTCCAGGAGAGCATCCATGTGGGGGTAATAGCCACAAAACAAGTTGCGTTGGGAATCTTGGTATCCGTAGCTTCCTGCCATTGCCCTGACCAATAAACTTCCCTTTCTTGGCCTGCTAAAGAAAACGTATCGCCCCTGGTGGCCATTCAGGGCGCTCTGCTCTACGGGCCCACCGCCAAACCCTTCGCCCTGTCTCCTGTGGTTTCCCCACAGGAATCCCCCCTAGGTACCTGCCCAGTTTTGTGGGGTGCTAATGTCCTTCTCTGGCTCTGCTCCTGCCCCAGAGGCACCCCATTGTCCACTCTCACCCCATCTCTCCCAAACGCTGCTGATCTATCAGAGGCAGATTCCAGAGGCTTTCTGTTCCTTAGAGTCTTTCACTTCTTTATTCTTCCTGCTCATGCCCCACCCTCTCCCTCGGCTCGAGCACAGTCCTTGTGGCTTTGTGGGCGTTTGCCACCCACCCCTTAGGAGGTTATAAACAGTTCGAGGACAGAGAAGACCTCATTTATAATACAGCATAGTGTACATTGAGTAACTGGCATTAGGTGAGAAACCTTTTCTCTATTTGCATTTCCCTCTCTCTTACTCCAGGAAACCATTGGAGAGTTCTCTAGAGGTCAGTGACTGGAACTTTCGGACTGTTGTCTTGAGAGCACGTGGGTTTCCTTAAGGAGACACGAGTGAGCGAGGCAGGAGGCTTGCACAGGGCTCGCTCCCTCCTCCTAGCGTTGGCCGTAGTTGTCTGTAACTCTTTCCCAGGGAGGGACACCGCAGAATGTGTGTTTGGGTGTATGGTGCAGAAATGCTGCGAATCAGATTGCTTGTTAGGCTCTAGGGTGCGTTAAATGTAAAAGCTTGACACGGTTGCTTTAAAAATGGACCTCCTTGTCCCTTTTTGATGGTCAGATCCGTTTTCCCAGGTATTTTTGACTGTAGCCTGTTGAGAGAAGTACATTTTACATTCCTGCCTAGTCGGCCCATATAACTGAAACGGGTTTCTCAAAACCCGTCGCACCATCATTTCATCTATTGTCCTGGGGTGTTTTCTGTTCTAGTCTAAGGGTATTGTTTTTAATGCTGGTCTTGACCTAACTTTTGTTTTTTCATTCCAGATTAATGTGTTGTCTTAAAAATGCTGAGATAATAAATGCTTGAATAGTAAGGGTCTGATACTGAGGCTCATCAGCTTCCCTGAGGAAATGAATGTTTTTTAAGATCACGCCAGTAATGGATCCGACCATAAAGATCTCATATAATTCAAAACCTACCTCACATGAGCACCCGCCCTTACCAAGCCTGGTGTATTTGGAGTTCAGTGGACAGGCATCCCGTCTTTCAAGCCTGATTTGTGCTGTCTTTATTCTTGAGGTGTCTTCACTGCCCATCCCCCCGCCCCAGCTCATTGGTCTTGCCTTCCCTCCTGAACCCATTGGTAGCACTTGTTAAAGGTGCCCCACAGACCTCAGAAGTCGTGGTGCGACCACACCCACTTTACAGAAGAAGAAACTGAGGTCTGGGAAACGTAGTGATTGCCTGTGATCAGGTTTCCTGTTCTTCCGCTACTCTGTGCACCATCTCAGTTTTTGAGCTTCTTTTAAAAGCAACCCAGAAGCCAGGAATAGAAAGGAACGCACGTAGGCCTGTGCTCCATGGGACAGAGGGCCGCCTCCAGGTGTGCGTCCTGCTCCCAGTCTATGCACCTGTGTGATGGCGGGTATAATATCTGAGTCATTCTGTCTTACTTAAAATCTCACCATAAGCATGATAAGGATACATTATGAAGCACCTACTGTGTGCAAAGCTTTGAGGACTGTGAGCTTTGTAAGAGATTCTGTACCTTTGGAGAGCTCACAGCTTACTGGGCTGTTAGGAAGCATGGGGATGAGGAGGATTCCGGAGCAGGACTGAATGTTCTTGAACTTGCTAAAATGTTGTTTTCTCACGAGACAGATGCAGAGACCCAGGGCAGTGCTCATCTAGTTCTCTCCGCTTCTCCAGGAGAAGGTATTTGGTGGTGGCAGGTGTGTTTCAAAGCCACCGTGGTGCCCACTTCATAGCTGCCAGGCCCTCGATGGGGTCAGCACTCATTTCTTACCCCTCCTTAGCCGTCTTTGACGGGTGAGCGCGTTTCAGGATACGGGCTGATACCCAGCTTGACTACGTTGCCTGTCTCCCTGGAAACTTCCTAGACGACCCCAAACCACATAGAAATTTAAATATTTTTAACAGCTTTTAAACTGTTCCCTAAGCTGGTGGGGTTGAGAAGTCGAAAACATGCATACATCTCACCCTCGTTTAGTCTCTGTTAAAGTTTTTCTTTGTTTCTCCTCCTGCATAGAGACCGCGTCCTATCGAAATGTTACTCAATGATACTTTTATGTGTGCTTGAACACCTAAACAGTAACTAGCTCATAATTGAAAGTCACCTTTAGGACTCGCTCTTGTTTAGCAAATATTAGCAGCCCTCATCTCCTTCCAAATATAAACCGTCAGTTTAAGTCATTGAGTATGTTTGACCGTCCTGAAAAGGGGTGTTCTCTCATTCTGACGTGGGAGCACATTTATTTATTTCTGTCTCCGATGTAGCTTTCCAAAACTTCGTCACCGTTGGCAGCTTCAGCTGTCCTAAATTTAGTCAGTTCGTGGAAATACACTTAAACACGCAACTTCAAGGTGTTGTCTCAAGCTTGCCGATTGTGTGGTTGAGTGAATGCTAGTTTATGTCTGTTGTATTTTACCCCGATATCATAGGGATATTGGGGGTGACTGAATTTTACAATGCTTTGCACTTTTCTACATCTTTCATGTCTGTCTGCTTCTTGAAATGAGAACAGTACTTTTTTGTGTGGTGAAGACTCCTCTGGTTGTTTTAATTTGCTTGGCTGGTGTAAATTTAAGTCTGGTCTTGTTTCACCTCTGCATTTATTATAATAGATATAATAGATAATAGTGAGCTATAGATACATATTTTTGTTCCCAGAAAACACTCATTGAAAAGAAGAAGGATGGATTTGGTGATTTGAGAGTCTGGTGTGTAAATGAATCATTAGAAAACACACCTTAAAGGGTTTTGGGTGAAGTTTTGTAGTTTTTACATATCTTTCGCATTTTCCTGTAACATTTTCTTATGTCTCAATATGTCAGTATTTTATTTTTATTTATACTAAGTTTTCTTGTTAACCAAGTTATCACCTAAGACTGTTTATATAGACTTGAAGTATTTTTTGTATGTCTGGGGTGTGGGTGTTCTAAGTACCTCCCAGAAAACCTGCAGGAATTCTTGCCCACCTACTTGGTTTCCCTGGAGGGTGAAAGAAGGTGATTAATGAAGGAGAAAAAAAAAAAAACCTCACAAAAAAGCTACTAACAAAAAAAAAATGACTTACATGTTTATTAAAGATAAAACCCATCAGCTCCAAGCCCAGCAGCCAAGGGCTTGTCAAGTAAGGTAATAGCTATAAATGGTTCTGTTTTTATAACACATAACATTTTCTTTCCTTGGAATAAAGTCTCAAAAGATTTTCTCGAAAGATAGGTGCGGCAGGACAGGATCTGGTTCGTTCCGTGTCTCCGTTTGGGGGAAGTTGAACGTAGGTAGTCGCCCCGTTGTGTTCCCTGCAGCTTACTGCTTATCTGTGACTTTTCTCGGCATCACCCGACAGTGAAGTGATCTCCCAGTCAAGCGTTCACGAGCAAAGCATCCGTGCTTAGAGGAGCAGTTTAAGAATAAGAAACTGTCTACAGGTGGGTGGGGGGATGCTTTTGTTGACTTGGGCTTGGCTCTCTGGTTTGAGAGGTGTCCTGCGTGAAGGTTGATGGATGGACGGCTCATACGGTCTATCACGGTGGACCGTGGCATCCCAGTCTCTCAGCCCAGTGGCCCTGTCACACACCAGCATTTGTGGTGTATCCGCCCCATGTGTGTGGTAGGAGATAATGAGGTGGTCCAAGGGGCCATTTGGTCTGATTCTTCATTTTGGCCAAGGAAATGAGCCCGGGTGAGTGACCCGCCCATGGTCAGTCAGCAACTAGTGTGTGGCAGCCCTGGGCAAAGAACCCAGGTCCTGCAGCAACCTGTGCACAGTAAAAAGAAGACACATCGTTGTGACATGGGGAGGGGACAGGCGAGTGCATGCAGTCCAGGGTTGCGTGGCGTGTGGCAGAGTGGATGCAAACCACAGACTCCGGGGTTGGGTTTGAATGGCATCTACCGCTGATCAGCTGTGTGATACTTGGGCCGGAAACTTGAGTGTTCTGGTTCTGAGTTCCTTCATCTTAGAGGTGTTGTGGCTGGTCAGTGGGATGATGGTATGAGGACCTGGGGCAGTGCATGGGACCCAGCGGTGTCCCAGGATGGCCGCTAGCGTTGTTTGGGAGTTCCCGGGGGTGGGGCGCAAGGAGAGAAGTGTGAGTGTTGCGGTGGTGGGGTGGCAGTGCTAGGGCTCTCCAGAGTGGGGGGAGTACATAAATGAACGAAGAGGTTTGTTAGGAGAAATGGGCTCACGTGATTATGGAGGCCGAGCAGTCCTGAGACCTGCTGCCTGCTGGGATTCCGATCTGACTCCAGAGGCCGAGAACCCGGGAGCCAGTGCTGTTGACCCCAGTCCAGGGGCAGGAGAAGACACGCTGCAGCTCATCAGGTAGACAGGAAGGAGCAAGCGGTGAATCCTTCCTTCCTCTGCCTTGTTCTCTGCAGGCCTCGGTGGATCGGACGATGCCCACCCATTCTGGGGAGGGCTTCTGTCAGTATGTCGGTGCATCTACTGGTTCAAATGCTGCTGTTGTCTGGAAACACCCTCACAGACGCTCCCAGGAGTGATGCTTAATCTGAGCCCTCCTTGGTCCAGACAAGCCAGCACATGAAGTTAGTCATCCTGAGGAGGCTCTGTGGAGGTGGAAGGGAGAGTCTTTCCAGAGCAAACCCTTAAAAACCTTGCATCTGCTCATCGCACTGTCTGAAAACCATCCTTGGCTCCTCATCACATGTCTAGAAGTTCAAACCTCCGTGAATGCACTTTCCAGCTTTACTTCTTGTACCTCGTCATGCTGAATCTCTGGCAGTCCCTGAAACATGGTATGCACTTTCATTGTTCTTAAGTAGCCGTTGTCCCTTTATCCTGGCCCACCACTCCCTGTTAGTCATCCTTCAAGACTTCATTCACATTCCATTTCTCGGACCCTGGTTTCCTCGTCTCCTGCCTGCCTTTATGGTGAGTCATTACTTCCATTGCGTTTCCATAGTACCCTGTACACAGTGTTGCAGCAGTTACTAAACTGTGTCCTAATGAATGCGTACGTGTCTGACTCACTAAATAATCATTACGTTCCCCGAGGTCAAGGGCCAAGCTTAGTCATCTTTGTGCCCATAGCAGCAGATCGGTGCCGGACCCATAGTAGATTCTCATCAGATGCTTGTATGAGTGAATGAATGAATGAATGAACGAACAAAAACATAAATTATTATAATTAGAGGTTATCCTAAGTTGGTAGAATAGCATGAGCAAAAACAAGGATGGAAAACTAGCATTATTTTGATGGGAAGAAGGAGACAGTTTAATTGGAACGAAGGGTTTGTGTTGGGAAGAGGGCTTGTGGAAACGAGAAGGTAGGGTCACTTCATTTGGAAGATTGTAACACGAGGCAGAAGACTTGAGATGTCTTATGGACGGGGGCCGTTTTAGGGTTTTCGTCAGAGGCGTGTGGCTGCGCAGCAGAGTTACGGGAAAATGCGTCTGGGGGCGGGATGGTTTGGAATGAGGAGAAGCTCGGATCCTGGAATACTAGTTACATTGTTGTAGCAATCCAGATGTGAGTTAATGAGGGCTGAGAAAGGCAAGAGGAGAGACTTTTGAAACAACAAACCTCAAAACCCTGGCAAACTAGTTCACTTTTAGATTTCTCACATTTTGGTTTGCCAAGGTGTTATTTTTTCTTTTCCTCTTCCCTTCAAAAGTAAAGTCCTTTCTATTTAAGTCTTTGGCATTGGTGACTAAAAACTCCACCTAAATCTGAAACTCTATACTCTGAGTTTTCAGAGGAACAAACGTTTTTTTGTGTAATAACTCTTGTCTTTAGGGTTAAAAAATTTTTTTTTAAATTTATATTTATTTCGGTCTAGGCTCATCTCTGCTGGGCTGTAGGCCCAGAAGGAAGCTTGGGAAATAATTTGTCAGTCCCTTTGTCGTTTACAAGGTGTTCCTATAGTCTCCTTGTTATGGCATGGCTTCCTGGCATTTTGTCATCGCTGTCGCTGACAGTGGCAGTTGGAAAACAGCACCTAAACCTTTCTTTTTTTTTTAAAGTGTCTGTGTCTTTTAAGTTTTATGTTTGTTTGAAATGTTTCTGTAAGGTCTTTTTTTAGTGGAATATGAACAATGTCAACAGGAATTCTAATCAGAAGTCAGTTTTGTTCCATGAACTTGTACATTGAAAAGTAAATGATCTGATGGATAAACTTCTATCTCCCAATTTCACTTACTATTGAGGCAGACACACCCAGGCCTGAAAGAAGGGCAGGAGAGCCAACACAAGTGCCTGCTCCGCCCGGGCCAGGAGCCCAGGAGCGAGGTGCTTCACAGACGTGCTGAATGCTCGCAAGAGCTGGTTAAGTGAACGTTGCTAGTTTAGTTTACTAAGGAAATTAGGCTTTGGGCCATTAAATGGGGTCGCTGTGCATAATTGGGAAGTGGTGGAGAAGGAAGACCCATCTTTCTGAATGTGCCCGGTTGACCCTGAACGTCAGCAAACTTTCTTAGCAATGGGACCCTTTATCCAATGAAATCGAATTCCTGATACCGGAGAATGGATGAGAAAAGTGTTGTCATTTACACTGATTTAAATTAGGATACTAAACTTCACGTTGAGAGTTATGTTTCAGTCTTCAGTCTGTTTCATCTTTAACGTATTCCTGTATGTATTTTGTTGGCAAAGTAAGCATTCAAAGTCACATGGATAATCAATTCTAATAGCCTTTTTTTTTGCTGCATCAATATTATTATTGTTTTTCTTGTCAGAAAGTGTTAAAAATTACTATGTGGGTCTTTATTTTATTTTAAAGATTTTATTTATTTATTTATTTTTAGAGGAGAAAGGAGAGAGAAAGAAAGGGAGAGAAGCATCCATGTGCCACTGCTTCTCACGTACCCCGCGACCCAGGCATGGGCCCCGACTGGGAATCGAACTGGCATCCCCTCGGTGCACGGACCAGTGCTCAATCCACTGAGTCACACCAACCAGGGCACTCTGTGGATCTTTAAACTAATAGCTTCTTCAGGACCATGCCTGGCAGTGTCAAGGCAGTGTCTAATTACCCTTGACTCAGAAAATGTGAAGGACAAATAGTGGGCCATTTTGTTTTCCAGTTGAATCACCAGTGGTATCTGGTGATGTCCACATCACTTACCAGTTCATTCCGCTGGGGGGAGTGGCCGGGGAGCTGGTGAACGCCTCCACATCCGGTTTCATTGCGCATCGTCTGGTGGAAAGTGGTTTTCGAAGAGCCCTTCTAACACTGGGAGACGTTCATGGGTACTTCAAAAAAATCGAAGCCTGTCAGCTCTTCTCTCAAAGTTCCAGGGAAGTCACATTCGTTTTGTTTGCACGTGGAGTGCAAACTAACTCTTCCTGCAGTCCTTAGTGTAGTAAGAGCGACGCTTGTTCGGCAGGGCAGGCAAGTTGTTTAACGCACATGTTTCGCTTCAGAGAGTGAATTCATAGAATTACCAGCCGGAAAGGGCTTTTCACAGGTCTCATTAGAAATCAAATGGCAAACTGAAGTATGAAGAAAAGTTGAAATTGCTGGGTGTGGGTTTAGACACCCCAGAAAGGAACATTTCCATGGTGGTGTAGGGAGACTGGCAGCTCTGGTGGCGTCGGTGGTGGCTGTTTGGAGGACGCTGGTGTCTGGTGCTTACTGATGACCACTCGGACACGGCTCAGCGTTCGCTTTCCTGGGGCCCTGCTCCTCTGAGGTCTCTTCTGTCGCCGCTTTAAACGGGGCAGTGTGATGACCTATAAGTCTTCCCTATATTTTTTCTGCAGAAACGTGTTACAAAACCAAGCAAGACAGACACGTCTGTCTCATAAAATTCAGTTGTTATGAAGACTTTAGCCAATGTCAGCCATGTAGTAAACTTGTCATACGCAAAGGATGTTGTGGCTTGGAATCTTCCCTGGGTGGTATTCTAAAATAATGCGATTGATTTTATTTCCATAATAGCATGGTCATCCATCAAACTGGATGCTGAATTTTTTTCTTCCTCCTCCTCTTCCCTCTTCTTCTTCTATTTTTAGATAATGTTTGCCTCTTGCATAGCTCATTTCTGTCATACAGTAATGCACTTGGAATGATAAAGTTCTTAAGTTTTTATTGTCAGGTAATAACTGGAAAAGACAGTGAGATTTAAAAAAAATAAAATAAAAAGAGAGTAAGAACCTGCAGCTTTATACCTGTTTTGAAGTATTATGAAACAAAGTGGGTAACGTCTATGTTACTGTAGAGCCGACTCTCACACTGTGGCAGGTACCGGCCCCAGGGGAGCAGGCGACTGCAGGCTCCCCTGGGTTCTGATTGTGGCACACAGGGCAGCGCTGTGTGCGCGCTATGAAAATCCCACAGAAGCAGACAAGCCCGAAAAGGAATTCCCATGAAGACAGAGCAGAACTATAACCGACCTAATTAAAGGCGCACATGTAAAACTTCAAATGCGCCACGGAGACGGAGGAGAGTTTTTCCAGTGTTTGCACAAAAACAAACTGACTTGTCTGCACGAGTGAGTGCATTTGGTGGTTAAAATTATGTACGTATAATTTATGTACGTATAAATTATGTACGTATATACACATCTAAGTGTATATAATACATCTAAGTGTATGTATAAAGCAGAGTTCTCCAGGGAGATAGAACCAGCTGGAGATAGAGATACATACACATACACAAACATGCCAATCACATGTGTGTGCATAAGGCCATCTACAGTAAGTACATATATACATAAATCAATCTCTCTCTCTCTCTCTCTCTCTCTCTCTATATATATATATATATATAAAAGAACTTATTTTAAGGAGTTGACTTACATGTTTGTGGGGACTGGCAAGCTTGAAATCTGTAGAGCAGGCCAGCAGGCTGGAAATCCAGTTGAGTTTATATTACGGTCTTGAATCCAAAAGCTGGGAATTCAGCCAGAATTTCTGTGATGCAGTTTAGAGACAAAATTCCTTCGTCTTTAGGGAGCTTGAGTCTTTGTTCTGAAGGCCTTCAACTGATTAGACGAGGCCCTTCCTTGTTATGGAGGGTGATCTGCTTTACTCAGAGTCTGCTGATATAAATGTTAATTGCATCTAAAAATTACCTACACAGCAACATCTGGAGCAGTGTTCGACCAACCAGCTGGGTACCATAGACTAGCCAAGACGACACATGAAATTAACCACCCCAGTGTGTATCTTGCTTTTTTTTAAGATTGTATTTATTTATTTTTAGAGTGGGGGGGAAGGGAGGGAGAACCGAGGGAGAGAAACATTGATGTGCGAGAGAAACATCAATCGTTGCTTCTCATCTGTGCCCTGACGGGGGACAGACCTGCAACCCAGGCACGTGCTCTGACCGAGAACCAGACGTGTGACCCTTTGCTTTACGTGATGACACCCAACCCACTGAGCCATACCAGTCAGGGCCCAGTCTGTGTCTTTAATAGTAAGCTTTAAAACATTATAAATATTTTAAAATTTAAATTTTGTTCAATGTGAGTACTTCTTTGGAAGCCAGCTCTCTGACAAGGTTTAGAAGTAGTTGACTCTGAGAGACGGCAGGTTAAGAGCCAAGGATTGGAGCTGAGCAGTCTGGGTTCAAATCCCAGTTCGGCCACTTACTATTTGTATGACATGGTCAAGTTCCTTTTTTTAAAAGATTTTATTTATTTATTTTTAGAGAGGGAAGGGAGGGAGGAAGAGAGAGAGAGAGAGAAACATCAATGTGCGGTTGCTGGGGGCCGTGGCCTGCAACCCAGGCATGTGCCCTGACTGGGAATCGAACCTGCGATGCTTTGGTTTGCAGCCTGTGCTCAACCCACTGAGCTACGCCAGCCAGGGCCAAGTTTCTTAAACTTGAGTTTCGGTTTTCTCATATATAAAGTAAGGTGCTACTTCACCAGACAGCTTCGATAACTAGAGGAGAGAGTGCTCGTAAAACCCCCAGTATGGCAATGGGCATACCATGGCATTCAGTCTGTGACGACTGATCCTTATTACTGTGATTATTATTGCAGACTCACATTTACACTGCATTTTAACGTTTTAAATTTCCCTTTATATCCTGTGCACTGTGGCCTTATACACAAGTGTTCTGGCAAGTGTACTGTTGGTATCGCTTTTGAGGAAAATGGAATACAAATCTGGCATCTTTTAATTTTATCGTTCTCTTTTTTAAAAAAATAAAGAATGTTATAATTGAACAAACAAAAAGAGAGAGTGACCTACAAAGGAGTTCCCATAAATATATCTGCTGATTCTCAAAAGAAACCTTACAGGCAAGAAGGGGCTGGGCAGAAGTATTCAAAGTCCTGAAAGGCAAGGATCTACCTCCCAGATTGCTCTATCCAGCAAAGCTTTCATTTAAAATGGAAGGGCAGATAAAGTGCTTCCCAGATAAGGTCAAGTTGAAGGAGTTCATTATCACCAGGCCCTTATTTTATGAAATGTTAAAGGGACTTATCTAAGAAAAAGAAGATCAAAGAAGTTTACTCACAACTATCAACCACCGAACCTACAAAAACAAAAACAAAGTAAACAACTAGAACAGGAACAGAATCACAGAAATGGAGATCACGTGGAAGGTTATCAGTGGGGAGCAGGACGGGAGAGAGGGCGAAAAGGCAGGGAATAAGGAGCGTAAATGGTAGGTACAAGATAGACTGGGGGGGGGGTTAAGAATAGTATAGAAAATGGGGAAGCCAAAGAACTTACACATACGAGCCCAGGACACGAACTAAAGGGGGGAGGGAATGGTGGTGGGAGGAGGCTACAGGGTGGGAGGGGACAAAAGGGAGGGATAAACATGGGACAATAATAGCATAATCAATAAAATATACTTAAAAAAGAGATAAATGACTGTGATCTTAAAGTATCGTATGATGATTGTATGAGGCATTCTTAGAAGGACGTGCTACAGAGCTCGGGACAGTAAGCTTTGTTCATCGCGTCTTTCCGGCATTGGTATGTAATGTTTCTGCAGTCAGAGGTTACATTTAAATAAATTATAGGAGTGCATCTGCAACTTAATTTTTTGTTTTGATACCAGTGTTCATTGTCTAGAAAATCTTTAAAGCAGGTCCTCCTTTTACAGGTTTCACACTGGGGACCTTGTTTAACTGTTACTGACCTACTGATCAGTTCTGGGATTTTGCTCAGAATTCAAAATTAACCTTTGATCTGTAAAATTTTTAATTTTTTGGGAATGCTTTTTTTGGTAAGTGTGTTTTTTAAGTCGTGAAAGCACTCTTACTCCGATTTTGACCGAACAGTCGGGGTGCCTCCTCCTGAAGGTGGCCGCACGGTGGCCAAGTGCATCCAGCCCACTTCCTGTGGCCGGCGTTCCGTGCTGAGTGCCCTGTAGCTCGTCCACGCTGACCCTGATGTTAGTAGTGGTGGGAGTATCATGACAGCAGGGAGGACTTTGGAGAGATCTCTTACTGGGGCTTCACATGGGCGATAAAATGAATGGGGAAAAGAAACTTAACTGTTTATTGTGACTAATTGAACCTGAGACTAAATGAATCTTAACACCACCCTGTTGGTTTGGTATTATTATTATCAACATCATCATCGTCTCTAAAGATGGGAGCAGTGGAGTGTCACTTCCCAGGTCAGACAGCCTTTAAATGGGAAACGCTGGGGGTGAAGCCCAGTTCTCCAACGCTGGTGTCGGCACTCCCCCAGGACAAGCCGGTCCCCAGCCTCAGACAAGCCCTCACTACTGGTAGGTGCAAAGGCAGGAGGGAGCGGTCGGAACGACGGTTGTTCAGAAGCCGGCAGTCTTCGGAAGAGGTGCACTGGGAGGACGAGGGTCTAGAGTGTGAGACTCTCAGGGGCGGACTTAACGGCCGTCGTCCCTTCTAGGGACTCTGTGCGATTCAGAACTGTGGCGGGTGGGTGTAGTTACGACAGGTAGTGACGGACTCCCCCTCTGATGCGGCTGGGATGCTTCCGAGGGTCTGAACATTCGTGCCAGGGGTCATGCCAGAGCGTTGAGAAACTGCATCCCTGCAGGACCACCCACAGGATTGCCTTGGGTCACAGCACCAGCCAGAAGAACAGGCCACGGCTGAAACTTTTTAGAAAGTGGGAAGTGGTGGCAAGTTCAGTGGTACGGCCAGCACCAAGATGCACCCAACAGATGTGCCACTCTGTACATGCTGAAACCAAGACGGACTTAATCATTTGAATGTACGTTTGTGCCAGACAAGCCACATCTTCGGAAAGCGAGCACTCCAGACAAATGGACCGTTCCAAACCCACTGAAGTCTCTGGATACAAATTACTACAGACGCCCAGGCAAGCTCAACGTAGGGGCAGTCTGATGCACGGTGGTCGCTCCAAAACATGCCAGACTTGCAGGCATCTTGGCGTTCTTGCCCACGTAGCCAGCCCAGCGCATACTAGGAATCACATGCCCACTTCAACTCAGATGGGGGAGGGAGCCAGACTGGAATTTCTTTGAAGCTGTATCAGACCAGTTTATATTTTTTTTATTTTTTAAGGGATATAGCAGATATTTATTTGTTTCAAGAAATGAAAGAATTGACCCACGTCAGAAGAGTTAAGCTTCCCCACCTAGAAACAGATGGGCGGGTCACGACACTGGACACCCATTCTAGTCCACACCCACAGTTCCGTGATGGCTGGTGTGCCCTCCTAGACTCCAGGGAGCCACTGGACGGCAGAGGGACCAGGGGAAGGTCCTCCCAATTATACGCCCCCACCCGACCTAGTTCCGCATCAGCTCCTCCTCAGGTTTTGAGGTCATCTCCACCCCTGTTGGCCGATGCTGAGGATAATGTATTCCTGGGGGGAGGGGCCGCGTCCTTGGCCCCCTGGGCTGCTCTGGTCCTCCTCCTCCTGCTCTCCTGGAGCGGTTCCGCATGATCCTTAGGATTGACTTGTCCTCCCCCTTCCTACAGAATGGGAGGGCCTTCTGGTGGGAGTTTGCTCCCTTTCCTTTCCCTTCCTAAGGGCCTCAGCCTGGCGTTGGGACACTTTCTGGGCTTTATTCTGTTCACTCACATTGTCTTCACTCTGCCAGGCTGAGACGAAGGGACCAGCCCCTGGGCCTTCCAAGGTCTTTGCACCAGGGCTGCTGGCCGTCTCCCCTCCTGCATCCACACCACACTGCCCCTGGGGGGGTCACTGCTGCTGGCCCTGGTCCTGCCTCCTGGTCAGGCCCTGCTTGTGCTGGGGTTAGGAAAGACAGGGTGACCCTGAGCACAGAGTGTTTGCATGAAGCATGCTGTTGGACACCTTACTCTCCAGCATAAGCAAGAGGTGGCCCCAGACACCTCAGTGATCAAGGGGAGGCTCCTGACGCTGACCTGGTCTTGGTCCCCTTCTCCATGGAGCTTGGCCTGTGCTGAGAGGAGAAACAGGGGAGTAGAGAAGAAAATGTGTGAGACTAGAAAGGGCTGTCACTTGTCTTCAAGAGCTTACGATTAGGAGGACCCTTGAAGTCACCACGTGCAGTCTCCCAGT
Organism: Tonatia bakeri; assembly: GCA_004024845.1. Taxonomy (NCBI): domain Eukaryota; kingdom Metazoa; phylum Chordata; class Mammalia; order Chiroptera; family Phyllostomidae; genus Tonatia; species Tonatia bakeri. Next base: position 28,607 of record PVIA01001055.1, read on the forward strand.
GGGTGCAGGAACCCCCCTGAGGCACGTCCACAAGGGTCGCTGCAGCTTTGCTCGGATAGTTCCAGGTCCGGGGAAAGTGTGAGTGCGATTCACCAGGAGCACCCCCACACTCTTACATTACGTTCCTGTCTTGGCACATCTACAAAACGGATTCCCAAAGGGAGGCTGCGGTCAAAAGCGATGTCCGTTTTACCTTCTGACAGCTACTGCCAGTTGTGCACCTGTGTGCAAAGCACGACTCAGCTTATACAAAAATCAGTGCGTGGCCCAAATAAGGAACTGCTTTCTCGTAGTTAAAAATGTCCCGCAGCAGGTCAGACTGCCCGAGTCTACAGGTGCGTGTAAGTGTTCCAGAACAGCCTGATGGTCAGGATGCTGGTGACGGCTCCACAACATCTGGTAGGGTTCAGAGGAACTGGCATCTGAGGGACCTCCCCAGTGTTGGGGCCTGCACAAGGGCTCGTCTGACCTGAGCCCTTCCACAGGCAGTGTGCCCCCCCTCAGCCTAGGGGAGCAGCTGGGGAGCCTTAGGCTCCTACCTCAGAAAGCCTGCAAAAACTTATACTGCTAGGCTCTGCCTGTCCTCTGCCTCCAGCACAGCTGTGCCCATCCCGTCACAAGCTGGTATGGCGAGGGTACTGCTGTGAGTCTCCACCGGCCATCTCGGGAAGGACACCAGGTATTCCCAGGGTACAAAGAGATCATCTTCTGCATCAGAAAGGGGGCATAACTGTAGGTAAAAAGAGGGGCCCATGGCCAGCTTCAAGGGGAGCTGTTTTTTCTGAAGACCGTAGATGGACTGTACAAACTTCAAAGGGAGCAGCCTGCTCAGCTCCAAGCTCCTCTCTGACTTGAGTCCCCTTCCCAGGACATAGTCGTCCTGTTTGGCGCTGACTGCACAGCTGACATCAGGTGTTGTGAGGTCGGGGCTGGTGTATGCGAGCCCCACCAGGACCATGTGCACACTGTTGTGCACATCGGTCACCTTTGCTGATCTGGACGAGGTCGCTCTCAAATGCAGGAATGCTCCTGGACAGGGCGAACTCGGCCTTCACACAGCTGCTGCTGCAGCTTCCCCACGGCTACACAGAACAAGTGCAGCGTGTGGGTGCTCTGGGCGCTGCCCTGACACAGCGTCTTGCTACCGCGTCTCTCTTTCCTTAAGACAACTGCACATCCTCCCCGAACCTCTGCCTCGGGCTGAACTACAGCCCCTCATGGGCCACCTTTAGGCTTTTGCTGTCCATTGTGACCTGCAGTCAGCCGTCACGTGCAGCACTGTGCCCTGAGCCCCACAGCTGCCCCCACAGGAAGGGACAGCGTCCTGCTGCAAACAGCCACCCCACGAGGGCGTGGAGAGGACCAGGTTCTGTGTGCCGTGTGAAACAGGTGCGCTTCCTCGAGGCCCTTGTCTCCACAGGCAGCGACTAGCACTCACGGGAAAACTCGTGCTAATCTGGGAAGGCGATGCTAATAGGTGGCAAACCCTTAAGGCTTTATAAGAACTGAATGTAGTTTTGAGCTTTTGCTTGTTTTCTTTGATCGTTATCATGGGGCATCTGAGAAACATGATGACCTTCAGTCACCGAGTTGGAAGGTAAGGATGTGTGTGAAGGTTTGACAGGGAAAGCTTTTCTGAGAATCTCCTTATCCTTCCTACTCAACCTGCCGAGTTCTAGGTGTCTGTAAACTGAGTTTTCAGATGTTTGCCGACTGGGCTGCTTCATTTTTTCCCCCTGGAAATACTGAGTTTGCTGTTTGTTGCCTACCAGAGAACAAATAACTGGGTTGAGTGTGTTAAGTTAAACTGGAATTAATATGTTATGAAAGGTCACTTCTGCTTTTACTTTTCAGTAAAATGCTTGTATCTCAGAAAAAGAAGTCTTAGTGACTGTGTTTGCTGTTTCTTGTTAGGGATCTTTTCAAAACTATTTCAGTATTTCTGGTATTGACCTGTGGTGAGAAATGCACCCAAGCGCCTGGAGACCAAGGGCAGATAACGTAGCCAGGAGGTGGGAAGAGGGGAGCGGGGAGTGACTGCCAGTGGGTTTGGGTTTCTTTGGGGGGCGATGAAGGCTTTTGGAATTGGACGCTGGTGGTGGTTGCACAGCCTTGTGAATGTACTAAAACCCACTGAGTTATATGCTGAAAATGGGTGAATTTCGCAGTGTGTAAATTATGTATCAATGAAAAGAAGACCAGTGTTCTCAGAGAGCACACCAGATGTGTTTTACTTGGCACACTAACCTAGATCTCTTGGTCCTTGCACGTTTTTCAGTTTTTACAGTAAGTGTTGAGTTCATTCAGTTACGGTGTCCAGGGAGTGGAGACGTAGGAGGCGGAGAGGGCGTGCCAGGTGGGCAGAGGAGCACGGGCAGAGGCACCGCGTTCATCAAGAGAGTGACCCACCTGAGTAGTTAGTTCTACTTAGTTTGGGATGGCCCCGTGCCTGGCACAGAGTAGACTCCTCGTAAGTAGTTACTCAAAGAACGATCGGGTGTGTGGATGGATGAGTGACTGTGCAGGGCTGCGGGGTGTGCGCAGGAGTAGGTAAGGGGTACATAGACTTGGCCATGAAAATCTCTACGCCCTGTGTTCAGGGACTTTTTTAAGTCCAGAGTGCATTGGGAAATGATCGGAAGACCTGAACAAGGGGATGAAATGACCAGACTTGTATTTTATAAAACGTGGGTGATTTTATTGCCTCATAAGTCATCCTCCCATTGCCTTTCCACGAGGCAAATGCAGAGTCATGCTGTTCAGTCCATGATTCAGTCCTCGTATTAGCAAATCATTTGATCTCTGGGCCTGTGTCCTCACCTGTGAATGAGGCAGTTAGACTTGGGGATGCTTCCGTTCCTTCCACTTAGGCCATCTGTGGTTTTAAGTAAAGGGACAGGGACCAGGGCTTCTGTGGGGTGCAGAGGGGAGCTCCTCCCATTGGGCTCCTGGTCCTGGCCCTCAGCATCACTCGGGCCATCGCTTGTAGAGCTTAGGTGACCAAGAGGCTCTGTGGATGCCCAGGTGTTCCAGGGGTGCTTTCCTGTTTTGGGGTGACGGTAACATCTGTGTGTTCTTCCTCTGCTGTCTGGGTCCTGGTCTTGTGTGTGTACCATGGTTTGTGTTCATGTGGACACTTTGATCTCTGGGGTAGTGACGTGAAAGCTCCTATTAGATTTTTCTAAGTGGAATAGATGCTCTAATTAGTAATTAGTGATTAGTAATTAGGGAACCCTTACTCTGGAGGTGGTTAGAGGACAGGATTTAACCATCACTATAGATATTAATATTACGTTTTGTAATTTGGAGCGTAAGGAGAAGATACGCTTTTTGTTTAGAGAATTTGGAGTTAGTATTTAGGAATTGGGAGTTTTCCCGTACTTATTTAGTGAGTCTTCCGATTTTGATGTCCCCCTTGGCGAGTTTCTTCTGTCAGCGTGGACAGAGCTGCGTGGAAAGGATCGCCGGCCAGGTGAAAGGTCAGCTGAGAGGTGGGCTGGTGGGCGAAGGAAGAGAGGTCCCCCAGACGGTGGCGGGTTGGGTGACGGGGCTGTGACCTCGTGTGCGGATGAGTTCCCTGTGGTGGTCGGCGAGTGTGTGGGGGTGACATTTGTTCTCATTTCCTGTCTCGTCACCCCCTGCCACCTGCTGTGTCGCTATACAAAGTAACAATACTGTTGGAGATCCCTCCTTAGGAAATCGTGTTTGTATGTCAGGAAGCCGATGTTTCTGTTGTCGTTCTACAAAAGGCTGATCCAGGAAGTGTCTCCCGAGGCTCTAAATCTGAAAGTTGACGCGCGTGCGCACTCACACGTTGTCACGTCAGGGAGCTGGTGCTGGATGGCAGGGGAGACGTGTGAGTACTGGGACTCGTGCAGGGGTAGGTGTTTTGTCTACACGTGGGTGGAGGAACGTGCTTTACCTTGTGTCCTGTAGCTGGTGCCCTCTCTTGAACGTTGAAGCTGTATCCAGATACAGCTGTAATGGAAAATAACAATAGGGATAGCACCGTCGGTATTTTCTCCAGACGCTGGGAAGACAGAGCCTGCAGCTGTGCTGCCGCTCTGGTGCATACGCAGACTATGGCCCATCCTCACTATGCACAGGCTTGGTATTTGCAGAATCGCCAGCTCACTATTTTGTAACCCAAAATCGATGTCCGTGGCTCCTTGCCGTTGTTTGGGGACGTCTGCAGAGTGGTGAAAGACTTGAGTGCCCCGATGCACAGGTTCTCAGCTGAAGTTGCCGGTGGCTGTCCGCCTTCTTTGTTCAGTTCCCGTGCTGCGAACGAGTCCTTTCCGTGGTCCACGGAGTGTCGTGGTTTGCACATCTCTGTGCTTTTCGTTGATTTTGCTACCTAACACGGCCCTCGAGGATCTGGTGTCCCTAAGCATAAGAAGGCTTTGATGTGGGAGAAAATACCTGTGTTAGATTAGCTTTGTTCAGGCATGAGTTTATAGCAGTGTTGGACATGAGTTCAATGTTAATCAATAGTATATATTAAATGAGGTATCCTGGAAAAGAAACACACATAAGACAAGGTTTTGCATTGATCTGTTGACAGAATGTGACCAGAGGCTTGCAAGAATCTGACCCTGTATTTTTCCCCAGGAGTAATGCTTCCGTGTTTGTTAATTCAGTGTTTGTAGCAACTTTAGAGAAAATCACCACCAAGAATAGTGAGAATTGACTATTTTTAGAGCATAAGCTTACTGTTCCTGCTTATTCATGGTTCAGATACAACTGAGTGAACATGGGAGATTTTTATGCTTTTTAAAAGATTAAAAAACACTATCTTGAAAATTAAGGGAACTGTTTAATTTGGAGCTAAGAACAAAAAATAACACACAGATAAAGTATGACTTCCTGAAGTCTGTTACATGGGGGGACCACCTGTGACAATGTGAACGTGGTGAGCTTCTGAGTGTAGATAAAATCTCGCTACAATGCATTCCAAAGACTCTGCATGGAGTCTCGGGACAGTTAATTCGTGGGGTCCGTGGAAGGGTCCCCAGACAGCTCTGTGCCTACTCTGGACTCCAAAGCGAACTGTGTTTTGTCTCTGCTTCACGAGCCAGGGAGCCCCTCTTTCCACTGGTTTTCAAACACCGTGTTCCTTTCACAGAGACCAGGGGTAGGCCCACCCTGGACATAACGCAGTGTCTTTTTCACGTGTTACCAAAGAGGAGCTACTTTTGCCTCTGATAGTTCTCAGCTAGGTTTTTTTTTTTTTTTCCAGCACTGTTTTTCTGAAGGGCAAAAACATCTCAGTGCTAACAAAATAGGTAAGAATTTCTGTGTATGAATTTAAGAACAGGCAGGAATCACAGCAGCCAGCCTGGAGGGCATTTTCCCATCCGAAAGAACTAGCTGCAAAACAAAGGTTTTTTGCAGCTTCACAAGGAAAAGGGGGACAGTGGTAAAAGTTTAGGGCCCGTCAAAGCTAGGCAGTCCAATGACCCTCCCACACTTTGCAGCTGGTTCCCTGAGAGACTTTTGTCTTCTGGGCAAAGGGATACAGAAATATACCATTCTGTGAAAAGACTGAGAGCCAGCCTTGAATCACATGGGCAATCCACAAGCATTCAAGCCTTGAACTTGGGGCCAGTTTGGTGTCACTCCCAGGTGTCTGGCACCAGCCATTGGACTTTCTTTTGTAGGAAGATACTAGGTCTCAAATTATTCGTGTGTGTGTGCACACACATATTTGTGTGTATATGTGTATTTTTAAGTACAATGTCTAACACATAGTCAAAGAGAACTGGGCATGTAAGAAAATAAGGTATAATGAAAGAAAACTGGCAAAATAACAGGCAAGAGAAGCAGACTCATACATTTCCAGTACTGAAATGACTAGACACAGTCTGTAAGATATGTCTGCAGGGCAAGTTTGCAGGTTCCTTCTGGGCGTGGGGAACGACAAAGAAAAGGACGTAGATTAGAAAACAGCCACAGGACTTTAGAACTGAATGAGTGCGTCAGTGGCCTGGATTTGCTGGGTGTTCTACATCTGTTCACATGCGGTAGCGGCCTGTCGTTTTTCTTGCTCATCCTGCCCCCACAGGAGTTAGTGTCAAAATTGTACTAGTTTTATAAGGTGAGTTGAGAAGTATTCTTTCCTATTTTCTGGAAGTTTTCTAAAGAAAATTTAATTAAACTAATCATGAAATTATTTAAATCAGATGCGTAGTAACATTAGGCACATGTCTTTTATAGACTTACAGGTTACTGCCATTGAGAATGCTTAAATCTCTATCACTTACATAGTGTTTTAATAAGGGAAAACGGTTAATTTCATTGTACTTCCTACGCTCTTACTCTCTTAGGCTCTGTGAATCCACAAGTTAGAAAAGACTGGGTGTTCAGAGTCCAAGAGTGACATTTGCATGTAGTCGAAACACTTGCTGCTGTCGAAAAAGTGCATTCCTCCAAGTTCGCTATCCAGCGTGTGGTTCACTCTTGGTTGTGCTTAAAGGGCAAACGTGTGTGAAGCCACGTGAGTGGGGCGTATGGCATTCCTTCTGTCTTCCCAGGGTCCGGGTTCAAAGCTGGCACTGTTAGGTTGGGAGAGGCTCCAGTCCACAGGGACCTCGAGAAGAGAGGGCATTTTCCGCGTGGACATGGCTCTGCAACGAGGTGCCCCTGAGAAACGACATCCGCCCTGGGCCATGTGTTTTATTGATGAAGAGGAGGCGCCGTACTTACCTACGGAAGAGCTGAACACGGAACTTCCCTTCCATCTTCTCCATTGTGGAGGATTTGGACACTTTATATATTAGAAAAAGTTACCTTTTACATTCTGATCTCATTTCATATTTTAATTCACAATCATATTGGAGTCTGTAAGCAAAAGAATCTTGGAACTTATTCAGTGCTGCAGGAGTGAAAGATGAAAGGTAAATACCAGGTAGCTGAATAGAAGTAATGAAAACCTCTTTCCTTAATCTACCTTTGGATATACAGGTTGGACTTCATCTCATTTAGTTTCTAAAACATTTATTTCCTCTAAAATTCGAACACAATATCAATCCCACTTAAGTCTAGAAGAATTGTACTGAAATAGGTTCTGTCCACCGCTTCTGTTTTTCTTGTCTCTTGGAAAGCATTCTCCAAAACATGTTGTTAAAATTGTAAGCGCATTTGAGCGAGAGTGGAAGGAACTTAAAGTTAGGACGTGGACTCTCCGATTATCTCAAAGTCCCTTCACAAGCGCGGGCGCCAGGGGCTGTCTGGCCTGCGGTCTCTGAGCTTTCTGGATCCAGCACACTAGTAGTAAAATGTCTCTTGGTATAGATCCATGATATGTGTATATCAATTCATTTATAAACGGTACACATATATACTATTGTAATGTATGCATTACAGGTATAACAAATGGCCAGTTTAGGAGGCTCAGACTAAACTAAGCATAAAGAGAGTTTCTGATGTTTTTCCCCACACGGCCCAGTGGGCCGTCTTGGTTGCTCGTTTTGGATAGCAGTGATCCGGCCGCCCCGCTCTTCCCCAGAGATGGGGAATTCACAGCTTCCAGAGTTAACCCATTCCAGGTACAGCAGTGATTTGTGGAGTACAGTGATCGGAATGAGTAGCTGCAAGTATTTGGCAGAGAGAATTCTGCTATCCTTGGAGAGTTTTAAATATTTTTTAAAGACTTTATTTATTTTTAGGCAGAGGGGAAGGGAGGGAGAAAGGGGAGGAGAGAAACATCAGTGTGTGGTTGTCTCTCGTGGGCCCCCACCTGAAGGTCTGGCCTACAACCCAGGCATGTGCCCTGACTGGGAATCGAACCGGCGACCCCAGTGACCCTTTGGTTCACAGGCTAGCAATCAGTCCACTGAGCCAAACCAGCCAGGGCTCCTCGGAGAGTTTTTAATACTACATTTCCTTTACAAGAAACCCTCAGATTCTGAAATGTTTGGCTCAGGACTCCCCGCTGCCTGCTGGGGGAGAGGAGAGGGAGGATGCAGGACGGTGACAGTTTAATCGCTCGGCGCCCGGCACATGTGCAGCCAGTGCGTTGAACATGGTGTTGTCTGGCCAACTTCTACAAGTGTATCTGCAGCTGTCAGAAGCAGTGTATCACAACACCTCTTCCTGTGGTTTTACCAGGTCTTACAGCTATTATAAAGAGAGAACTTGCTTTCCGTGGCCAGTCCTTTCCAACAGCGGGTCTATAAATAGGTCCCAGCAGTGGTAAGAAGGATGGAAATGAAGACGCCATTCGCCCGGTAAAAGGCTGTGTGCTTTTCAAGCTTTTTCGTGCTTGTCAGGCACACTTCCCGGTAATGCCTTCAGCTCCCTCTTGTTCGCCTTTATCCCAGTGAGAAAGAAGGACACCTCGTCCAACCGAGCTTTCCGTTTTTCTTTTTTAGTAGTAAAGAACCAAAGAATGCCGTCGTGGGATTTTTGATGAAAAATGAGAAACATGAGACAAACCAGTGCTTATATTGTATTCCACTCCCGTGCCCCACAACTCCATTCATTTGTTTGTTGTGCTTTGGTGCCTTGTCCATCAGACTAGGGACAGTGGAGCCCAGCTGGGGTTTGGGGCGGGAAGGCGGAGGGGTTGACCTCCCTTCTCTCCTCCCTTGACCTGGGATGGCTGAGCACCCACCTTCCCATGTCAGCCTGTCCTCTGCTGACCTCTAGGATGAGACAGGGCACCTGGGCCAGATGTCCTCTGTCCCACGTTGGAGCGAGGTCCGTCTCCGCTCGTTTTTCTTCGTTCTCTGCCATCTCAGTGGTCAACTGATCATGTGAATGTACACTAATTAATGTTGTAAGTTTGATCACTGGTTATTACAGTCTTGATAGAAATTTTCCCAGAAATTCATCTGGCATTCACAACATGTGTGTACGTGTGAGAAATCACAAAACTTTCCTGTTAGAGACCCCAATATGTTCCTCCCCGATGCCTGTCGTAAATACTTAAATAAAGAAAAATATTTTAACCTCATACCCAACGGGTTAACGAAGGGCCTGCTGATTTTAGTTGTTACCTAGTGACTGACTTTTTCCCTGGAGCCTCTTGAAGTAGCCTGAAAGGCCGAGACTGGGCTTTTCATGAGCTCATTTTAGTAGCTGGTGTAATTAAGAGACACTTTGGGGAACATTGTGGGTTGCTTTTTTCCTAATTGAGAAAGAACAGAGGAAAGGACCTAACAGTGCAAACAGTCTTAAACCCAAGGTGCCTCTCCATTCCTTCCTCCCTCCCTCCCTCCCTCCCTCCCTTCCTTCCTTCCTTCCTTCCTTCCTTCCTTCCTTCCTTCCTTCTTTCCTTCCTTCCTTCCTTCCTTCCTTCCACCACCCCCTCTTCTTTCTTTTGAAAAGCTGGTACCATTGCTAAACTTTGGGGGAAGTGGGAATTCCTTTGAAGTACCTGGCCAAATAATTCTATAGTTTTTTTTTTCCTTACATAGTGATCCCAGAGATAATCCTGCTGGGTCCCTTTGAACCGGTCTCGCCGGTGGTTGCGGACCGGCTGACTCTGTGCAGGAATGCCTTCCCTGGGTCGGCTCCCTGTCCTGCCGTCTCTGCTCGCGTCTCATCTCTGCTGATGCTGGTGCTGGTGCGGACTAGCTCTGACCAGTTTCTCCCTGAGCCCTTTGCAGGCTGACTTGTTTGGGCCGTAAAATTCTCTCTTAGGTTCAACTCCAGTGTTATTTTTTTTTCTTCACCTTTAAAAGTTGTTTTGCTTTTTGTTTATTTGCTTATGTGTTTTTACATACATTTTCCTTGATATTTTCGACATAGATTAACATTATGAAAGATACTGATTTAGAAAGGTGGTTCTTAGCAGGAACTTTATCACATTTCAATAGTGATGGATCCTATGAATTTTTGCATATGGAGACAAGGTATTAAGTGGGAAAAGAGGTATCACATTGGCATGTAAATTGTGTTTTTAAGTGTGCTTTAGTCTAAAAGCTCCAGTAATGAGATAAGATCCTCAGAGGCCCAAATCTGGAGTCAGTGTGAGAGAACTAAACCTTTAATAGATGGAATCATTTTAGCTCATTTTTATGACTCAGGTAAAGGCAACATTGTGAGATTAAGGGGATCTTGTAATTAATGTAAGAAATCGTCATAACAGAAGCTTTGGTGCCATGTAAGGGGTATTGTAAAAAGGGAAAGGAAGAGCAAACATTTTAACCCGAGTCCCATTCTGTGGGAGAGAGCTCGCTCTGATTTTCGGACAGCTAGTCCGATTGCCGTTACCGAGAACCACCCACCTCTGCACCGCAGAGGATGATCTGCCGTAGCCTGATGGAGCTGCTGTCCAGGAACGCTCAGCTCCCGTTTGCCCCAGGTCCCTGCTTACCCAGCAGCCTCTGCTGTCTGATCTGGTCTTCTGCAAGGACACGCCCCGTGCAAGATATCTGCTCCTGGTGTTTTGACCAAATAGCTTTCATCAAAAATGAGCATGTGGTTGTTTATGGAATGTAAGTCCCTTTGGCTGAACTTGGTTAACACAAGGCAGTTCCCAGGAGTCTAATCAGCATTTGATGGACTGATAAACATTATATTTCTGTGTTTGAAAAGCTGTAGATCAGATGATTTTTCTTGAAAAGCTGCAGATCAGAAAAAACTAACAAGTGTTACCCATCTTTAGAATAGATTCCATGGAGTTCTATTGAATAGAAACAAATATTTCTTATTACTGTAGTCATCTTACAATGAAGGAATATCTTAGTAATGGCAGCGCCATGAACATGCAAAAAACAAAAATTTTTTCCATTGTATCGGCTGTTTATTTCCACAGGCGATATTTAAGGTACCAAGATTGTTTCTGTGGTTTCTAGGCCATAGCCTTCACCTTCGCTTATCCATCCCCAGAGAGCACTGCAGTGAATCGTGATAAAAAATGTACACGGGCAAAGCTCGGAGTTTTTAGAGGATCAGCCCCACCTTCTGCCATCCCAGTGTCTCGCCCTGACCCTCCCTGTGAGAGCTAAGGTCTTCCTGTCCCCTCCTTCCTTAGACGGTAGCCTTGGGACCAGCCTTGGGACCGAGGAGCCTTGAGAAGGCTCCTGACTAAGCATCATGGGTTAAGTCAGACCTCCTGGGAATCAGAGATTTTATTTCTCCCTGCCTTGTTTTTCTCCAAATTCAGCTGCTAGTGTGTTAAATCTCAGCCATTAAAGTTTGATGCTGGTGTTTTTAATACTGCAATTTAAATAGAGAAATTTATGTTGCTCGGTGGTGTAACTTTATTAGTGTTATTTATAGTGTTAGATGGGCAAAATTTTATTTTTTAACATAACTTTTGCCTTGGTTTGCTTGGTCTTAAACTGGTCTCAGGACAACTTTTTGACAGTACTAAAGGTTTATGATTTTAATAGTTTTGGATGAAAACTACTTTTGAAAGACTATGACAAAGTTTATTTGGCTTCTAAAAGAAGACTTTTAAATGAAATTTAGTAATGCTCTTTTTTTAAATTAATGGACTTTATTTTTAGAGCGATTTTAGGTTAGCAGCAAAATTGAGCTGAAAGTAAAATACAGAGATTTTCCATGTACTCCCCAGCCCTCCCCCGCCAGTAGCTCACCCAGCCTCTCCCACTGTTGCCGTCCCATGCTGCAGTGGTGCGCTTGTAGTCGATGAAACAACATTGGCACGTCAGTGTCCATCCAAGTTTCTACGTAGTCTGCACTGGGTCCACTCTTGGTGGTGTGTATTCTGTGGATTTGCTCAAAGTTGAATGACATGTAAGCGCCATTACACTATCATACAGGACGGCTTTCCTGCTCTGAACATTCTCTGTGCCCTGTTTATTCATCCCTCCCTCCTTCCAGATTCTTGGCAACCACTGACCTTTCCACCGTCATCATTGTTGCTTCCAGAATGTCGTATAGTTGGAATCGTATAGTCTGTAGCCTTTTCACATGGGCTCATCTCATTTAGTAATAAGCATGTAAGGTTCTTCCATGTCCTTCTGTGGTTTGACAGCTCATTTCTTTTTATTGCTGAATGGTAGTTTCATTGTCTGGATGTACCACAGTTTGTTTATTGATTCACCTGTTGAAGGACATTTTAGTTAATTCCCAGTTTTGGCAATTATGAATGAAGGTGCCACACATATCCGTGTGCAGGTGTCTGTGTGGACGTGAGTTTCAGCTCACTGCATGTTAAACACCGAGGAGTGTGGTTACTGGATTGCATGGTGAGAGTGCGTTTATTTCATAAGAAACTACCAAACTGCCTTCCAAAGTGACTGTACTCCCACCAACAGTGAATGAGTGTAGTAATGCTTTCTAATCCCAAAGACACTGGTATGCTAAATGTAGTCGTGATGACTTCCTTGTGAGGATGTCGCTTGGCAAACGACTGCAGTGTGAAGGGTCGGGGCGTGCCCGTGTCCACGCTGGCGCCTAAGAAAGGGAGGTGAAGGATCAGGACTTCACGTCACCTTCCGTTTGACAGATCACCGCTGGTCACCCAGAGACTGCAGGTCACATTTTGGATCGTTGTTGGAAATACAGTCATGTGCCAGTGTGATTACAGTACTGATGCCTCCATTCTATTTGGGTGGAAGAACACATCGGTAGCATTTTCGGCATGTGCCCGGGCCTTTAAAGATGGCGTCTTTCAGGGTCTAGTAGGATCAGGGCCAGCTGAATCCTAGTGCTGGGAGTTGGAGCGAGAACTGTGACCTTGGACAGTGCTCTTTAGAGTCAGGGTGGTTTCCTGGTGAGGTTTCCCCAGCCGGAGCCTTGATGGTGGACAGTGTGGTCCTTTGTCCTGACATTGTGGAGCAAGGGCTCTCTGGCCTTGGATAGCACGGCTTGTGCACAGGTAGTCAGACGCTCAAAGGCCTGCATGTGCTGGCTGTCGGGGCTCTCGATTCTTCCACTGTTTTCGGCTTTCGCAGTGACCTGTGTGGGTGGGGTGGGAGGACTTCAGAGGAGGCCAAGAGAGGTGATCATTTTTGAATTGGTGCAAGGCAAGTAAGAGAAAGAAAAGATTTTTCCCCTCTCTGTGTTATTCTGTTACCATTAAGGGTGCCTTCCATACTACCGTTTTCTACTGATCTCTGTACTGGTGTTCTTTCATTGTGTTAGTGTGGGTGATGATCGACCTGCCTTTAAAGCTGATTTTTCTTTTAAAGTAGGGATAAACTGGGAGGGGATGGAGGAGTCTCCAGCAGGGCGTCCTTCCACTTGGGTGAGTTGTGGTTACTGTGTGGGAACACACAGGGATCATACCAGGACAAGTGGCAAACCTGCCACCCATGTGGTGCAGACCTGTGTTGGGGTGTTCAGGGGGGACACTGGTGTGGGTGCTGCCATGTCCCATATTGAAGAGTTCTCCCACAGACTCCCCTTGAGGGCTCCCACCTTGTTTCTTTTGCATAATAACGTGAGTTTACCACTGCGTGTGTCAAAGACACCCGTGGAGATGACGCTGTTTCTTATTTTCCCTTTTAGAAGATTTTTAAAAACAGATGTTTGCCAACTTGATGATGCAAAAACTTTAGGAATGTAGGCAAAATAATCAGAGGTCTATTTAAAATATTTAATTAATTTATGTGTTTCAATAAAATAAAACATTACGGTTGTTTTCCACATTTGTACACCTTATGGTGCCATCTTATTCTAATTCTTGACCTACGTCTCTGACATTGGTGATGGTTCCAGGGGCTTTTAAGCCTTAGGCAGTTTTCCAGATCATATTACGCACACTCATTTCCATGAATAAATTGTTTACTTTTAAAATGTGTATGAGATTACTATCAGGGAGATTTGAACTTAAGCCATGTATTCCCATTCATACAACATCAGTTTATACCTTTTCCATTGTTTTCTATTTGGGATCTTCACAGTATAGCCACTTACTCTGCTGCCCAGTAAAGCATCCTATAAGAGGTTTGTTATTTACGCTATTCAGCACTTTTTGTTTGAAAGCCATATGGTTAGTTTCTTTGCCTCTTAAAAAACAAACAAAAAACCCTTCTATCCTGCATTCTTTATAAATTTCCAAAACTTGCATTGTTTGAGGTCATGTCAAGCTAATTTGATTTCCCCACAGTAATTTGTGGTCTAAAATAAGGTAATGGGGAAATGTAGAGAGAATGGGAATACAAAGCAGTCCTCCCTTTTCTGAAAGTAGAATTTAGGGGAGAACTTCTTTTATTTTTCACCAGGCCTGTGTGGTTATTAGAATCAGTCTCTGCCCAATGCATTCATTTAAGTTCTCTGTGGGTCCCTTACAGTGCTTCCTTTTTACAGTCTCGTCATAAAGAATGATAAGCCAGGCATTTTACTGAATGTGATATTCTTAAAATTCATGCACTGCAGTCTCTGGATGAACCTTGCAGGTGAGGGTGCACGTTACGTCGGTCGGTCGGTCGGTCGGTCTACTGTGCCCAAAACGCCCCGTGTATTTTATCAGTTGCTCGGAAGAAGACATCTCAACGTATGCATAACCGCTTTGTAAAAGTTCAGGAAACCATCGTGTGGGATCCCCCCGCCCCGTTTGTGCCTTTGCCAGGCCCATCCTGCTCTGTGTCACACTTTGATTTGGGGTTCCACGGGACTGGGAACTTCCGGAAGGCAGAGAACACACCCTTACGTGTTCTGTTCTGGTGGACGTTCAGAAGATGCTTGGAAAGTAATTCAGACCGTTGATGCCACTGAAAAATGTTTATAAACATGCTTTACCAATTCTAAAGGTACAGAAAACTGGTGAAAATCGATTTACGCTTGTACTCTCCTTTTGTCCTTGTTTTCTCCCACTTTCTCCCATTCTCACACGCCTTTCATTTTTCGTACTAATATTTTTCTTTTTCGGTTCTGACCGGACACCTAAGAACTTGAAATGTTTTGACCCTTAGCACGTGCCCACTTAGCCTGGCCTTTTAGAAGAGTTCTAAAAAGATGTGGAAACAGTGCTAAGGATAAGCAGGCAGATTAAAAAATGCAATGCCCATATCTATTTAAAAATACACAGAAAGGTCCTGGCCAGTGGCTTGGTTGGTTGGAGCATCATCCTCTACGCCACAATGGGCTGCAGGTTCAATCCCTGGTCCGCCAGGATGCTTATTGGAGGCAACTGATGGGTGGGTGTTTCCCTCTTGCATCAGTGTTTTGGTTTCTCCCCCTTCCTCTCTCTTTGAAATCAATAAAAACATATCCTTAGGTGAGGATTAAGATTTTTTAAATTTAAGTGCAGAGACAGGCCTGTTCTGTGCTAAAGGACACATTCATATGATGGGGTGGTTTTGCCATTTTGTCGCTATGGAAAGGAGGACAGCGGGGAGAAATCGAGGGAAGGCTCCTTGACTGATCCCTGAGAGCAGTGTGCTCCAGCTCTGCGTGGCAGTTCTAATCCGCCTACGAGCGGAAGTCAATGGGGCCTTTGTTCCAAGCTAGAGGAAGAATGCCGGAGCCTAGCAGTGTGGGAATTCAGTGCAGCTCCACGGCTGTGTGGACTGGGCTGATTTTCAAAGGGCTCCCGACATTTGCTTTTACTGGTGAGAGACAAAAGAGCAGAAAATCTTTTTTTTTTTCTTGCTACTGAAGAACTTACTGGAACACACCGCGTGTCGTTGGTTCCCCGTGGCTGGACACGGACAGTGATGTTCCGTTGTTTGTTTAGAGCCTGGAGATCGGACGGCTTCAACTTTGGTGCAGGCAGAAACCAAAAGTCACGTTTTTCTCATCCCGAGACGAAGCAACCATTTGAGAACCCTGAGCTCAGTCGTTAGAAAAGTTTTACCCTTAAAAATGGAACTTTTAATTTCTGCTGTACTTTGTAGATTATTCAGTGTAAGCTCACCGGCAGCTGGCAATGTAGGACTGGACCAGGCACAGAATATTGGCAGAGCGTTGTATGGGTTCCGAAAATTGCTTAAGTCCTTAAAGAACTGAAGTTCATTGGAAACCAGCTAATTTCTAGTGTCTCTGATGTCATTTGTCTTTGTGAAATCAGGTCCTGTGGCATCTCTCTGAAATGCACTTATGAGAAAGAGGATTTTGGATCTAGTGAGGGAGGCATCCTTACAGATGTCACTGACACATCAGACTGCAGAATCAAGCTTCTTGGAACTAGATTTTAAAGTTCATTTTGTCAGAACTGCTTTACGGATGAGAATATCAATATATGGTCGCTCCTCACTCCCTGGTACAGTTCTGCTCTCACTTTGTGTTTTAATCAATTGCGTCTTCCGTTATAGATCAGGCGGAATGCTTTTAGGACGAGGGCTGACTCTGGTTCTATCCGTGTATCTTCACTGCCTAACCTGATGGACATGCGGTACATTTTAGCCTATTGTTGCAAAACGAATCAGTCTGTGAATGAACACACCAGACCTGCCTTGGTCCCTCTCTTTGTTCTGTAGGGTTGCTGCTCATTTTGTAAGTCACATACTTCTCTTCCTTGAAAAGGCACGAACAAAAATGTACCTCAAAGTAAAGGGACAGCAGGAGACAAGTCCCGGTCCCCAATCCTTTCTCGTGTGTGTGTGTGTGTGTGTGTGTGTGTGTGTGTGTGTGCGCGTGCGCGTGCGCGCGCGCGCAGGGTTGGGGTGGGAGGGTGTAAACAAAAGACGCAAACAACGAGTGAGGTAATTCCAGGTACCGATAATTCAGTTTGAAAAGTGCCCTGAGCACGAGGCATGGAGCGTTGAGTTTCTCAGTAAATGCCCAAATGCCTCGTCTTTAGTAGAAGTCTCCCTGCCCCGCCAGCCCTGGGCATCAGTCCATCCGCCCCACAGAGGGGAGATCCTTGCCGCTGCCCTGAAGGCTAATGCACTGCAGGCTCCTGGCTGAAGGACTTTGGACCCAGAACAGCTCAACAGAACTTCTTTGGAAGGATGAGGTCAGGCAGGGGTGGTGGCTTCTGGCCCTCTGAGGGGTGCCATCCTGATGAATGGAATTTTTGCCTTTTAGCTTTTGGAAAGGTTTCTTTTTTTTTCTTTTGATGTTGAAGGCTGCCACTTACAAAGGCTCCTTTTTCAATTGCTCTGTTTTGAAAATAATTGGAAGAAGGTCTTAAAAGCTATCATCTTAAACTTTGTCAGTTTCCAGAAAACATTGTTTTGTCATAGAATTCTGACCTGTTGCATGTAGCACGTTATTCACCCTACAGTAAACAAATGTTTACTGATCCCCTGTCTGGTGCCCAGAGCAGTGCTGGAGCGATTGCGGGGTGGTGCTTTCCGATGGTGGGTCAACAGCTTCCTAGTCATAAACGCCCTGTAGGGAGCTCTAACATTTTCTGACAAATGAAAGGGGTACTAGAATAGAATATCAGATTGGATCATGTTGTTGCATTGTTTTATCAAACCTGAGTTCCAGTTTTGTGTGTGTGTGTGCATGTGTGTGTTTGGGGTTACGAGGTGAAGTTTCTTTTTCACTGTGTGTCATGGTCAGAAAAGCTTGAAAAGTACTATTTTAGAGAATACCCAAAAAGCATAGATAGGTTTCTTGCTTTTGGATAAATTAAACTCTTGTAGGGGAAAAGAAACTCCCACAAAGCAGAAAATACCCAAATACTGAACGGGGGTAGTAAGTGCTGTGCATGCTGAAGAGTTTAGAGGACGATACAGGTTGGACATGTCGTGGGGACAGTGGCACCTGAACTAAACCTGGAAGGCTGGGTGGGGCTTGGAAGGAGGGAAGGCTGGAGAATGTCTCAGAAGTGAGACAGGGGATGTGGATGAAAAGATGGCAAAACTGGAGTGGAGGTTCAGGTCATGCTGGAGTGTCTGGGATCCGGTCTGGAGGTGGGACGTGGAGCACGGTGTTTCAGAGTGTGGGCACCCCGCAGTCCCACGGATCGAGTAGCCTGCATAGGTTTGTGCCCTGGGGCATGATAGGATGTAGGCCAGGCTTCGAGAATATTTCCCAGCTCCTCCCTGACTCCTCTTCAGTCGTAGAGCTTCTGCGGGAGTTTCTCCTAGGTGGGTGTTGGATACCGAGTCTCTGGCACCAGATCAGAGGGAGCTGGGAGGGACGTTGGCTGCTGTCCAGAATGTAAATAGAAAGGTAGAGCGAGTCCCATTGTGGTGCCTTGGAAGCCCTCCCGTGGGTGAGAGCTGCCGCATTGTCTGTCTGAAATATGGAGAAGGATGGCCTCGGAGGACGTTCCTTCTGATATCACCGCTGAATGTTTGCTCTCAGTGGAGAAGGAAAAAGCAGATAAGAGAGGCCCCTGTGTTTGAAGTGCTGGGAATCTGACCCACGTACCTGGAAGATGCCGTACCAATAATTTGTCATGATCTCTCTGCCCTCAGTACCCCCTCACTGGATGTGGTGTGTACCTAAGTTATACAACAGTTTTGGGAGTGATCACAAAAATTTCCTCCTCTCTGAAAAGGAATATTGAAACTCTTTGCTATTTTCCTTTTTGGGTTTTGGATTTTTTTTTTAAATAAAAACCTTTTTTACTACTTTACTAATTTGAAACAAACAATTTTTTGAAGCTTACTGTACATTAAAGGGAAAGCAACTTAAATAAAGGTGGCTTTAAACATAATTAGAAAAAGTGTATTTAGACACAATTATTTTATCCATAACAATAGATACATTGATCATTTTGATGGACTTTTGGTTGGAAGTTTTGCTTGTTTGTTGTGGTAGGTTATCAAACATTCTGAACTGAGGCTGTGCTGGAGGGTATTCGGTGTATAGTGAGAGTCCTTAGGAAGAGTATGCAGCCCCCCTGCCCGGGGCGTGCACGATGGCTTACAGACGATGGGGAGGTGCAGACCTCTCAGCGCTGTGGTGGGGGCGTGATGTAATCGGCAGTGCGCCAGCAAGCCCAGCGCAGCCACGAGAGGTGAGGGGATGCAAAGGACACAGGCTCCGGTTTCCAAACATGCTGTGTAGCGTGCGCACATCCGTCCCTCTGCACAGAGGGCGGGTGAATGAAAAATGCTGGAGGGGCTGTGTCCGTTTATACTTATCTTATGACATAAGCCATCTGCTCACAATCAGTCGCTTGTGGACAGAGCGACAGTTGGCAGCGTATTTTTGATGTAAAACGTCCGTCCACTGAGAAGAGCAGAGGCACAAGGAGGCCTGTGTGAAGGGCCAAATTCCTTCCTGCCCGGAGGATAAGGGAGGGAGGCCCTCTCTCGCAGAGATCTGAGTGCGATCTTGCATTTTCCACTTTGTGGGTGGCGGTCAGCGTGTCATTCTTCCTGCTACCCCAGTTTCCGAGGGCTGTTGGAGTTGATTCATCGGGTTCCTTGCTGTCACTGCTGTCACTGCTCATTGGGCGGGGTGAGAGGGGCACCACTGCAAAAACAGTGTGACTTCATTCAGGTGTCATTTTCCTTGTCTTTGCTGCCTGATGGCTTCATTTTTGTGGGCCGTAGAAGAGCTAAAGGTTATTATGACAGATTTGATTTTGGAAATGAATTGAATCTCCATCTACTCACCTTTTAATAGCTAATCTCCTTACCTCTTCACTTACCTCTCCTTTGCAGGACACACAATTTTCAAATTTGGGCCGACGAAGTCAGAATTTGTCCTCCATTATCACAAAAAGTATAGAGGAAGGAGGAAGCACGCTCAGGAATTTCACAAGATTTATAACAATTCAGATACACTGGGTACCTAGAACTGCTTACTATCTCACAGGTGCAGTTCGCCAGCCTTAGACGCAGAACCACGAACGGCGCGCCCAAAGGCTCGCGTCTGGAAGGCGCCCAGGGAGGTGCACCTCGAAGTGTTTCTAACGTGCGCAGTAAGAGGCCACCCTGGGTGTTCAGTGCGAAAGTTGTGAGAGGCTCTAAAACCTAGAATATCAAGTCTGAACTTTTCGAGTGTTCTGGTTCTTTAATCAGTCTCAGTCTTCCCCTTTCCTCTCCCACCCCTGGCTCTTACCCTCGGCTCCCGCCGCGCCTTCTCTCTAACGTCAGTGCGAATGTCTGGTACTTTGCTCTCAAGCCTGTATGTATATATTTTTAAAATACATACCTGAAATTTCTTTTCTAAAAAGTAAATATTTCTACATTGGTCTTCACCCAGCAGCATGTGACACCCTCCCAGAAAATGCCAACACTGCCCGACACAGGCTAGGATTAAACAAGTCTAGGCTTCCAGACAAAGGAGAAAAAGTGCTTTCTTATCTTTTTGAGAGTGCCGAAGCCAAAGTTAACTCTTTGCTCCCGGATTAGTCCCTTGCCTTTGAGAAGTGCTTGCTTGTCTGGTGTCGTTTTATTAAATATCAGTGATCGTTGGGAAAGTTAGGAAGGACAGGAGCCAGAAGGGACCGAGAAACTTGGTTTACAGAGAGTCATGACCGTCATCAGCTTGAGAAGAGTAGCACTATGAAAACCTCCAGCAGCAGGTGGGTTTTCTCAAGATCAAACATATATTTCTCCTTGCCTGGGAAATAGAGCCTGAAGGATGCAAGTTGAATGACAGACGGAATTGGCATGGAGAAAAGTGGTGCAGAGTTGGGGTTCAGGCGGCACAGTCCCCCGAGCCCCCTTGGATGCGGGTGAGCAGCGCCGTGAAGTTGAACATCTGTGTGTGTCTTAAAGAAGGTGAACTGCTGTTATTCTGGGTCACTGCTCTGGCCCGCGCAGTTCACACTGGCGATAAATTTTACCTTGAGCTCCATGGCATGTGAAAGTCAAAGGCACCATTCATGAGTGCCTTGGTTCATTCTGCAGTGAAAGTAGCACCAGCCTCAGAAGCCTTTTCCTACTCGAATCTTCAAAGGCTGACAAGCAGTGTGAAGAGTTTACAGTAGGGCAGTATTTCTCAAATGCACATAAAAATCACCTGGAGTGCTTTTTAAAACGCAGATTTGGGGAACTCCTCCAGACTCTTCTGGGGGATCAGGCGCACCTGTTTGCATTTCTTTCAGAGGCCCTCCAGGGGATCCTAACGGCCAGGCTGTAACCTTATTTTGGGCAGGATTATGGGAACCAGGGTAGCAGGAGAGCCCGGACCTGGGCTGGTCTACTGGAAAGGCGCCCTGCAGCTCCTGTGGGTTTTGAGCTGTTTTGGTACCAGATAACTTTTTAATCCAGATGCTTAAGTAATCCTGCTAATTCCTTTATTTTTGTTAATTGTGTTACTACTTTTTTTTTCCTCGAAGGAAGTCTTTGGGAAGGCTCTCTTGAAGAACTTCATCTCGGACCAGAGTAGGTCTCTCTTACCCCCTGTAACCCATCCACACTGCCGGAGAAGACGCCCAGCGCTCAGTGTTGCACTGGGTCTCCCCGCCAATGAAACACGCGCTGTCTTCCCACCCTCAGACGCCGTTTCTCTTCTAGTTCCCTCTTCTCCCCTCCATCCACCATCTCATTTCTTTATAGCAGAGTTACTTGAAAACATGTCTTTGTTAGCAGTCTCCAGCCTCTGCCTTCCTCCCCCCACCCCGTCCCAAACATTCTCTGGCTTTCAGCCCTCTCCTTCTACCCAACCAGTTGTCAAGTAACCTCCAGGCTCTTAAATCCAGCGGCCAGTGCTCAGTCTTCATCTTTCTCAGCCTTTCGGGAGAATTTGACTTAGTCGATCATTCTCTCCTGGAAAAAAAATTTTAACACTTGGCTTATAGAATTCAACTCTCTTGACTTTCTTTCTGCTTTAGTGGATATTCCTCTTGAGGCTCCTTTGCTGAGTATCTGTCTTGCCCCACTCCCCCATCTCTAGAAGTGGACATGTCTCAAGACCCAGCTCGGGACCCTTCATCTGTGTTCCTCCCCTGGGTGTTTTCACCTAGTCCCGTGGCCTTAGGTTCTGTCTGAATGTTGATGGCTTCCAGATTTCCTTCTCCTCCTTGGGCCTCTCCTGAAATCCAGACTTCATCGCCTACGTGACATCCCCACTCAGAAGTTTCATGAGCATCTCAAACTGAAAATGTCCAGGGTTGAATTCCCAGTTTGCTTTCGCTCCATGCCCACTCCTATGTTCTTCACTGTCTCAGTAACTGGCGGCTGCTGCTTTCTAGTTGCTTATGGAACAGCTTACACCTTACATCAGTCCATCAGTAAAATTAGTTTTCTTTATCCTCAAAATATGGCCGGAATCTGATCACTGCTCTCGGTTTCTGCCTGGACCAAGCTACCATTATCTTGTGTCTGGATGATTGTGAAAGACCCCTGACCAGCCTTCTTGTCTCTGGTCTCCTGTGTCGTCTTGTGTCAATAAAGCAGCCAGAGCGATCCTTTTAAAATACTAGTCAGATCATGTTACTGCCTTGTGCAGAATCCTCCGGTCGGTGTTCATCTCATTCAGAGTAGAAGCCAGTCTTACAAGGGCCCACAAGGCCGACGGGATGGGCAGGCCCTGCTCCCTCAGCCTCTCTGACCTTATCCCATATACATTCTGCCCCACTGGCCCCATCACCTTCCCCAGAACGTGCCTGCAGGCTCCTGCCTCGTGGTGTTTGCATCTGTCCTTCCTGGAACGCTCTTCTCCCAGACGTGTTTCACTTCTTCCTGGTTCTTCTCAGATGCCCTTATCCACCTCAGGCCAGCCCTGGAGACACTGCATTAAATGGTGTTCCTGCCCCATGGTGTCCGTCCCCACTTTGTTCTTCGCCAGCTCATTTATCGTGTGACACACAGAATCTTTGGTTTTGGTTTTGCTTCTATCCATCCCTTCCCCGCCTCCATTCCCTACTGTACTCTGAGCCCCGTGAAGTTGGGACCTTGTCCGTGTGATTCTCTTCTGTAGCCCCAGTGCCTAGAACGCCGTAGCAGGTGCTCAATAAATATTTGTTGAATGAATGGAAAAAACTGGACTTGGAATTATCAAGACTAGTTATGGCTGTTAACCTTGCTTGACCTAATGGGTAGCTGTGGTAAGAAATTTAAGCAATTGTGAAAGTGTAGAAAGACGTTTTAGTATTTAAGATATTTTATGGTATTTGTAGTGATGTGATCTAGGGAAATAAGGGGCCAGGTTTATTAAGAATTAAAGAAACTGGAGAATAAAAGGCATCCTAAGCAAGATGAAGAGCGGGCTATTCTAAATAGCATGTCATGGTGGACTCTGGCTTAAATTTACATAAATAGTTTTTGAATAAATAAAAGCACACTATCATTCAACTCCCTGGGGCTTTGCATGTGTGTGTGGATGGGAAGGGCTGGTTAGAATTCACCTTAGTCTATTATTGCACCATTATATATAAGGATCTCTTTTATCCCAGTAAGAGTGTCTCACCATTTTCCATTGTTTACTCTTCTATTGTGGATGGTAATCCCTGCATAGCCAGTTCTTGATAGTACATGGATGTCACAGAAGACATAGTTTCCTGTAAAATTGTGGTGTCTCTTTTCTTCTTATAGCTAAACAGTTTTACATTTTTTTAAAATATGGGTTTTAATTTTGCAGCTTAAATTTCATTGCTTCTTTTTTCCTATATTTTATTGCCTTAGTGTTGTAATTAACTTCTTTGCTTCCTTTAGATGATTCCATTGTATCCCACATGTCAGTCAGTTCCCTGTTCTGCAGAGTGGAGTTTTTGCCTCCGCTCGGATGAGTGGGAGTGAATGCCGGCTTCATTCCTCTAGCTCAGCTCAAGGATCTCAGGCATGCTCGTGACCTACTGGCCTGAATCAGGGCCGGTAGTGAGTCTGGTAAGCATGAGGTCTGGGCTGAGAAGGTGTGTGCCCTGTTCTGGGCTTGACATTTCACTTGAGAATCTTGTCTCTTCTGGTGAAGGTTTCAAATAGAATGACAGCGGTCTACTAACAGGGATAAATTTATTTTATGTTTTGATAGTGGAAAATAGCCTCTAGCAGTAATATCCACCTATTTGAAATTACTCTTCAAGAGTATTTGATGTTACGGCATTCAGTTAAGAAGCCACTGTGTTCCCATAAGCTCTCTGATGGTCTTATGTTGAAGTGGTGTGTTAACCCAAATTAATCTTGACCCTTCAGTTTGCTGGAGAGTATGTGGCATTTCTGGATGCTGCAGCTGGGCGATATAAGTGGAAAGATTTTATGTTTTTTAGATTTGTATCTTGCTACACTAGGTTACTGCCATGTCCTTCCCCAGCGATAGCACCAACTGGGAGTTTTGAGAGAGGAGGGTCGAAGTGTCTTCTTGGGCTTAACTTTAAATTTGGTGCTTTATGGAAACATCTGGTTTCCCTAAGAGGTTACGGGTTTATCCCCCCCAAATCATGCCAATGTATTTCAAGACTTGTTTTCCCCTTGCCTCCTCTGTCATCGCCATACCATCATTTTCGTAGTCTGTGGTTTAAACAGCATTCAAATGGCTCTCTTTACGGCTCCTTCTCTGCCTGCTCTGCTATGTTGCAGGTGGCAGCTTGGGATTGAAGCACTCCATATTCCAGCACTACTCAGCTTAGTGTGTCTTTCTGTCATGACAGTGGCAGGTGTGACAGGAAGTGCTTCCTGCACGGGCTCAGGTGATGCGAACTGTGGAGGCCTTTTGTTTATTTGCTGGATGCTTTCTCACATCGTAAATGCCAGTGTATTTGTTTTAATACAGTTAATTACAAATGACAATTTTGTACCCAACTATAAAGGCTACTTATCCTCATCTGTAAGTTGTGCTGATTTAGACATATGTCCTATGGGATCGTGCCCTCATCCTGCTGGCATTTTGCTGATTGGCAGAGAGGCCGTGATAAGAGGCACTGAGACGTACAAGGGAAAGGACCAGGAGAGCAACTTTTCAAAAACAAGCGATTTTGAAGATGAGTTTTAGGCAGTCGTCACCAGCCTTTAAACGGGCAAGTAGGACTGAGTTTTCTGGCAGTTGGGATGACTCCCCGTGCCCAGATCACTGTGTGCACTCGGCCGTTGTCTCCCTGTCTGCCCGTCTGTGTCTACTTAAGGATCCCACACTCGGCATTCACTTGGCCCCTGGTCATCTTGATTGGCATGGCTGTATGTGGACAGTCTGTCCGCCGAGGTGAAGTGACAACAGCTGGAACGCAGCTGTGCGCGTTGTCCTGGGAACTCTTAATCAGCCAGCAGTTCCACTCACAGAATGGAAAACATTGTCAAGTGGTTGCTGTTGGTGACTACTGTGTGTGTTAATTGTTTGGGGATCCCGTTTAGCAGGCTAGACATCTGTCATCTCTGGTGGGCTCCTTGTACTACAACCTTATTAAAGTTTTTATTTCCCAAAGATCCTATCTGACTGCAAGGAAGACGGTCACTTTATGATTCTAAGGAGTCTGCCCTTAGGAGCAATAGTGAATCAGTGAGTCCTCGTTTGAGACTTCAGAATGAAATCATTCTTTATCTAATTCAGGCCCCTGAAGGGCATTTTGAAGTTTTGTCAAATTCTGGATGGCCACTGTCGTTCATTACTTCATTGTGAAGAAGGCTCTTTCACAAGAAACTCATGGAATTCTCCTGAGCTACACACAACAGAGAACTATTTATGTTCCCCAGAAGTCAGTCCTTGAATCCAGCTCTGAGACAGGAAGGGTTTCTCCCCTACTCAGCAATTAGAAATACTTCACCACGTGGGAGGCTTAAGCGGAATTCTTTGGCTTGGCCCCGTGTGAACAAAGGCTGATTCTCGTTGCTCTGGTAGCCCCCTCCCCTGCTCTCATTCCCTCACCAGCGTGAATTCAGAGCAGGAAGTATTAGTTAATTTTGTGTGCTTCCTTCTAAACATCTGCACTTGAGGCTTTTTGTTTATGGGAGGAATGTGGCAGGGGGAGGGGGAAGGCAGTAGAACATTCGGAAGCTAAATATTTTCTCGAGGGTGTGTGTGTCCGTGGTTAGTCTCCACGCACGTGCATGTGAGGGGACGGGTGCAAGAGGTCCTAGTTGTGCTGTTGCTGGAATTCTTCCCAGACGTGTACGCACTGATTTTCTTCATTGTTTGCGTGGCCTCTCTACCTGTCTGCTTGAACGATCTCTCAGTGTGAAGGTAGCACGGTAGCTGTCAGTGACGGGAAATCAGGAGACCTGGTCCTGTTTCCTGCTCATCTGCCATTTAACTAGATCTTCGTTCTTTGTCCTCTGTGAGATGAGGAGGATGGACAAAGAGCCAGGAAGGGCAGTGTGGTGAGAGAGCACAGGCTAGATCTGTTCAATGGGATAAAAAGTAGCCCCTCGCTTTCCAGTTCTTCATTATCCACGGTCGCAGGTAATTCTGGGTAGCACAGAGAACTAAGCCTTGACTCTTCCACTTTGTTTTCTCTGTTTGCTTCCACATTTATTCAGAATCGATTCCAAGTTTTCTGAAGGAACTTTAGTCCCCTTTATTTTGTCCCTCCATTGTACCCGTAAAGGGGGTACCAAGTGCAGCTGTAGATAATCACATCTGTGCAAAGGTGTCCATATGATGTCATGACCTCCCGCCTTCTTCTGCCGTCTCATCTCTGCCCAGCGAGCCTTCTTTGTCTCTAGTCAGCTTCCTTTGCTGGTCTGTCCAGTGGCTTCCAGGAACTTTCTACACTCTCTTCAGATATCCCCTGCCCAGCACGCCCCAGCCCCTAAGCAGATGCCCTTGATTTTCACTGCATAGAAATAAAATATTGGGTAGGATCCCTTCAAATCCCATCTCTTAAAACCTGCCAGGTTGCTTGCATTGGCACCCAGGTGGGAAATGAGGGGCGAGTTTCCTCCTGCCTGGAAGCGGTCTGTGCAGGACACTCAGGCCCGGTCCTGTGTCCCTGCCCCGGCCCCACAGTCCGTCTTTCCCTCTCTGCGGACTCAGCTCAGCAGCAGGCAGTATGGTCTCCTATCTCCCATCTGAAAGTCCCCGAAAGAAAGAGAAACATCTTCTCATGAGCCTACACTTTGTCAACTGTCCCCCTCTCCTCGCTGTCCTTCCCTGGTCTCCTCGCTGTCCTTCCCCTGCCCTTTAGCCGGAAGTCATCGCAGGTTGACCACACTCACTGTGTCTCCGTTCCCCCGGTTTCCTACCGGCCATGCTCCTTCGCACCCATCTTGTCCCTGCCCGTGGGACTGCTCCCACCAGTGCAGCAGTCACCTTTGTGGCTTGAAGACAGTGGACGCTTCTTAGTCACCTTACGTGACTCTCTTAACACATCATAGCACCATTACGTCCTCTTTAAAAGAGTCCTCTTGTCTTCTGTGATGTTTATCCTCTTTCACTTGCTCTTCTCCCTCTAGGGTTCACAGTTCCCTCTGTGTCTCCCCTTCCGTCCGTGCTTCAAATGGTGCTGCTCCTCCGCGTCATCTCAAAAGCCTTCTCACTTAACGCACTTGCCTCAGTGGTCTTGACCAGCCCAAGTCTTCATTATCTGTCAACATACTAATGAATTCCACTCCTGTTCATCTAGCCCAGACATCTCTCTTGAACCTCCAGACCCCTCATGTCCAACTCCCTGCTAGATGTCTCCTCTTGTCTAGATGACCCGCAGAGCCCTCAAAACCAGTGTATCCAAAATTGAACTCATGTCCCCATCCTGCCCTCCGCCCCTGCCTCCAGTCCTGCTTAACCTCCTCTGTTCTCTGTTTCAGTGGGTGTTACTACTCTCCATTTAGTTGTTTGTAAATTAGAAAACTAAGTGCTATTTTAATCCTCCCACT
The DNA here is from genome assembly GCA_004024845.1 of Tonatia bakeri. Lineage (NCBI taxonomy): Eukaryota > Metazoa > Chordata > Mammalia > Chiroptera > Phyllostomidae > Tonatia > Tonatia bakeri. The sequence goes on from PVIA01001055.1 coordinate 56,068, forward strand.
GTGTGGAATGAGCAAGAGGAGATTTGACCATGCAACAAGTGTCAACAGGGTCGAAGCAGAGGAGGCTTTCAGAATCGGCCCCTGCTCCCCATCACCCTCCACCAGTTACCAAGTTACTGTTGATGTCTGCTGCTTGCATCTCACTCATACCCATTCATTTCTTTCCATTCCCACCATCCCTACTCCTAGTTCAGTCCTTGTCATCTCTCCAGGATCACTGCCACATCTTAGTAACGGTTCATCTGACCCTTAGTCCTGTCCCTTCCATCCTAGGCCCCACACAGTGGCCAGAGTGACCTTTTTAAAAATCAAACCAGGTCATGTATTTCCTGACATAGTTCCCCCAGCAGCTTGCCATTGTCCTTAAATCGAAGTTGCTCTTTAGCACAGGGCCTGGCCTGGCCTGTTCTGCCTCCCGCTTAGCTCGCCTCCAGCTGCTCGCTCCAGTTCTAGCCATCCCCGCCCCCCACCCCCAACTGCGATTCCTGCAGTGACCACTCCTCTGCCCTCTGGGCTTTCACACATGCCATTGCGTCTGCCTGGACAACTGATCCCCAGCTGGCTCCTCTGCATTCCTCAGGTCTTGGATTTAGATGTCACATCCTCTGAAAAAACACTGTTTAACCTCGCAAATCTGGATTACGACTTTCCTCCATGAACATGATGCACTTTCCTCCCAAAACATGATGTACTTCCCCTGTCATAGCACCCGTCACATGGAATCGCAGCGGTCTGTGGCCACCACTGGCCCGCCTGCAACTCAGCGGGCCGTACATGAGGCTGTCTCGTGGTGTGTGTGGCGAGTGCACAGATTGCCACAGTGGTATTTCCTCCTCCAACTGTGGCTACAGGTTAGGATGAGAAAGGCAGCTCTGAAAAGGAGGCTTGGGGAGGGAAGGCCAGCACCAGCAAGCTGGGCTGCTTCCAAGTTCAATGCTAGCCAAGTTGCTTCGCCAGAGGTGCCAGCAGTGAGAGTGACCACTGTTGTCCATTTCTTTCAGGGTGTGGCTTTGTGCTACAGACGTTGGTCTGGAACCTAAGACATCTTGATCCATTTTACCTTCTGTCCTTTGACCCAGGCTCCTGCAGGTTCGGTTGCTAAACAGATGTCGGAAATGTAGACAGAGAGAGTAGAAAAGTGAGAATAATCTGTAATCTAGAGATGAGTGAATACGCCTTTGGACATCCCAAGCCACCTGCTCCTGAGAAATGCTAAGTTGTTTTGCCATTCCAGAATTCCTTAGATAAGTCTCTGGAATGTCCTAGATACTGTATTATAACCTCGCTCTCATTCAAAGGTGACTTGACATTTCTTGCATAGTAAAGAGACAGGTAAAATTTTCATTCTTTTAACAGGAGTGTTGTAAACTCTATTTCCACGGCCTGTGTCCAGACGAAATGTACTGCCTCCCAGGTAGAAGATCTAGGCTGGACTAATTAACACCTCTGGCACTGTGCCCGTAGTCCCCGGGACAGCCAGGCCCTTACACCTGCACATATCCGGGATCCCAGGTCAGGGATTTTCTTCTGAACCCTGTTATAATAACACCTCGTATTTGTGTCGAGTTTTATAGTTAATCGAATATGTACAAGATCTTAGTTTGACCTCATAACTACTCTTTGAAGTAGGTGGCTCAGGGAATAGCATCCTCATTTTTACAGAGGGGAAATAGGAGAGCAGATATCACACAGCTAGTCACTGAGGGGGGTAGGACCTGAACTCAGGTCTTACAATGCCCAGTGCTGTGTTCTTTTCATCGTGCCACGTGCCTTTGTGTGTTTCATGTATGTGAGGGACAGTTAATTAAGGCTCTCTTTTAAGATCAGGACCAGTTGAAAAACAGTCAGATCTGGCTCATCACAGCAGTTTTATTGTAAATAGGCTGGATTGAAGAACAGATCCTAGACACCCAGCTGACGTGGACTTCCTGCTCTTACTCTGTGTCCCCATCCCCCCGCCACCTCCTCGCCCCCACCAAACTCACCCACTAAGTCCCAGATCTGTCCTGGGACAGCAGCAGGGAGGCAGAGGTGCTGTCTTGCATTGGAGAGTGCAGGAGGGAAGACGGACTCAGAAGCTGGAGGGAGAGCTGAGCCGTTTCCAGGCCGTCCGTGAGCATCACCCCGCTGGGAATGAGGGGCCAAGGAAGCGAGCAAAGGGCGGAAGTCTGTCCTTAGCGCTTCGGGGTGCAGGAGCTCCTCTCCCTGGGGAGGGTTCGGATGGGTCTCCTCGTGCAGTTAATGCGCTGGGAGAGTACAGGGACCCCTGGTGTCTAACACACCCTGCCCCCGGAAGTGTGTAGCAGGGGACTAAGCGTGTCGTCGTGCCCCACAAATACCTGCTGGCCAAATCGTGAGCTTCCCCCTGGCACAGAAGTAGCAAAGCAAAGACAGTGTCCGAGACAGGAAGACCCAGCGTGCGGATGAATGTGGATGGAAAACGGTGCGCGTTACCGCTTTTACCCGCCGAAGGCCCACTGGCTGGCAGGCAGCCCTGGCGCCCTGGCTGTCGGTCCCAGCTCTGGCAGCTGCCGTGAACTGCTGACCTGGAGCCGGGTGACACTTCTCCCGGAGGGTCGGCAGGCCACTGCCTCCTCCCTCTGCCGCTCTTCCCGATCAGAGCTCACTGCTCACATATCCTCTTTTGAACATGTCAAAACAGAGCTTCTGGAAGCCCCCGTTCCCCTTTTTTCTTTCTGTTTCCCTGCCTTCGTTCAGCCACCGGAAGAACATTTTCCTTCTTTTCTGCTCTACTCCTCACCCCATGTGTCAGTCGGTGTCCTGCCCCCGTGTCCTATTTCTCCTTCTCAGCCTGGCAGAATCGCAGCATCACAGTGTTCCTGACACCCTTCCTGCATCGAGAAGCCATATTGCAGTCAATAAGGGATACGTTTTAACATTTTTTTGGAAGTACCCAGAATACCCATTTAGAAAGTCAAAAAATGTTTTGTCTTTTAATAAGCTTTTGCTGAGGCAACAGCATTAAGAATAAATGTGCTTTTTTAATTCAGTTTTATTTTTAGTAGTGTAAATACAGTATTAATACATGCTACAATTTTCATGGCAAACAACCTATGTCAAAAGTAGGCGTTTATGAGCTAACTTAGAACTGAACTGTAACTTGTCATTTCTGTGGGGAGGCGTGCACGCTTCCAGGCTTAGAATGGCCGGTGGGGCACAGCCAGTGTGTTGTGTGTTCTGGAACCTTCTCAACCTAGTGTGCACAGGGTAGTTTGTACGATCTTTCTCTGTCAAGAACCAGACCACACTAGGAAGAGAGGGAATTTCTTGGCTTCACACCTGACATGAGAACTTGGATGTGCTTGTCCCACAGGAAAAGCTTTTGATATCACATACGTGCGCCTCAAGTTCCACACCAGCCGGCCGGAGAGCTTCGCCATTTACAAGCGCACGTGGGAGGACGGGCCCTGGGTCCCCTACCAGTACTACAGCGGCTCCTGCCAGAACACCTACTTCAAGGCCAACCGCGGCTTCATCAGGACCGGGGAGGACGAGCAGCAGGCCTTGTGCACAGACGAGTTCAGTGACATCTCCCCTCTCACCGGGGGCAACGTGGCCTTCTCTACCCTGGAAGGGAGACCCAGCGCCTACAACTTCGACAACAGCCCCGTGCTGCAGGTAGGCGTCCAGGGGGTTGGCCTTGGAGCCGGCTGGCTCTTCCATGTATAGGATGGGGAGGACCGTGATAATGGGGACCTGTGGTCCCACCTCTAAGGTCGGGGGTACAAGTAGAGTCTACCCAGCAAGACCGACAGCTGGACTTCATTTGCCTTCCTGCGCACTCTCACTGAGTGAAGGAAAGCAGTTTTGTTCCTGTGGTGAAGTCCATGTTTGTTCTTACGTTCTCATGCTCTTGCAAGTGTGTCCTGGGCTGTGTAAACTTCACAGTTTTTAAAAAAAGTTGGACAGCTTTAACTTTCATGTTTGTACTTGAAGTGGGAACAGTTTGCTTCTGACCTTTTGAAAGGGTATTTTAACTAATCTACCCAGTTTTCTTGCATCCTTTCTTATCTCTTCTTTGATTGGACAAAAGAAAAAAATACTGGGTTGCCCAAAAAGTGCATATGATTTTTTTTCTATAAAGTAAAAGATACATTTTTCATTTTCACCAATAAGTTGATTGATTTGGATATTTTGAGTATGTTAGCTATCTCCACAGGGTATAATATTGATCTCAATAAATGTCTCGATTTGATTACTATCAACTGCAACTGGTCTACCCGTCTATGGAGCATCATCCAGTGAGAAATCTCCAGCAAACCACCTTTGACATGTGTGATCAGTCACAGCACCTTCTCCGTACACTGCACAAATCTTATTTTTGCATTTCAGTTGCATTTTTCTCTTTCTTGAAATAATAAGCATAACATGCCAAAAACATTGCGTATTTCCTTCCACCTTCACTATCAACATGGCTGTACAAAAAGTCACCAATTTTGATAAGTTCTTTTTAAATGCACGCTGGTATGACAGCTGTCACGATACAATCTAACAAAATTGTTTCTGATGAAGTTAAAGACAGCTAAGCGCTACTAGAGCCATCGTATGGAAGTAACCAAACGAACTTTTTGGCCACCCCAATATTTTATTAGCAAGAGGAGACAATGGGAGCAGGACAGTTAAGAATGCCATCTCCCTTATTATTGTGCAAGGGAATTCTGACTGGGATTTTCTGGCCCCGTTGTCAATCGTGGAAACTCCTCATTTCCTGAAGCCAGTGGGGTGTGTGACAAGATAAAAATTGAGGTACCCCGATGTTGTGCTCAAGCCTTGCCATAGAAACTGTTCCCTATTTAGCAATAGATAGAATGAAGATTTCTTTTTCCTCAAGTTCTGTGTACATATGTGGAGTCTTTCTGTATTGCTTAGATTTCTGTGAGTTTTTTTATGTTCTAGCTGTTTGATCGTGGAGAGACTGGCGAGCCTCATACTGTACTCAGCACAGTAAGCCCGAATAGGAGACACTCCTGTCCTGTGGCCGAAACTAACCCCTAAACGGGGGCATCCTGTATTCATCCACTGAGAGGAGAAATACTGGATGTGGCTTTGCAAACGCCACGTACGTTTTATGAAAAGCTGTTGTGATTTCGCAGTAGGGAATCCCCCATCTGGGGGAGGGGCTTCATGCTTTTGTGTCTCCTCATTCTTTCTCTCTGGGACTTAGGATGCTCAAGACTCTTTTTCTGATTCGGTGTATGGTCTTGGACAGTGGCCAAAGATGAGAATGTATTCCTCTGTGAGTCCAGTTCTTCTCTTCCATTGTATTTCTGGAAGCTGCTGTCTGGGAGATTATAATCTTGATTTTGGTGAGGTTGTAGTGAGCAGTGAATGTGTTTGCAGTGGTCTCTCAGGGAGGCGTTTCCTGCGTCGGCAGTCAGAGGGTGAGACGCGAATGGCAGGAAAGAGCTGACTGTGGCAGATGAGAGACCGGGAGACTGCGTGCCCCGGAGAGAAGGGGTCTGCACAGACTCTGTAAGATGACCCCGCAAACACTGGCTAGCTTCGCTTCTTCCCACAGGGACTACTGTGTTGTGCTCTCCTGGAGAGGCAGCAGCGCAGGCAATGGGAAGAAGCGGTGGCGTAATGCCGGGACTGGTTTCCGGCAGCTTTTCGAACTCTGTGCCTTGTCAGCCTGTCTTGAAGCTGTTTCCCCAGCGCTGGGAACTCTGTTTGCTGCTCTTATTCCACAGGAGCTCGAGAGGCTTACTTAATGGGGTAAAAGTGCAGTGCGCGCCGACAGCGGGTTTGGTCAGTGGGTGTCGTCAGGCAGAAACGTTAATTATGTGGCTCTGGATGGCAGAGCTCTGGCTCCGAGATCCAGTTGCCAGTGGGGTTTAACTGATTTGCCCTTCAGCTGGTCTGACGGTGAGGAGAGAAGCCGAGTGTGCTTTCCTCCTCAGCCCCTATGCTGCCCGCTGGAAGCTGTGGTCTCCCGTCCGGGAGAGGAGACCTCTCTTGGTTTCATTTATATATTACTGAGCATGCATTGATTTAGAGTAATACCGTAGTTAGCATTTACTATAGCACTTAACCATAATGTGCCATAATGCTACCAGCATTGTTCTAAGCCCCTTAGATGTATTAGGTATTTTTTTTAAGATTAGGTTTGTTTATTTTTAGAGAAAGGGGAAGGGAGGGGAAAAGGGAGAGAAACATCGATGTGAGTGAGAAACATCAATTGGTTGCTTCTTGAATGCACCCCGACTGGGGACTGAACCCACAACCTAGGCATGTACCCTGATGAGGAATCAAACTGATGAACTTTCACCTTGCAGGATGAAGCCCAATGCACTGAACCACACCAGCCCGGGCAACATACTAGATACATTACCTCAGTTAACTCTCACGACAACTCTGTAAGGCAGACACTTTTATTATCTGCATTTCTGAGATGAGCACTCAGAGAACCCGGAAAGCATAAAATAACCTGCCCCTAACCAAACAGCCGTCAGTGGCCAAACTGGGACTCAGAACCCAGCAAGCCTTACTCCCGAGTCTGCTCTGTGGAAGGGTCCCACTATGAAAGAATGAAACAAGGCTTAGACTCAGCCCTGAGAAGCTTGTGTTTGGGAATGCTGTGATAAAGGTGAAGGCTGCAGGAGACACAGTGGGCGTGAAACGCAGAGATACGTTTAGCTGTTTACATCACAGATGACTCAAAGGTTCCTAACCTTGTGGCCACGCGTGGGAGCTGGTGTCGGAGTTCCAAGTTCGGGTGCAGTGAAATCACCATCTCTTCTCCTCTCTGATTGTACTCGGAGGCCTCGTGGGGAAGAGCCTCTCTGAACTCCGTGTTGTCCTGTCTGCCGGGTGTTTGGCGCGGGTTGAGCGGTGGCTCCTAGTCGGGGCGTGCCTCCCTTCGCACGTGGAGCCTTCGCAGAGCGCAGACGCCCTGCGCCCGCAGCTCTGCACTAGCTTGTTATGCCTCCAGAGGTGATTCTCATGCGTTCCCAGGAGGGGCTGGAAGTGGAAGTAGTGTCCTTGGGTGGTTGTATGTCACACACCACTCCAAACTTAAGGGTTTAAACAGCCACAAGTTGTTGTTTCTCACTCATTCTGTGCAGCCCTGGGCTCGCTCCCTGGCAGGTGAGCTTGGAGCTGCATCTCTCAGTCCCTGTCCCTTACATCCTCACGCAGGCTGGACTAGGCTTCTGCATGGGGCGGTGGGATTATTCCAAGAGGACAGGGCCCAGTACACAAGTGCTTGTCAAGCCTCTGCTGGTGTCGCATTTGCTGATGTCCCCTTAGCTAAAGCAAATCCCACGCCCAGGCCCAGCATCGGCGTGGAATGGGGCTACTCAGGGTGTGGGTACTGGCAGTCACGATTGCTTGGCATCGTTATCATAACAGCCCACCACAGATGTAAACATCTGACTAACATCAGCTCAGTGAAAGGGCGTTTATTATAAGGGCTTCACTCTCCTAAAACCTTGGGGAAAACTACAGCCCCCATTCTTACCCTTGGCCATTGTGGTACATCTAACAAGTTGCTCAGTTGTGGTTTCTTCAGATTCGTTCATTTGCTCTACAAATGTTATTTGAGTGCCTCCTAGGCTGGAGAAGCTGCAGTGAACAGAACAAAAACTTCCTGCTCGTGTGGGGCTTACAGTTTGCTGGTGATGGTGGCAGAAGCAGAAGATAGAAATGAAATTGGGAAGGGAAATAGGGAGCTTGGGGAGTGGTAGCAATTTTAGATGGGGAGGCCAGGGATGGCCTCACAGAGAAGTGGCGTTGTGGGGAGGATCAAGGCAAGACTGACCCTGATTGGTCCGGGCCACCGCGATGTCTCTCCCAGATCTGTCGTGGTGGATTGGGTTTGGAGAGGCAGAGAGGTGGTACCAGATGGGCAGGAGGAGACGACGACGACCAGCGTGTCTCGTACGAGTGCGTCATCACTCGAGCTCTGTGCTGGCCTCTCTGACGGGGCCTGGGGTGCGGGTACAGGCTGGGGGAAGGGGCGCGTGTATCGAGCGAGCACCTGGTGTATGCCAGGCATGTAGAGGTGTATTTCATTTAAGCCTCAAAACAGCCTGTGAAGAGACTGGTTTTGTTCCTATTTTGGGGGACTCTGAGTGGTAAAGTAACAACAAAGATAAAAAAAAGGAAGAGTCAAGAAAGAAATAATACTGAGAAATTAAAGGAACCGTTGAGGATTACAGCAGATGTGATGTTAGAAGGGGACATGAGTTAAATGCCACGTTAACTGTTTCGAAAACACGGTCGCATCCATGCCTCTTGTCTTCAGCCCCATCACCTGCTTTTTCTGTTTCTGTTTCTGTTTCCTCCCAGGAATGGGTGACAGCCACTGACATCAGGGTGACTCTCAATCGCCTGAACACCTTTGGAGACGAAGTGTTTAACGACCCCAAAGTTCTCAAGTCCTATTATTACGCAATCTCTGATTTCGCCGTGGGTGGTAGGTGAGTGAGTGATCTGTTAAAAACGTTGAAAGTGATCGGGGCTTTGGTTGAGAAGTGACTGTAGCAACTGTTTACAGTTATATTAATAATGTTGTTGGAACTCATCATGGAAACAAAATACGTAATTAGGTTTTCTAAAACATTTCTCAAATCAACACACTTAGTGAGTTCTCATTGATAATTTAAGTACAAAGTTCTGTAATAGGCCCCGTGAAGCTGTCAAGGAAGTGTAAGACTGACATGCACCTAACCGAGAAGAACTTGACCTTCTAGGACCCTACAAATGACCGGGCAGGCAGTGTATGAGCGTGCAAAAAATTAAACACTACTGCAGTCCCGTGCGTTAGATGACAAGCTGCCACGTGCCTGAGAACACACAGCACTGGCAGGCTAGAGGAGCTGGTGGGCTGTCAGTCGGGTCTTGAGGGCCAGGGAGGGTTGGGTGAGTGGGGAGGCTGTCTGGGTCGGGCTCAGGAGGGTGGGCACGTCGCGAACCAGAGTTCAGAGTTGGGAGAGTGTAAACCTACTTGGCTTAAGGAAAAGCTCTTATATGAACTTGTAGCGTTGTGAACCAGCGAGGGAGTTTGGTAGCCAGAGACCTTCCACAGCAGGAGAGAATCTTGGACTTGCATCCCCTGCATTAAACTATGAGGCCTCAAGAGTGGAAACATCATTTTTGTACGCAGTGTCCCTGGTGCGGACTGATGCTCAGTCAAAGTTGATGGAAGTGCCACCGTGAGAAGTGACGTAGTTTTTTGCAGTTGGGCTGTGATGTCGAAGCAGTGGATTAGAAAGGTTAGTGTGGGCATGTGTGTAAGAGGAGTAGAGTGTGTGAGAGAGTTTCTATTCTCGCTGTGATGCCGTGCGAGTGAGGAGGTAGGTGACGTCAGGGTGGTAACAGTAGAATGGAAAGGGACGTTTAGATGCATTGTATTGTGAAGGAGGAATCACCAGGATGTACTCAAAGGTGACTGCAAGGGTTAGTGAGCAGGAGAACGGTGGTTCCGTCACCAAAGGAGATGAGGAAGATGCCCGATTTGGGGGGTCGTGAGTTTGGTTGTGAACATGTGAAATTTAGACGTAGACATCCAAATCCGTGCAGCAGCCCAGGAGCATGGAAGAAGCACAGAGCCGGAGATGTAAACCTGTGACTCATCCCGGTCGTGCTGCAGACGTCTCGGAAGTGTTCGGGTGTGTTTTTAAGTGGCAGTTGGAGCTCTGGAACTGACTGCTGTCTTCAAGGAAGCAAGGGAGGGAAAGGCCGGCGTGCCAGAGCGCACTCCAGTCACTCATGGGGATTTCCATGAGTCCTTCGTTTACGGTTTCACCTGCCACTAGGGGATCCTGCAAGGATCCTCACCCCAGACAACCCGTGGGACCAGCAGGCTGCCAGAGATGCACCCAGTAGTGAGGAATCCAGCGGCTCTTGGCTACCTTCAGAGCGGAATACTTTAAAGTCAGCATGGCAGATGATTGCTGACCTAATTATTTACCTGTTACGTGCCCACGCAGCCCTGGGCACATGAATAAAGCACATTCTTGATCCTCCCAGTAACCCTATGAAATACACATCATCATCGTCCATATTTTACAGGTAAGTCGCAGGGCGGGGCTCGAAAACCAGGCCGCCTGGCTTCTGAGCCCAGGTTCCCCTTCACCAGTACGCTCGACTGCATCTTGACACACACGTCTGACCTCAGGAAGGGATTCTGCGGATGTCCTCAGACATCGTTAGGGGCTGTCTTCTCATGTCTGGTTTATGCCCGTCCCCTGTTAAATAGAGCTGCCTTTTTTGTTTCCCTGTTTAGTTTTTCCTCACACCCGAAAGCTCAAGCAGCCCTTATTTAATCTTGCTGAGTTCCTCAGTTCCCAGTTTCGAATCTCAAGCACACGCTGAGGTTTTTGTGAGTTCCCTGTGTGCATCCTTTTCCTGCGCCCATTCCTGGGACTTCCGAGCGGTTTCCTATTTTTGAGCGTGTCCTCCCTCCGCAGGTGCAAATGTAACGGACACGCCAGCGAGTGTGTGAAGAACGAGTTTGACAAGCTGGTGTGCAGTTGCAAACATAACACGTACGGAGTGGACTGTGAGAAGTGCCTTCCTTTCTTCAACGACCGGCCGTGGAGGCGGGCGACCGCCGAGAGCGCCAGCGAGTGCCTGCGTGAGTGCCCGCGGCGTTGGTCCGCTCGGTTACCGTGCAACCTTCCAGAGGTGGAAGGGGGACGGGTGACTTCCACCTCTGTCCCCTGGACAGGAACACTCTGAAAGGCAGGGCTTCCTCTGCAATTTGAGGACGTGGGACAATCAACCGCATGCATGCCAGGGGCACGTCAGAGATGAGGCAGTTGGCTGTAAACATAAACCGTGCTGGTCGCATATTTCCTTCCTGGACACACACCAGGGTGGGCGCTCATCTGCAAGGCCTGGCACTTTGCTTAGATCCAAATAGTGGGCCATTGCAGCCTGCTCTCACGTGACGGTTTTTCTGGTTGTTTTCTTTGTTGCCCTTTAAAATATTCATCTTCCTGTAATGCTCATGGACTCCAGAGCCAAGGTCGTTGATTAACACGTGTCAGCTGCAGTGACTTCTAGACTGAGACTACCATTCAGAAGCTTATTTCTCAAAATTATTTTTCCTGAATCTCACGAAAGAGCACAATGGGGAGAATTTTCTTCCCCCTCTCATGCAGAGGCTTTGGGAAGAGAAGTAGAGACTCGTATTCCTAGGAAAGGGTGAGCTGGAGAAGATAACACATTGTTTATTCCTTCAGTGTCTTTGTTTATTGCGAACAGAGAGAGAAAGGAATCTCAGGAGAAAGAAACTATGAAAACATGCGATTATGACTTGCCAAGGTCTTAAGAAATTTTAAAACAGCTGTAATTTTCTTGCATCCTTACAAATATCCCTTATCTCATTCTCTTGGGAATAAAGGGAATTAGAAAGAAGACACTCTGACCTTGCAGGAATTGTTGGCAGAAACCTTGAGAAAGAATTGATATCTTGACTTAGGACTATTTCCATGAGCTGCCTAGAGCAGATTTTCTTATTCATCTTTTCTTTCCTTTAACTAATCCCAGATTTGCAGATTAATTTTATAGCCTCCTCCAGCATTCCTAAGCAGTCCTTGAGCTGCTTGAATTCTTCTACTGACCCATAATATCCAGTGTTGGAAGCTACATGGCAGAGGCTGGCAAAAGAAAGAAGGAAATATTCCTAAGATGTGCCATCTAAATAAGTGTACACATGTGTTTGGAAAGTTTTCTCTTTAACGACGTGGTCCTATTTCGAGGCTGCTCAGGAACATTATGGGAACACCAAACGCACTCTGTCACCAGCTTACCACTAGCAAATGAGCTGAGTAGGGCAACTGATGGACTTTGATGAGGAGTGAAGTCAGTCTGCTTTCCTCTCTGTCCCTTCGGCACCGTGACCCCTCAGAGAGTGAAGTTTCTGGAGGCTGTGACAGGAGGACTCCAGTGTTTTCCAGGGTCTCGAGCTATGGAAGAGAAAAGGACAGCTGCCTTCTCTCCTTCCAGCTGCTGCTGAGGGCGCCGCAGCCTGTGCTGGAGCTGTGGGTCAGAACAGTGGGGGCCGGGAATTTTCTGGCCTGTGGTCTCCGAGCACCAGACTCTTTCTTTCGGTGGGGGCGGCTGGGCGATGGCAGGATAATCTGGGGAGAGTCGCGGGGAAAGAAGTAGCGACTGGAGGAGGGAAAGGGAGCCATAGAAGTTACTCAACACAGCTCTGAGTTCGGCGCCAGTGATTCGAGTTTACACAACATTTGAAGGGTAATGCCATAAAAGAACTGATTGTAAATGATGGAAAGAAAGAAAAAGAAAATATGTATATTCAGATTTTCTAAAACAACAACTTCCTGATCTCTCTGAAATCAAGTAAAGCTTTATTTTTAATTAGTGCTCAAAATACCACCTGCACTTTGGGCAGAATCAATAATTCTGAGAACATCATCTGAATATAAATATAATAAAGAATTTCTGTGACTATAGATACTTGGGCTTCAGATGTGGTTGTGCCCTGTAGGGGGTACCGTTAGTGACGTCACAGATGACTCAGTTGGCACTGTGCTGGCTCCCCGGTGGGTGCACGGACCTGCTGGACCCCCTTTAATCTGCGCACGTCTGCACAGGCGCTGATTTTAACCAAGCATGTGTCCATCTGGAGGTGCAAGTCATCTCCCACTTGACAGTTACTATCTTATGTATTTGACTCACCTGAGGCCTGAAACGCTAAGGTAAATTGAAGCCTGCCTACACACTGGCACCTTGTTCTTGGAGTTGAGATAAGGACGAAGGATAAAGATTCAGAAAAACTGTGATTTGACTTGGCTTTTACTTGTGGACGAACAATGGCCGGGAGATGCCTTTTAAGATAGCGCTATTTTTGATAACGATGAACGTTTCCTAGTATGCTGATAACCTGGCTCTGTAAATCCTTTATTGACATGTTTTTCTTTTCTTTTTTTAATGAACAGTGCATCTGGTAGCCAACATAAAGGCAGAGGGGAAGGGAGGGGAGAGAGAGGAAGACAAATGTCAATCGGTTGCTTCTCATAAATGCCCTGATGGGACTGAACCCACAGCCTTATGCATGTGCTTCCTGACCAGGAATCGAACCAGCAAACTTTTGCTTTGTGGGATGATGCCCAACCAGCCGAGCTACACTGGTCAGGGATCTGGTGGTCATTCTTATTCTAACACCGGCTGTCACAGAGATGTGGGAAATTATGGTTTGGGTTTTTTTTTTTTTTTTTTTTTCGTTTTGTTTTGAGTCTTGTAAAGACACTATTTGCATAGGGACATGGGTCTTACTTAACCTGTGTGTTGGCCTGACAGCCTGTAACTGCAATGGCCGAGCACAAGAATGCTACTTTGACCCTGAACTCTACCGTTCCACCGGCCATGGTGGCCACTGCACCAACTGCCAGGATAACACCGACGGCCCCAACTGTGAGAGGTGCCGGGAGAATTTCTTCCGCCTTGGGAGCACGGACGCCTGCTCTCCGTGCCACTGCAGTCCAGTGGGTGAGTGATGGGTGGTGGCTGCTGCAGCCTGATGGGGTGAGAGACCGGGGCGCGGGATGGAAGCATTCCCTTTATTATCTCCAGATAATCAAGCTGCCTCCTAGGCAATTGTACAGGTTCAGCATGGAAATGTGGACATTACTATAATGTGTAAATGAATCAGGATCTGCCTGTATCCCCACGTCCACTCTCCTGAACCACTTTGTGGGACTTTCAGATGATTTTCTGGTGTGTATAAAACTGGGGTTGGCCTGAGTAATGGTTTGGAAATAATTAGCAGCCAGATCCTAGAGAACTGTTTGAACTTGACTGTAAAATGTTAGCTGCTTCATGAGTTCTTCCTTGTTAAGGACTTTGTTTAGTCTGAAATCCTTAGTGTGCTGAACTTTTTTGTGTTATTGTATATTCCTAGCTGTCGTGTGCTCTTAGTCCATTCTATTCTCTCAGGAGTTTGACCTTTGTATTTGTCGTTCGTGCTGGTACAAACTTACATTCTGGACATGACCCTCAAGGGGCCCGTGCTTTCTCCCAGAGGAGGGACGGGTCTTGTATGTCTAGTTTACCGCTGGGTGCGGAGTGACCTTTAGTGTTCTGAGCATCGATCAGTAGGGCTTGTGTCTGGAAAGGTAAAATGGGGTGGCTTCAGAAGGTCTGATTTTGAGAGAATTCTGATTTAAAATTTGCTCTTTGTTCTCAGTTACGATCTGGAGATTACATGTTGGTTTTCCGACATTGTCTTTAGTTACCAAGTGCCTTTCTTCGGCATAGTAATGTTGCTTACCCATCCGGTGGCTGACGTGCCTTTTAAATTGCAGGTTCCCTCAGCACGCAGTGTGACAGCTACGGCCGCTGCAGCTGCAAGCCAGGAGTGACGGGCGACAAGTGTGACCGCTGCCAGCCTGGATTCCATTCTCTCACTGAGGCAGGATGCAGGTGAGACTTTTTCAAAACCAAAACAGGGGGGCAGAATCGAAAGGTAGTTCCCTTCATAATAATAGGTCTCGTGGTGTATCTGCAGCAATATAAACATTTTTTCCCAAAATAGTTGTCAGCAAGATTCAAGGCTCCTGGCTATAATGATGATCCCGGGTTGTTTGTATTTAATATCTAAATGTGATGGGCATCCTTGATTGAAATCAGTCTAAACCCAAAAATGACATTAATACTCGTTTTGCTGTATTATGTTTTTCCTTTTAAAAAAAGTATTAACACGTAAAGCCAGAGGTTGACTGTAAGAGTGTCGTTTCTTTCCCCCGCCCCTTCTCACATTGCTCCGTGTGTCCTCCGCCCCGTCAGGCCGTGCGCGTGTGACCCTGCTGGCAGCACGGACGAGTGTAACATTGAGACAGGAAGGTGTGTGTGCAAAGACAACGTCGAAGGCTTCAACTGTGAGAGGTAGCTCATTCTTTCTCGCGCTGTATTGTGTCTTCTCTGTCACCATATTTCAAGTACCAAAAAAATAACAAACGCCTGATGGTGTCTTAATCTTTTTCAGATGCAAGCCTGGATTTTTTAATCTGGAAGCATCGAATCCCAGGGGGTGCACACCCTGCTTTTGCTTCGGGCATTCTTCCGTCTGCACGAACGCCGTCGGCTACAGTGTCTACTCCATAAGCTCCACCTTTCAGACTGGTAATTTAGACCTTCCGTCCCCTGGAAGTGTGCGACTAGACTTAGGGTATTTAAAAAAAAAATCAGTAACTCTTTGAGGATTTTCTGAGGGTGGCAGCACTTCATGTTTTCTAATGAGCATGATTTTGCTTATTTGGCTTTTGTGCTTCTTTGTTTGTTTGGCTTGTTTTTATCATCCTACGTAATTTCTTGTCGTGGTTAGTAATTCGTTTTCAACTTTTTAATGTTTCAGTTACCGTTGGCAGACAATAATCGTACTCGTTTCAGGGCGATTGGACCTCAATAAATCTAGTGCCCCTCTGCCACCACACGTAGTTACTACAGTATTCTTGACCATATTCCCTATGCTGTACTTTATGGAGACGTACATATGGTTTTTAATTCACCATAGTTAAGTGTTACCTAAAGTAAAGCTAAAGGTAGACTGGAAGGCACAGCGTGTATAGGTGCTGGTGCAGGATTCATTTCCTCAGAAGCTTGCATTGGTGTCCTTCTCTGTTCTCTCGCTGTATTTCTGTGGCATGCGGAGGAGGCGCATCCAGGGTGTTTCCCCTGTAACGGCACTTGTGTTTCCTTCCTCTACTTACAGATGAGGACGGGTGGCATGCACAGCAAAGGGACGGCTCTGAAGCGTCGTTGGACTGGTCCTCCGAGAGGCAAGACATCGCCGTCATCTCAGACAGCTACTTCCCTAGGTACTTCATCGCTCCTGGTAAGTGAGGCTGGCAAGCAGCGTGGCGGGGGTGCGCTCCTCCGGAGTCTCATTCTCACGTTCCTGCCCCGTGTGTCTGCGTTCCAGCCAAGTTCTTGGGCAAGCAGGTGTTCAGTTACGGGCAGAACCTCTCCTTCTCCTTTCGAGTGGACAGGCGAGACACTCGCCTCTCTGCGGAAGACCTGGTGCTCGAGGGGGCTGGCCTGAGAGTGTCCGTGCCCTTGATCGCGCAGGGCAACTCCTACCCAAGTGAGACCGCTGTGAAATACGTCTTCCGGTAAGACCTCCTCACTGTACAGTCCGACTTGGCCAGAATTATTGAAGTGGTTTCTTTATCTGAGCTTATCAGGCCTCAAGGTGAATGGTGAAGAGAAACTTCAGGGTTCTGAGGGGGTCTTTGTAAAAGGGAGCCTTCCCTCGCTCACCCATACCCTTGCCGACTGCACTGTCAGACGGCAGACTGGTGTCTGACTCGCTCAGACTGTCGGAGCGTTGCGTGGTTGGTGGCCTCAATGAAGAAGAGGTGCTTTCGCGGACCCCAGAGTTGTCCTTGCAGAAGTTAATATGGCCTCTCCTTTCTTTCCAGGCTCCACGAAGCAGCAGATTACCCTTGGAGGCCCGCTCTCACTCCTTTCGAATTTCAGAAGCTCCTCAACAACGTGACCTCCCTCAAGATCCGTGGGACATACAGTGAGAGAAGTGAGTTGTGACTGGTTGAGGAGCGCTGTTTAACAGGAAGCCTGGGCAGAAGGGGCCATAACACTCAAAAGGGGGTCTCTAGAGACCTAGTACCGTAACACTGACCCTAAAGAGGTGGTATAAACCACCTCCTTGTACGTGAATTATGCATAAAAAATGTATCTTAACAACTTCTAAGAACCTGGAGAAAACTTAAGATTAGGAAATACTATTGTTTTATAGTGGATAAGGATGTTGTGATTGATTATATTATATATAAATAGATTGTTCTAAAATTTCTGAATATAATTTTACCGACTCACATGTCTGCACCTTTATTTTTATTTATTGCTCTGTAATTATCAAGCCTCTTAATTAATCATCAGGTAAATTACGAAAAATTATAAATTACTGGATAAACATTGATTATAATTCTAGGTCAACAAAGCTGTTTCAAGTATGCCTGTAGCGCTTTTTTCCTGTGAGGTGTTGATTGTGAGGAAGGGCAGGACTGGGGGAGCGGAGTCGGAGCGGCATCGGGAGCGGCGTCAGCCGCTGGGATGTGCTGGTTTCTTCTCTGATCGAGGTGTAATTGACAAACAGCATTACATGAGCTTCAGGTGTACGACATGGTGATTCGATAGGTGTATATACTGTGAAATAATGGCCGCAATAAGTATAGCTAAACTCCAGCACCATTCATAGTTACAGAATTTTCCCCTTGTGGTGAGAACTTCCAACAGTTACTCTCTCAGCAACTTCCAAATATGTGGTATTGACCATAGTGGCCACGTTGTGCCTCACATCCCCAAGACGGATTCGTTTGTATCTGGGACTTCGTAAACCACCAATCTCTGTTCTCTGTAGCTATGAGTTAAGTGTTTTTGTGTTTCTTTTTTGTTTTCTTTGTAAAGACTCCATGTATAAGTGAGATCTTACGGTTGCTGCTTGCTCTGACTTATTTCACTTCGCATCCTGCCCTCGAGGCCCTGGATGCGCCGGTTTTTGAGATGCCTGCATGACCACCCAGATGAAAACGTCTCATAAGCACAGTAGTTGGAAATATTGGATCTGGGGCTTAGGACTGGAGATCTAGAATTAAAAGATTGTCAGTATATGGGCAGTAGTTTTTAAACTTGGAAACTTGGAAGGGAGAAGAGAACATGCAATTCTGGAAACATAGTTATTTAAGGACCGTGCCCTGAGCCTCAAGAGAGAAAAAGAATTTTAAGGAGGAGAAACAATTAACAAGTTTAAGGAGATAACCCCATTGGGTTTTGAATTGGGTGACCAAGGAACCACTGTTTCGGGGGTTTTTTTGTTTGTTTAAGAAGTGTTGAAACTGCAGTGCTTTGATAAGTGATTTGAAGTCAAGAAGTAAAGACTATTCTTTTAAGAAGTTTGGCTACAAGGGTAGGGAAGGAGATGGATTATTTAGGGACAAGATGGAAGGAGGAATACTTTTAGGATGGGGGGACTTAGAAATGTGTAGCGTTGGAAGAACCTTAGCCAATGGAAATGTATCTCATGATCTAATTGTTGGAAAAAACCATGAACATATTAAAAGTTATCTAAGTTCAAGGCAGTAATAGGAGAGATGTCTTTCAGCCTCAGGTTATCAAGTTCTAAGAATTGTATAAGCAGCAAATGATACAGGGGATAACATAGGGAAGTACACCTGAAAGATAGGCTGCCGGAGACAGGAATGGGACTGAAATGAAAGGGAAATGTGATGATGTAATCCAGGCCTGCCTCCTCTGAGGTGCACTCCTGCTGTGGGGCTGGTGGAACCACTGGTCTAAGGCAGCATAAGGCAGCTTCTATTTTTATTTTCTTCTGGAGAAGGGAAAGCATTGTGATATATGATGACTATAATTGCTTTGGAAGAATTGCATACTCTCTGAAGTAGCCCTGAGTATTAGAACTCGTTTGCTTATTTTTGCTGTTTAATGCAGGGTAAAAAAATATAATTGAGTGGTGCTTGTTGGCAGGTGCTTTGCCTGCTTTCTTATCCTTGAACTCTGCAGTCAGTGTCTGCTTCTGTCACAAAAGAACAGAAACACGGCCTCGTGACTGCAGACCTAAACTCCTCTCGTCCTCTGTGCTCTTGCTCTTGTGTCTCGTCTTGCCCCAGATCATGGGCCACTTGATGCTTTTCATTGTTAATACTGGTGATTGGGAGGACTGTAAAATCCACCAGTCTTGGGGGGGAGAGAGAGAGTGAGTGTGTGTGTGTAAAAACCTAAGTTTGCTATGCTGTTATCCAGACATAGCACCAGCTACCACGTGATTGTTCTAAGTGCTATTTTCTGCTTATCTTCTCCAGTAAATGAACGCACTAAATGGTTGGTTGTCTCTGGAATTTTGGGTCTGATTGCACTTTAATGGTACTGACTTTTCATGAGCCTGTGGAAAACAGAAGCCAGTTCAGGGATTCTCTTTCCCACACGACACGCAGGTGCTGGATATTTGGACGATGTCACCCTGGCAAGTGCTCGCCCTGGACCTGGGGTCCCCGCAACCTGGGTGGAGACCTGCACCTGCCCTGTGGGGTACGGAGGGCAGTTTTGCGAGTCGTGCCTCCCGGGTTACAGAAGAGAAACTCCAAGTCTTGGGCCGTACAGTCCGTGTGTGCTTTGTACCTGCAATGGACACAGTGAGACCTGCGACCCTGAGACGGGTAAGTGGATGTTCTTCGAGGGCTGCTGGGCCTGAGTGCCCTTTAGCAGGTGGGTAGGAAATGCCCATTGTCTTACTGGCCCACTGTCTCATGCCCACTCCCCATGTAGGGGTTTGTCACTGCAGAGACAACACAGCCGGCCCCCACTGCGAGAAGTGCAGCGACGGGTACTATGGAGACTCAACCGCCGGCACCTCTGCCGACTGCCAGCCCTGCCCGTGCCCCGGGGGCTCCAGCTGTGCTGTGGTCCCCAAGACTCAGGAGGTGGTGTGCACCAACTGCCCCACTGGCACCACCGGTGAGTCTGCTCCTGCCGTCGGCCTGCAGGGTTCCGTCCCCTAAAAACACCTTGGGGAGAAGGGCTTTGGGGTGTCCACATTTTTGTTTGTTTGTTTGGCTTAATGATTACGATTTTCTTAGTAGGCCAAGTATTTCAGAACGCAGGTTTATTATAGAGTTACAAAATGCATATCAGGTACTTTTAATAGCTAACATATTTAGGGCCAGGTACTTCCTGTTTCCTGAATCCTCACGACCCTGTGAGGTGGGTTCTGCTCCCACCCCCACTTTCCAGCTGAGAAAACTGAGGAACAGATACAGGAAGTTACGTGGCCACGCCAGCAGGCCAGTCGTGGGAGCAGCTAGCATTCCAGCCCAGGCACCCCTAGGTCATGGCAGTGCGCTCCCCCTCATGAGATGAGAGCCCAGACTTGGTTTTTCGTTTTGTGGGGCTGTTATCTTGGGCGTCTTGATGTAAGGTGGTGATGAAAAAATTTGTTTACATTCTTTCTCAATATAGTTCTTCCAAAGTATCAGAGTCCATCACATATAGTTGGGAAAATGCATTCATTTTGTGTTTTTTTTTTGGTAGCTTTGGATAGGCCAATGTTTTCATTCTCTGAGTTTCTTTCTTTTTGCTAAGAACACAGAACTAGATCTTTCCTAGCTACTCAAGGAGCTGCTCCCCCTACCCCTCGCCCTCGCCTCCAGGCTGGCTGACCTAGGAAGCGGAGGTTCACTGGCCCGGTTTCACTTCTTCCGTCGACTTCAGCCTCCACTGCTGGGGACCTTCTGGCCTGGCTTCTGATACAGCCTTTGACTCCATCACAAACCTTTTGTTCCAGAGATGTTGCTACAGAGCGTAAAAATAAGTGAAAAAAACAAAACACTGAGCTAGTAATCTGTATCTCTTGTGTTCCATCAAAACATTCTTTGTTCATTGGGCAGCATCCAAACACGCCATCATCCTCGTACTGACCCCTCCCAAGCACGGGGCATTTCGACACGGAGACTTGATCATTTGCTTAAGATCGTTGAGAAAATAAGGAGAGGACATTAGTCTAGAATTTCATATTTTTTACTCTTTCTGGCCCTCTTTTTGTTTTAAACGGGAGCCCGACAGAGTCTTGCACAGACAGACTTCTCTGGCCTTGTTCCCGACCCCCCACTGGCACGCGCAGCTCCAGCCCTCCTGGGCTTCTCGTCCTCCTGCAGACGGGCCGGACCCTGCGGCCTGCCGTGTGCTGTTCCCTTTCAGAGCGCCTTCCCCACTCGCTCCATCCCAACCTCCCTTTCCTCGGCCAGCTCCTGCTTCTTCGGTGGGGCTGGGCTGAGATATCACTCTCCTAGGAAGGCTTTCCCCTGGACCTGCCCTGTGCTCCCACCCCACGTTCTTAGGGCCCTTTAAATGGCTGCCCCTTTGAGTGAGCATCCCACTTAGAGCAGCTCCCCTTGGAAGGGCTTCACACCACGTTGGACGGTAGATCCCCTCACTCACTTTGTTACTTCACTTGACAGGTGGCAATTGAGAAACGAAACAGTTAAGCATAGTGGGGTCATTCTCGTGTCTGTACAAAGTAATACCAATGGTGGGTTGAAACTTTGGGGTGCTTACTAGAGAGACGGAGGATAATGTAGGGACCTTGGGAAACGTTATAAACCCGCTGGTCACTAATCAGGTGTTTCTCACACAAAGCCTGTGAAATGTATTCCTTTTATTAGTTCCCACCCGGCTTGAAGGGAGTGACCTATAGCAGTTCTTGAGGATGTTAATTAGGGCGTAGGTGTCCCTAAAAACAGCATACTGTAAAAAAATTTTCTCATTATTCCCTGATAATGCTTTATATTTTTCACAGCAATCTTTAACCATTTGGTATTTTTATATTTATTTGTTTATTGTCTGTCTTCCCCTTCTACTCTTCCACTCCCCACTTAAGCTCCCGGAGAGCAGAAACCTTTAACTATTTTACACACTTGTGATTCCGACAGTCAGAATAGCGTTCAGCGTACGTGTTTGTTCAGTGAATACAAATATTTATTGGCTAAACGAATAGAGATTGCAGAGACGAGGTGCGGTTTCTTCATTTAGAAGACTTAAAGTATGTAAACAGCTTGATAGTCCCTGGGATCTTAAAACATGGTTTGCATTGACATTTAATCTTTAAAACCTTTGAGGTAAATTAATGACGACAATCTTTTTTCAACCAGTTTTTGAGCACGTGGTGCTGGGAATGTAGAAACTGTGAAGGGTTGGTCCCAGCTCTCCAGGGGCTAAGAGAGTGTGGAGGGAAGCAGGGACCATTGAGTGCAGGGCGGTGAGTTCAGATAGAGGGATGCACACAGCGTGCAGAAGGGGAAGGAAGAGGCACACCCTCCCCCTGAGGGGTGAGAGGGTAAGGAAAACTAAGGCCCAACGGCATGTAACCTGCGCAAGGTCATACAAGTCGTACAGCCAGGACCTTAACCCACATCCCAGACTGGAAGGCAGCAGGGCCAACGAGCTGTAGCTGCCAGGAGGTATTTTGGAGTGAGAGCTTTTCATGTACTACCATGTAACTGTGTCTTAGGTTTTCGACCAGATTTTTTAAATTAAGTGTTATTCAAAACAGGTTTTGAGACATTTTAAGTGTGGATTCTGTCTAGAATAGCTAAATTATCTGGTGAAAAAGCAGAACTGAAATGCTGTCTTCATGCTGACCTGGACAGGGTTCCCGGGTGGGGGTCTGGTAACTATTGACAGTAGAGACGAGCAGGCCCCCAGCTTCCTGTCCCCTCTTAGCATCTTATTTCTACACCACCACCCACATGCCGCCCCAGCCACGTTTTCCAGTTGCCGGTAGCCAACTGCAGTGGTCAGTTCCAGTCCCCATCTGACCCAGTCTCCGCAGCACTGGACACTGTGGACTGCTTACCTTGCTCCTAACCTTTTCTCCTCTTGCCTTTTTTGACACTTACCTCCCCAGGGTTTCCTCCTATTGCTCTCCTCTTGGGTCTCCTTCTGTCACATCTTATTCTCAACTCAGGGCTGTCATGTCAGCGTGACAATGCTCTCCCCGCAGCTGAGCAGACCCCCTCTTCAGGCCTCAAAGCCTCTGTGCTACAGCTGCCAGATCTGTCCCTCCGCCCTGACCTCCCTCTCCCGAGCGCCGGCTACCCACTTGCCAGCTCCGCGTGGGTGGTGGGCTGGAAGCCTTCTGCACGCCTCTCCTTGTCCATTCTTCATCTGTGTCCCCCTTGATGAGACCTGCACACACTGCATCAGCCGGCAGCCTCCCCAGCGAGGGCAGGGAATGCATTCCAAGGCTCCTTCTCTGTAAGGTCCTCGTGGTTTGGTGACCTTGACCCAGGCTCTCAGCTCCTGGCAGATGGCCTTCTCCAAGCAGTTCTTTCCAGTCAAGTTAGACACTGTTAGATACTGGCAGTAGCGCCCTCCACTTACCCCCTGTGGCCCCGATTGCAGAGCCCACGGACCCCATGGCTACACCCTCCTGCGGTCTCCTGTACTCTGCCCACACTTCTGTAGAGGGAATCTCTCCTAAACGCTGCTCTGGTCTTGCTAATTTGAATGCGCCAATTCTTCTCTACTGTGATCTTGATTCAGGTGGTAAAGGAATCTCAAATTTCAGCAAATCCAAGCTTAGATCTTTGATTTGCTCTTTTTCCTCTCCGCGCTGTTCCATTCCATCTCCTGCATCTCAGGAAAAACACTACCACCCACCTGGTTGCTCGAGCTCAGACCCTAGGCCTCGCCTTGTTCTTCTTTCTTTGATTTCCCAGAAGCAACCAGCCAGCAGCTGTGACTGGTTCTGCCTCAGGTCTGACCATCTTCGCCCCCTCCGCTACCGCCCCCTGGTCCGCACCGCTCCGCCGTCTCCCTGCTCCACGAGCACTGAGCTCAGTGTGGCGGGAAGGGTCCTGGCCCTGTCTCCCTCCCTGTCTGTCAGCCTTTAGGTTGTGGGCAAGTTCCTTAACCTCTGTCTCTGTCCCCTAGCTGTGACAGAGTGGGTGGCCAATGACCACTTCCAGGTTCCCTGGAGAGTGGTCGGAGTCTGTGCTAGCTGGCGCTGCTCGAACAGGGTTAGCATAAGCCCTTTATTTTTTAAAAGAATGATCCTCTGCACCCTGCGGTAGGGGACAGCCATGGTACCGGGAGTCACTTTCCATCTCTCTCAATATCAACAAAAACGAACGTATGTGAACACGTTGGGGCCGGAGAGGTTAATGACCCTGAGCCCGGCTCACTCACACAGCACTTCCAGTGTGTGACTTCAGGTGACCCTCACAACAGTTGGTGTGAAGTGGGCCAACCAGGTGCCCCTTTCCGATAAGGAAACGGAGATGTGCCCCAGGTCACTCCGCTGGTTTGGCACAGTGCCAGGACTGCACCCCGGGTCCTCTGCTCCCCTAGGCTGGTGCCCAGTGCACTGCGCCACGTGGCTTCCTAGCTGGTGGTCACACTGGACTGCCTGTGACCAGTGGTCGTTTGTGAGCAGACTCCTCGTAACCAGCAGCACCAGAAGTACCCAGGGCCTCTCTTCCCCAACATCGGGTTGTCCTGTTCCCAGGTAAAAGATGCGAGCTCTGTGATGATGGCTACTTCGGAGACCCTCTGGGGAGACACGGCCCCGTGCGGCTCTGTCGCCTGTGCCAGTGCAACGACAACATCGACCCCAACGCGGTGGGGAACTGCAACCGCCTGACGGGGGAGTGCCTGAAGTGCATCTACAACACGGCCGGCTTCTACTGCGACCGCTGCAAGGACGGCTTCTTCGGGAATCCGCGGGCTCCCAACCCAGCAGACAAATGCAAAGGTGATCCGCCGCCCGCCAGGGTCTGTCACAGCCGCGCTCTCTCTCTCTCTCTCTCTGAGAACGCGTCGTGTGGTCTCTTTAAATACTTACAGTCGTTCGGTCTGAACAGCGCTGCCCGATGAAATACATGCACACCACTTACGTCACTGAAGTTTTCCTAGTAGAGACTTTGAAATGAAGAGAAATCGGTGAAATTAATTTTAATAATCTATGTTAGTTAACCTAATATGTCTAACATACTGTCATTTCAACAAGTAACCGGGAATACGTTATGGAGATGTACGCCCCCCCACCCCCCACCGAGTCTTCAGGACCCAGTGTGTGTTTCACCTCCGCAGCACACCTCCGTTCAGAGCAGCTGCGTTTCGAGGGCTCAGGAGCGACAGGCGGCCGATGGCTACTGTATTGGACAACACAAGCCCAAAGAGCCCATTTGAGTTGTTTGCATTTCAGTGTTTCTCTCAGGTGACTCTCCTCTTCCGCTGTGTCTGTCTCCCCGCCTCAGCCTGCAACTGCAACCCCTACGGGACCACGCGGCAGCAGGGCGGCTGCAGCCCTGTGACCGGGCAGTGTGAGTGCCTGCCCCACGTCACCGGCCGGGACTGCGGCGCGTGCGAC
Source organism: Tonatia bakeri (assembly GCA_004024845.1). NCBI lineage: Eukaryota > Metazoa > Chordata > Mammalia > Chiroptera > Phyllostomidae > Tonatia > Tonatia bakeri. The sequence continues at coordinate 80,960 of PVIA01001055.1, forward strand.
CCTGGCTTCTACCACCTGCACAGCGGGAAAGGCTGTGAGAGGTGAGGCGTCGGGCGCCTTCGGTAGAAGCAGCCTTTGCTTTCTTCATTGTAAGAGATGCATTTTTACGAGTTACCATTGGCTTGACTTTGGGAATTACTTGAGCGCCTTTTAGAGAGAGGCTAGGCACCCAGGGAAGCCATGCCTGTGTATGGTTAGAAAAACATACACAGCCCTGGCTGGTGTGGCTCAGTGGATCGAGCGCTGGCCTGTGAACCAAGGGGTTGCTGGTTCGATTCCCAGTCAGGGCCCATGCCTATGTTGCAGGCCAGGTCCCCAGGCCGGGGGTATGTGAGAGGCAACCATACACTGATGTTTCTCTCCATCTCTTTCTCCCTCCCTTTCTCTAAAAATAAATAAAATATTAAAAAAATAAAAAAAAACACAAATTACAAGATCCTTTCATAGATGCTTAGAATCAGACCTTCCAGAGTGGCGAGTGGGGAATTCTTGTTTTCAGGGTGCCTGGCCGGTGCCTCTGTGGTGCCAGCTTGGAGAGCCACAGGTAGCGGGTTACACAGACACTGTTATTTCAACACTGTAAAAAGTGTCTGTGTGTAAAGCTAGAAAAAGAGGTTGCGAGTAGAACTCCTGAAGATTACTTGAACCTTGGGGACCCGGGAGCCCTTAACATTGTTTTCTATTACAAATTAAGTCAGTCCTATGCTGGAAGGCGGCAGGGAGAGTTTGCTTAAAGTCTGTTTTTCTTCCCTGTCGTGTTCATTCCAGGTGTGACTGCCATGCTTTGGGTTCCACCAACGGCCAGTGTGACATCCGCACGGGCCAGTGTGAGTGCCAGCCCGGCATCACCGGTCAACACTGCGAGCGCTGCGAGGTCAACCACTTCGGGTTCGGGCCCGAAGGCTGCAAACGTAAGGGCTGTTGCCGGCACAGGACCCCAGTCTCCCCGATTCCAGGCAGAGCCACAGAGAGGTCCAGAAGGGGCGCGGACAGCCTCAGCCCCAGGGCTCACCGCCGCCGGGCTGTCCCTAAACCGTCGTGGGTTCTGGACTCGATGAATATCACCCTTCCCCAGAACCCTGGGAGCGGAGCGTGTCCCCAGTTTCTTCGCAACCTCCTTATCGACGTCTCCTTTTATAGTGTTTCTGGTTCTTCCTTCTGCCAGTCTTTCATTTTCCCAAAGGAAAGTCTCCCTTTGATGACCTAGCTTTTCTGCTGTGCTTAGTAAAACTTTTTATGGACCACATTCTTAGTGCAGATAGTGAAAGAGGGAGGGACTGCTCAGAACCTGTTGGTTGACCTGCTGGCTGCAGTTGCTGGTTGCTTCCCACCCTTGGGGCACTTTTGGTGCGGCTGCGTGTAAACAGCTGCTTCTCCTTGGCACGAACACTTGCCTGGAATTAGGCCTCAGAACAGCTCAGGGTTTTGCTTTCTGAATTCCTTCATTTCTCCTGTGGAACGTAGCCTAAGCCATTGACTCAGTTCAGACAACAGAGTGGGGAAGCACACTGTAAAGTATTATAAAGTAAGCATTAGCGTTTGGGCTTTCTAGTTCCTTAGTAAGAGAAATAATATTGAACAGCAGAGAGATGAATTCTTGAAGTGCACAGAAGGGCACTGACTCATTGAATAGACTAATATCTATAATTATTGGTAACATGAAATGTAACCCCCTCAGAAGGATGCACATTTTACTTTAAAAGTTACTTTTGCTGGCAAAATTTCTGTATTCTTAGCTAAGCAGACTTAACCACTAAAATGCTTATAAGTCAGCCTTTTTTTTTTTTTTTAAGTCTGCTTATAAAGATCGTCCAAGGAGCTTACTGGTGGCCCAAGTTAAAAGAAAATGTGCTCTTCCTTCTTTTCTGAATCACGTCGTCTTTTCCCTTCCTCCTGCAGCCTGTGACTGTCACCCCGAGGGCTCCCTGTCACTGCAGTGCAAAGACAACGGCCGCTGCGAATGCCGAGAGGGCTTTGTGGGGAGCCGCTGTGACCAGTGTGAAGAGAACTACTTCTACAACCGCTCTTGGCCTGGCTGCCAGGAGTGTCCAGCGTGCTACCGGCTGGTAAAGGATAAGGTGAGCTGGCAACAGTGCGGACATTCATTCACTACAGCACAGACACCGAGTGGCCTCTCCCTGTGCCCCGAGCTCTGGAGAAATCATGGTGGACGAGGGAGACACAGTCCCTGTTCTCGCAGACGTGTGTCGAGGTGCCTGTCGGAGAGCCGGGTGGAGGTATCAGGACGGTAATCTAAAATGCAAGGGGGAGGTCGGAACTGGAGAGTCGTCAGCACGCAGTGTTTAAAGTCAGAGGAATGAAGTGTAGATGGAGCCCGGGGAATATTCAATGTGGTAATAACTATGCACAGCACCTGGTGGGTACAGAAATACCGGGGGGACCACTTCGTAAAGTACATGACTGTCTAACCACTCTGCCATACACCCGAAACTCACACAAAATAATAGTGAATGTAAACTCTTGTTTTATTGAAAAATAAAATAAAAAAGTAGAAATAAAAATGAAGTCAATGGAATGGGCTCCACATTTTTTCCTTTCGAAGCCAGAGAAGCAAAGACACAGTCCCCATGCTGCCTGTGTGCATGCAGACACGTGTGTCCGTGTACCTGCAGACACGCATGGAGCATCCAGACCTGCGTGTTACCCAGGCCTCTGAGCGCCACGCCTGCAGGAAGTACAGCTGAGTTCTTAGGAATCCTTGTATGGCCCACCTTTTCCTTTCCTCCCTTCGTTACGTTTAGGTTGCCGAGCATCGGGTGAAACTGCAGGAGTTAGAGGATCTGGTGGCGAACCTCGGAGCTGGGGGTGAGGTGGTGACGGACAAAGCCTTTGAGGACCGCCTGAAGGAAGCGGAGAAGGAGGTGACGGCGCTGCTTCGCGAGGCGCAGGACGCCAAAGGTACAGGGGGCCCGGCAGGGGGCGGCTTCCTCGAGGCAGGCCAGTCTTCAGAGGTCGCTCCTGACGCAGGGTGAACTAGTGCAGTTCTGTAAAATTCCTCCTCGATTTTTCATCTACACTTGTAGGTTATGAATTATTTTTTAAACAATGTGTGAAAATACAAGAACCTGCCAACTTAAATGTTTTAAGAAACAGCATAAGAAATTCTGTAAAAATAGTTACAGATGGTAAAATTCCAACTGTTTTATATAAATCTTTTTAAGTGTTCCAAGGAGTTTTTAAAATTCATTGAAGGTGTGTATTTTAAGGAGAAAATTTTATTACCGATTTTCTGTCATTCTAGTGAGTAAGAGCTCATGTTAGGCACTGCTTTGTTTCCTTAGACAGGACTCTCTCAAGGAAGATTGTGGTCTTCATCTGTTGACGGAACAGCTACTGAATGTGTAACACTTAGTATTTGCAAAGTACAGAGTAGAAATTGGTGCCTGCTTGTGAAATTTCCCGTTTAATATAGAGCAGGCTATGTGCTAGTATGTATAAAAGTGTGTGTTTTTACATGCTGTGTGCATCTGTAACATCATTTGCAGTTGGGCGCACTCTCTGTCTCTGTCCATCACCTGGGGAGACCGATGACAGCCGGAGAGGGGTGACTTAAGATTTACAAAACAGTTTATTTTAAAATACTTTATTGACTTTAAAAGAAACAGTTCTGAAACTTCAAAAGTAAAGAAATGTTCAACAATTTACTTGCTTTTTAAATCCCTTTAGATTTTGATTTTGATTTCTTACCCTCCGAACTAAGCTTTTCCCTAAATTTGGACAAGTCCTTTTCCACATTTATGGAGTGCCTATAGTGTGCCAGGCACTGGTCTAAAAAAAAACAGCAGTGCAAAGATGAGTAAGACACTGTTCCTTCTGTCAGGGTGCTCACCACGTGGCTGAGGTCACTTTGATTTGGGGCATTCCATTGCCGAGACACAGTGTCCCTGGGTCCTCAGGGTAAATGCGCCAACATTAGCTCACACCTGGACCACATGGCGGACCTCCCTGCTGAGTGTCCGAATTTGTGTCCACCTGGGGTCACAGAAGTGTTCCTGTTAAACACAGGTCACCAGTAACTGAACACATTGCTGACTCTTGTTGGAACCATCTCTAATATCTAGAGTTTCAATTTATAAACTTATCAACACAAAGAAGGAAGTCATTGGGAACACCTGCTTTTGGCCAGCTTAATTTTTATGTGAGAATCCAGAATGTGTCCTATGAGGTAAACTTTTAAAAATCAAAATGTAAAAGAAGAGGACAATAGCTCGTGTCCACTTTAGGTGTTTGTCTTTTGTTTTGATTATAACATTTGAAATATGAAGCATGCATTAAGAGGAATTAAATGTTTCCTGTTCTTTATAAACAAAAGCAGTTTTTAGGATAGCCATTCCCCAGCAACGATGTGTGACACGTGTTTTGCCATTAATGCATTCTTTTGAAACAACAACTTCCCCTCTGTCCTACCGTGTGCATTGAAGGACTGAATGTGGGGTTATCATTCTGAAGTGCCCACCAGCCCGCCTGTGAGGTGGGGTTTGCACACCTCTGGTGCCGGCAGCACCAGCGCACGCAGGTGGTCGGGGGGCAAGAAAGGGGGGTCACCCAGCACTGCCCTGGTCTAAGGTCCTGTCTCAGTGCAGCCCCAGCTACATCCAAGCTCCCTTCGGCCACAGTGACTCCCTACCTCCTCTGCCAAGCCGGGGACCCTGTTGCACATGAGCTCTGATGGGACATGGCCATCGCATTCCTCCCGAGCTACCTGAAAGCTGGGGAACGAAATGAGCATCTGCCTCCGAGAGTTCTGGGAGTATCATCGCGAGGCTGGGGTTAAGATCCACTCCTACTTGGGCCTTATTTGTGGAGTTCCTGGCTGACCTTCCTACTTGGGTCCAAACTAGCCAAAAATAAAAATATCTCTGCAGGGATTTATCTTTTCAGACTGTCCTGGAGCAGTCATTGGTAGTTTCGACATGTGTTTATTCTGCAGCTTTAAGAGGCGATTATATAGTGCCACTTGGTCTTGTAGTTAGAGATATGGAATTGGAAGGCGTTTGAAGTGTCTCTACCCTTTGGGTTATCTGTTCTCTGGTCACATTCTTTGCTTCTCCGAAGAACTATGCACAGAGATTGATATCTGTTACATTCTTGAAGCTCTTGCAGGGTGTCCAGCCTTTTGGCATCTCTGGGCCACACTGGAAGAAGAAGAGCTGTCATGGGCCACACAATGAATACATTGAGACATGTAGTCACAAACAAAATCTCACCGTGTTTTAAGTAAATGTATGATTTTGTGTCGGGCCACATTCCTAGCCGCCCCGAGCATGTGCACCCCGAGGGCTGCAGATTGGACACCCCTGGGGGAAGGGGCTTCCAAAACCTCCCTGGCTGCTGATGTCTCCTAAATTAAATGATTTTCTGTAGCTTCAGCTTGTTTTTATCTTTCGTGTTTTCTTTAAAATCTTTAGCTTATCCAAGACTTGTTTAGGGAAGCATCTAAGCAGGGCCACTGGGTGGAGGTAGGCACAAGGTGTGCAGTAGCCCAACTTCGAATGTGGATTTCGTTGGCCCTGCTTGCAAGTCGCTGCCTTCCAAACCTGTGATTTATCTTCGTTGATCTTAACTTTGACCTCTCCTCTGTTGTACATTCCTTGGAACATTTAGATGCTGACACCGAGCCTCATGCTGGAAATAAGAGCTGGTCAGCTTTGAATAGGACTTACCTCTTGGTTCTTGTATATGAGTATAACCTCATGATGTGAGAATTTTAAAGATCACAGAATTATATATTTATAGGGGCTTATATTCATCTTTTGATTTATCAGGACCTGGGTATGAGGGTTAAGTCGAATGGGCTGAATTAATAAAGAACAATTAGAAAAACTTTAAAAGCAGAAATCAGTCTTTTACACAGATACCCCAGGGGTAGGGAGTGACAGTGAGAGTCTGTTTAGTTTAAAATACAAAACGAATTTAACTTGCCACACTTCAACACCCGAATCTGCTTGTTTCCTAGTTTGAAAAAATGTCTGGCTCCCAGGGCTGGGGAAAGCTCTTAACAGTGTGTTTCTGTGATGAACTCCGGCACGTGCTGTAATAGGAAAACCGTTCCTTCATCAGACACACCTCCTGGGAGTCTTCTCTTTGCCGGTCACTGTGTGAAACGGGTCACTGTGTGAAACCGGGGATGTTATAGTGATGAGTAAGAAAGACGAGCTCATGGTCAAGTGTGTGTGGGACAGCAGACGGGCACCGTAATGACTGGCCGCCCCGCTCTGCTGACGGGCTTTGGGGAGACTTGGCAGAAAGGTGCTGTGTTTGCTCGGATTCCATGGGAGGTAACGTGCCCCCCTCACCCTGCAGGTAATTCACGCCTCTTCTTCTGCATTGCCATTACAGATGTGGACCAGAACTTGCTGGATCGCCTCCAGCGAGTGAATAACACCTTATCCAGCCAAATTAGCCGTTTGCAGAATATCCGGAATACCATCGAAGAGACTGGAAACTTGGCTGAGCAAGCACGTGCCCGGGTAGAAAGCACAGAGCAGTTGATTGAAATTGCATCCAGGGAACTTGAGAAAGCCAAGGTTGCCGTTGCCAATGTGGTGAGTGATCGTGATGCTCCGAGGTGGGGGTGAGGGCGGGGGCGGGGACATCCCTGGGTAATTGGCAGGAGGTACAGTGGAGTACTCCTTCAGCTAAATTGACTCCTTGTGTCCTTTTGTTTGTCTCTAAACTTGGAGCGAGAAAGCCACATTGCTCACAGCAAGTCATGCAATTGTTATCGGGAACTGGATAAAAACGAAAGGGTCCTTTCTCTAGCTCTGTTCTTTCTATGGCACTAGGCAATTTTAGCTTCTCTTACCCCTACTGAAAATAGAAGTCATAAACTACAGTCAAGAATGTTGAGGCTGAAGATCTCTGAAATCAAGAAGAGGCATTCTTTTTGCAAAATGACACTATAGAAATTTAGTTTTTGAGAACTTGCTTGGTTAAAGTTACATAATCCAGCCCTTTAAAACCAGTGCTTTGTTTATTCTCTTCAGTCAATCACTCAGCCAGAGTCTACGGGAGACCCCAACAACATGACCCTGCTGGCAGAAGAGGCTCGAAAGCTCGCTGAGCGGTAATCTCCAGATCCCTGTGTCACGGCTTTCCCTGCCGCGTGGCCGTGTTCTCCTGTCCTGTGCTCACAAAACAGACCCTTTCCCCGTAACCCACTCCTGCAGGTTGCTGTCTATTCTGAAATGTTACCAGCTCTTTCTTTTCTTCCCTTGAATTTGAAATGAGAATATTTACTTTGAATATTAGTGCTTGATCACTTGAAGGGAAATTGTATTTGCACCTCTGAAAAAAACTTACAACATTTTTAGATGTTTAATTTTAAAACCTTAAAGTTAATAGGTAATTAGGAAGCTCAACAGAATTTAGTTATTTTAGAAATTTTTTAATGTTTAATAAAAATGTTTGATTTTCAGTAGAAAATGTTGACTAAACCATAGCACATGTGAAAATGAGCCAAAGAAACCAGACCATTTCATTCTTGATTTAAAAAAAAAAAAATAAGTGCCATGCAATTTCTTAAGACTTTCAATTATAGAGGGCATGAAGTCAAAAAAAATTTTTTTTAAATAAAATGGCTAGAATGTAAGCTTTGTGAGGGCAGGCATTTCTGTCCTGCATTCACTGCTGACGTCCTAACGGCCTGAAGCAACACCTGGCATACGTAGGCGCTCGGCGAAGGTGCACCGACTGCATTGCAGAGCGGCCCGGCGGCCTCCTGGGTGTGCGGGGCGGGCTGAAGAAGCCTGACGTGGGAGTTGCAGCCTCCATGTCCGGAGCAGCTGCGTTGGCAGCTTGCTCAAACCTGTGCTCTCTTTCTGTGGTTTGTGGCCATGGGAGCCGTGCAGTTCAGTTCATAGGACACTCGTGTTTCACGGCTGGGCTTTCTGATTACAAGGAGACAGCCGAACACATGACGGAAGGCTCCCAAGCGAGTCAGGCTCTTGGAGATGAGTTAATTTCAGTGTTCTTCATGCATGGGTCTTGAAGAAAAGCTTGTCATACCAAAAGAGTGGCTACTTATTGCAGTGTGACAATGTGATATAAAATTTTAGAGCTAAAAAAATTTAGTGGTTACCATCTAAAATGCAGTATTTGGCTGGAGTGCCTGTTGGTACGTTTCTTGCCATTTGGGGTGGAGCTGCTTTTCTGGGCGAGTAACTGGGTTGCACGTAAGAAGTCTGAATAGTGAAAGCCATTTCAAGACTGTGTAGTAACTCAACCAGAGCAGTGATTAAACAGGCTCGGTCTGGGATTTGTGTTTATGAGTAGATGGGGGATTTGTTGCTAACATACATGGTTTCATGTATATGAATTACTCCTGAATAATTATAAGTAAGTTTTTGAAGAAGTGTAAGCATTTGCTCCTTTAAGTTTTATACCACCCATTTTCTTGGAAAATATTATGTTTCTCAAATTACAGAATGCTATTTATACACTCAGGCCCCCTGAAATGATTACAGAATTCCAGCTTTATAAGACTTTCTGATGCCTGCAGCTGAATGTATACATTAGCATGTGTACGTGTAATAATAAGGTTACCATTACCTAAGTTCTTCTTTCCCTGTTAGATGGTTCTGTTTCACGGGTCATTTTTCCTTACCTGTTGTGCAGCCATAAGCAAGAAGCTGACGACATCGTGCGAGTGGCAAACACAGCCAGTGACACGTCAACTGAGGCCTATAATCTGCTTCTGAGGACGCTGGCGGGAGAAAACCAGACAGCGCTGCAGATTGAAGAGCTGAACAGAAAGTGAGTGAACTTCACAAGCGGCTGAGAGGCCCTCGGTTGTTCCTGCAAAGTAATACCCGTTCGGTGAAAAATTAAATCCTGGCGCGTTCAGGGCGTGTGTTCGTGAAGCGAGAGTTCTTTTGTTCATCTTGCTTTTCAAGTGGTTTCATAGAGCAGGGGGTGGAGAGTGATGGAGATTTTATTTGGTCTAGTTACTTGGACTACAGAGAATGGTAATGAGACTAGCCATGATGCTTAAAATTCTGTGTAAAGGGAAACAGAAGAGAAAAAAATATCGTAACAGAAGAGAAAATTTACTTGAGTGATAAATATTTAAAGCGTGTCCAAAATGAGAAAAGTATAAGTAAACCCTGTGTTATCCGTAGAAGAGGTGAGATGAAATACAAGTTTCAGCTTTGTCGGTATTAAACAATAGCATTTTAATGCAGCATTTTCTTTGAGGTTTTGGAAGTACTATTGTAGTGATTTCAGCTAAAATGAATCCAGTTAATACTGAGATGCCAAAAACAACGGAGTTTTCCACTTAACCCCATCCCTTGTTGCTCAGGTACGAGCAGGCGAAGAACATCTCGCAGGATCTGGAGAAGCAAGCCGCCCGGGTGCACGAGGAGGCCAAGCGGGCGGGCGACAAAGCCGTGGAGATCTACGCCAGCGTGGCCCAGCTGACGCCCGTGGACTCGGAGGCCCTGGAGGTATGGGCTTGACACTCTGTACAGGGCTCTGGTTGTCGCTGCTATCACCCACCCCCGTCCCACCCTCCCACCGAACACACACTCAGTCGGGCTTAGAGCTGTTCTGCCGCCCTGCAGCTGCGGTGGGGACCTGCCCACTGACGGTCAAGTCCTGTTTCAGATACGTAATAGAACTGATTGGAGCGAAGAGTCCTATGAGTGTAAGCATTAAAAAGCAAAGACTATTTTAGTGGTATGAGTAGTCCCCCCTACATTTTTAATATACATCCAGATTATAATACATTTGCATTAATTAAAGCAGAGTGCACCTGGACCATTAACTTCCAGGCACCATCTGCTGCGAACGAGAGAGGAATAAAAGAGAATGGTTTAAATGGGAAAAAAAAGCTGTCAGCATTCTCTGGGCAAAGCAAAACATTTTGGTGGTGGTATTTTATTTCACCTGTACTCGGCTCATGAATCCTCTCTCACCAGGCTCTGGATCAATGGTGTATTTTAACACGAAACTTAAAACATTATAAGTCTTACCTCTTGCATCCACGGTGTGGACTTGCTTTTCACTATAAAGGTTGAGGCCTCTGTAGGCATGTGCGTACTGTATGATTCTACTCACAGTAGGCAGGGCTCATTGGTGAGGGTACAAACCGGACCAGGGAGCTGCACTATTGGAAACGGTGTGGAAATTGACTGGAAAGAGATACAAGGGAATTACCTGGGTTGGAAATACTCTATATCTTGATTGGGGTGCTGGTGACAGGTGAATGTATTTGTCTAGATTCATCAAACTAAGTGTCATACACGTCACCATGTGTAAAGTGTACGTCACTTTTTACAGTGAGGTGTGTATCGTGTCTTGAGCAATGCTGTTCTTTTAAAAATACCCATTGGGTAGTAAGTATTGTAGTTACTAAGCCTACCTTTTCACCCGTTTGTTTTCTCTTAAATGTCATGATCTTATTTGCTTTTCACAGAACGAGGCAAATAAAATAAAGAAGGAAGCTGAGGATCTGGACCGTCTGATTGACCAGAAGTTGAAAGATTATGAGGACCTCAGAGATGACATGAGAGAGAAGGAATATGAAGTAAAGAAACTTCTGGAGAGCGGAAAGGTCGAACAGCAGGTTGGTTTGATTGGCGGGTTGCGTCATTGCTTGGGGCAAAATTGGAAACCGTCCCGGTGTTAGCTGCGTCCAGAACGCTACCAGAGTTGCAGGGGCGGCACAGCATGAGGCATTCGGAGGGGGCCTTAAGCGGGACGCCCATGCCTCACCTGCTGGGCACCGGCTAGTCTCAGGGTGGTGACCTGGCAGCCTGATCTGTCAGGAGAGAGCCTTGGCTGGCCTGTCCTCTGATCTGCCCTGTGTTCACAGACTGCCGACCAGCTCCTTGCCCGAGCCGACGCTGCCAAGGCTCTTGCGGAAGAAGCTGCCAAGAGGGGAAGAAACACCTTACAAGAAGCCAACGACATTCTCAACAACCTGAAAGGTGCGAACGGGTCGAATAAAGGGCCCCTTTGGATGCTTCCTCCACAAGGGCGAGTTCCTTCTTCTTTAAGAAAAAATGTTACTGCATTTTTTCCATTACCATTTAGTCCCCTTACAGTCTCTGATCATACACATTATGAAAGATTATATAGTCATCACCCCTTACCTGTGGGAGAATACATTCTAAGACCACAAGTGGATGCTTAAAGCCATGGATAGCATACATACCTATGATAAAGTTTAACTTATAAATTAGGCATAGTAGGAGATTAACAACAATAATTAGTAATAAAGTAGAACAACTATAACAATGTGCCATAATAAAAGGAATTGAAGGCAACCTCTCCCAAAATCTTACTGTAGCATATATGTACTGCATGGATACGGCATGCTACCTTAAAAGTAATGAATAGTTTCCGGGATTCCCTATTTAATATTTGTGGACTGTGGTTGACCACGGGTAACTGAAACAAAACCACAGACAAGGGGGACTGTTGTGGTGTACATAATAAATCCCACATACCTGTCATCCACGTTCAACAGTTGGAATTTTTACTGCCCTTGCCTCATCCCCCAGCACCAGCTTACATGGTCGGTGAAGTACTTCAGAGAAAAATCCCAGAGCACATGTCCTCTCACCCCTGCATACCTCGTAAGAAAAAAGAAGGAAGTTTTCTTATGGTGGGATAATGTGCGTACCCCAGCTGTGCCTGTTAGCTGACCCCTTCTTGTAGCGATTTTCAGACCTCGCTTAAACTCCTGGCTGTCTGACTGAAGCGTGCAGAACCCAGCCCCCCTGGCCGGCTATGGACATGCACAAAAACCCACTATAGAAATAATCATGCACAAAAACTGTTTTCTGTAGGGAAGTCCAGAAACAGAGTGGCCACCCTCCAAGTCGGTGACCCCCTTTTCTTTCCTCCAGTGGGTTTTTCTTGAGAAAGTAGGCACAGTTTGTGGATTCACAGTCTGGCAGAAGGGATCAAGGGGAACACATATCTTACAAGGATGTTAACAGAGTTTCTGTTGTGATTCCGGGCAGAGATTGGAGTTTTATCATATGAAAAGACTACAGGTTTTCAAAGGTTTCCTGACTGTGCCTTCAAATTCCAAGTTAACAACATCCTTCAGCAAACAGATCTCACAGGATCTTGCATATTCTTTGTCCCAGGCCTGATTACCGCAGGGGTCCACTGTCTCCGGTCTGAGCTGCCCCTTCCTTTGGCTGTTTGCTAAGTAAGCCCTGGGAAGGGCTGGAGACAGAGGCAGCAAGGAGACTTGGATTTCTCACATCTGGTACAAAGACTCAGGCTAAGAGGGGGCAGGGGTAGATGTCGATCACCTCTTCCTTTCCACAGCCCCTTCATTTATTTCCACAATCTCGTGAGTCTCTTCCCAGAGGCCTTTACGTGATCAGAACCTGGCTTAGGTTGCCTCTTCCCTGAGGAGTCTTACCCGTCATTGGTAACTGATCAAGCATTAAAGGCCAGGCACAGAACAGGTAGTGTTCATGCCAGGGGAATAAGTTTTTGTCTCCTTAGTGGCTCCTGATCCGGAGGTCTCTCACTCAGCCTAAGTCACAGGGGGTCAAGCTTCCTGAGACCAGGCAGGACGGCCCTCAACACTTTCTGATGAATCCACCTTTGGTTTTCTTTGCCAATTACCCTTCAGTCTTTGTGTCTTCTTTCATCGCCCGGGTAAAAAAGGAAGTGTTCTGAATTCACTGACAGTAGCCACAGGCTCTATAAGTGTGGGCAGATATAGGGTCCTGGGGTCAGTGGGCTCGAGTTGGAATCCCCATCCCTGTCTTCCTCGGAATCCTTGGGGAAATTATCTCCTCTTTGGGCCTCAGTTTTCTCACCTGTAAAAATGGTGCGATGCCTGAGCATAGGCAGACAGAGCTCCCAACTCGGCACCGAACACATACACAGTGCACAGGCACACTGCAGCTTCTGGTACTGGTTGAGGGTAGTGGTGGTGTACTCAGAACCCTGCGTGAAAGTCAACTTTCAGGTGAGAACTTGCTTTCCAGGATCAGGTGTCCATTCCTGTGACTCTGCCACGTAGAACTGTGTGCTTTGTTCTTCTGAGACCTCAGTCCCTGATCTTCCTCATTTTTCTCCCCTATCATCGTTTGTAACATGAAATCCAGTGGCAGCTCCCTGAAAGGATCCCTTTGGGCTTGTTGAGAGTCGGTTCAAATACCTTTCTTGAACTTGTTTTAGACTTTGATAGGCGAGTGAATGACAACAAGACGGCTGCAGAGGAAGCACTGAAGAGAATCCCTGCCATCAACCAGACCATAATTGAAGCCAATGAAAAGACCAGGGAGGCGCAGCTGGCCCTGGGCAACGCAGCCGCGGACGCCACCGAGGCGAAGAACAAGGCCCACGAGGCAGAGAGGATCGCCAGCGCAGTCCAGAAGGTATGCACGTGCCTCTTCCCCAAACAAAGGCTTGGCTTGTGGATTTCTCTAGTCTTTTCCCCGTTTCTTTCAGACCCTTAAGAGCCATCTTGAATCTTGACTTCAGTACAATGATCTTAGACAGACCTTGTTTTCCCCACCTAGGCATTAGAGTAGGTAACCACACGGCCCGAGGAGGCAGAATCATCAAAAGGGTCTTTGACGCCAAGATTTCTGCTGTTTCAGGGGCAGCATCCTGTGAGGAGGTAGATGGCTTCGGGGACCCGTAGAGCCCCTCCTACAAAAAAATCAGACTCTTTTTAAGTAAACATAGTTCTTTGACTTGGACGATTGACATTTTTTTTTCAGTCTTGTATGGAGTGCCAAGTCAGTACAGCTTTCAAGTAGCTCATTCAAGCATGGCGCTGTGTCTGAGCCCCGCCTATTTAGAATTTCTGTGGATTCCTCTACCCATTGTGAAGAATATTTTCTTCAGGCTGGCTTTTTCCCATCCTGCAGGCCAGTCTATTTATTTTATTGAAAGGAGAGATTGGTGCTGATTTTAAAATGACATATTTCAGAATTATGGTCTTTTGTACATTGTGATGAACTGCGAAGTAGAACAAGACCAGCTTTGAATTTAAAATTCATCCAAGTGAGTCCGATCAATACGATGTGATGGAAGATGTGCCCCATTTAAGTGTCGAGCATTTGCCAGCTGTATGACCACAGCTAGAAATGGAACTCACAGAACACGGAGTTTTCAGGGTTAAGAAGGGACAAAAATAAATGATAACATACATTAACATACAGTGTAGATTACTGTCCTGTCCTGCTGAGCCATCTGACAGATTAAGGAAAGGGAAAGCTTTTGAAACCGTTACTTGTTGTGTGCCTAGAACGCTACCAGCACCAAGGCGGAGGCGGACAGGACTTTCGCCGAAGTCACCGGCCTGGACCGCGAGGTGAACAGCGTGCTGGAGCAGCTGCAGGAAGCGGAGAAGGAGCTGCGGCGGAAACAGGACGAGGCCGACCAGGACATGATGATGGCGGGGATGGTGAGCGGGCGACGCGTCGGCCCACGGCAGGGAGGGGAGGGCATTTCATAAAAAAGAGTCTCTTTCGTGGGGACTTCTGTTTTTCATTGTGTTTTTATAGTCAAGAACTGGGTTACTAACTTACATAGAAGACTAGGAATTTGGACCTCCTGCCAGGTTCTTGCACAATTGTCCTGTCCCGAAGCTGCTCTCAGTTCAAATCAAAACATTGTTTTGCCTCTCTGAGGTTTGGGGATATTGAAGAGTAGGCATTTATATTTTTGAATGGGTAGTTCACAGAGAGCAGAAAATCAAAAAGGAACCAAGAGGGATGCAATGAAAAGGCAATTTCCCTCCTGCTCTCGTTCTCCTGGCCAACCTGCTCCCTAGAGCCAGAGGCCGGTTTCTTGTGCAGAAGGACATTTTAGAAGCTGACAGAACATCCCAGATTTGCCCTGACCAGTGTGGCACAGTTGTTTGGGCGTTGTCCCACAAAGCGAAACATGGCTGGTTCGATCCCTGGTGAGGGCACATGCTAAAAAACAGGCCTTTTGCTGCAGGTCATCTTCACCTTGGGATGGGAAGGAGAAATATTAGCCAGCTCTTGTTAGGTAAAGAAGACTTTTAGGAAGTGATAACAGGAAGCATCCCGTGCAAACACCCTATTTTATTAGGCTTTTTTTTTTTTCGGATTGTCCTCATTTCCGTACCAAGGTGTGGCTCAAGTGGAAATTCCCACATAGTAAAAATACGTACGTCTCATATTTGCTGATGGTCTGTGGATTTCATCTGTGATCTGCTTGTAGAAACATTCATTTTAGAGCCTATTGAAAGAAGAAGGCTGTGTTCTTCATAGCTTCCAAAAAAGGTATAGACTCAATTCAAAGGATGGAAAGAAGATCCATTTTTTGTTTAGAGGTTTTGGTAAATAACTTCTAAAGGGCACAAAGCACCATCAACACTCTGTCCCGTCTATGTTTTCATCCATCCTGAAAGGCCAGTATCGGGCCAGTGTTGTTTGAGTCTGTAACAGGGTTTGTTTTGTTGCTGGGTGAGGGGGGGCAGGGTCCGTGCAGTGGCGCTGCACTGGGCACGTCCTAGCTGGGTCCTTGCACGCCCGCAAGAGCCTGAGAGGCTCCGTAGGAGGGCCTGGCTGTGATCTGAACAGAGATTAAGCATTGACTTGGGAAGGGCTTTACCCGCTTGCTTTCTTTTTCTGTTTAAATTTTTGACACTGTTCCTATCCCAAAATATTGTGTTGCCTTGACCCCAACACTAGGAAAAGCAATTACATAGCAGGGAGCTCGAAGCCACCCATTTGGGTCTCGGCTGGGTTTGTTTGGGCGAGCATCTGCGTTCTGATATTTAGACTTCCTCTTCCCTGGCCATCTCCTGTGACTCACACACAAGTGTATTTATTCAGGTTTCGTGGAATTTTCCCAAATATATTTACCTTGGGTGTATTCTTAAAACGTAAATTGTTGTGCCCCGGTGTGTGTGTGCGCGCATGCACGTGTGTGCACCCCTGCACGTGTGTGCACCCCTGCACGTGTGTGCACCCCTGCACGTGCAGATCAGGGACACAGTTGTAGAAGAGTGTCACATGATTATAAAAGTTCTCTGGGATAGGATATTTCCCTTTCTTTATTATTACTTTTAATCCTCTCCCAAGTATATGTTTATTGATTTTAGAGAGAGAGGAAGGCGGAAGGAGAGAGAGAGAAACATTGCCTACCGTACACGCCCCAACTGGGGATCGAACCTGTAACCTTTTGGTGTTCAGGATGATGTTCCAACCAACTGAGCAACCTGACCAGGGCTCAGAATAGAACATTTTCAATAATCAAGTCCCTAAGAGTGTTCTGAAGGACATATTTGGGGTCTAAAACATAGTTTTTATGCTCATTCTTTAAAAACAACTTGTTTCTACTTGGATTTTATTACCAATACACCTCCATGTATTCTCGAGTGAGAGTGAGAGAAAAGGAGATAATTTTGATCTTTGAAATGCAAATACAGTTAATGTGTACAGAATGAGTGCCTATTCATGAGGTTATATGAATTAAAAGTAGCAACATCCTCAACATAAAGATATGACCCCCCACCCCCCACCCCCAATAAAAAGAAAACCTAAGTGAGAGGTTGTGGTTTTATGAGTTAGGAAAGGGGAAAGCGTCTGAAACTTGTTGGCTCCGTGGGGAAGAATATTTCAAGGAGATGCAAACATACCATTAGGACCATGTGCGTCACCTGTGTTTCCCCCATCCAGGCCTCTCAAGCCGCGCAGGAAGCCGAGATCAATGCCAGGAAGGCCAAGAACTCCGTTACCAGCCTCCTCAACCTTGTGAATGACCTCCTAGAGCAGCTGGGTGAGTAGCCATAGAGTTGTTTTAGGCCTCCTCCGATTCTTTGTACTGCTCTTGGGATCTGATCTAGTTGACTCCAAACAGATATTATATATAAGGTGGTATTGTGTGAATTGAATCCTGACATTACACTATATTAATTCAAGAAGGGCTTACGCGGTCCTTCTGTGGAATCTGACCTCAGTGTTGGAGTCTGACTGTGGTCCAGGGACTCACAAATTTTGGAGATGGGCTGCTGGTAAGGACAGCTCATTTCTGGTCGAGGTTTATGATGCAACTGAACAGTGATTATTCTTAGCTCGTCCTGCCAACAGGATGTCTTTAAAGGGTTTCAGCGATGGGATAAAAGATCACTTTCAGCTGGTCATGACTTCACTGCCTGGAATTCTCATTTGCTAGTCGAAGGATGATCTGATTATTTGATTGATACTTATATGCCAAAAGAAAGAAAAGGCTTGATTTTTCCAGGAAACCCTCTTTTAATCCAATTTGATGGGGAGCAGGCATCATTATAAGACAGAAGTACTTTGCCGCCAGCCTTCATTATAAAGTGGGAATGCTCCAGTCAGTTCACCTTCGAGGCTGGGCAGCATCCATTAATTTCCTAGCTTTTAAAGTTTGGTCAGTGTTTCTTTTGGGGGATCTGTCTCACATTTCAAGAATAATGAATTAGGTGCTAGCAGATGGGTTTTAAATGACAGCAAGCTAAAAGAGGTAGCTTTTCTTGGCAAAAGGGGCTGGATTTAAAGTCTGTCAGACTTAGGTTTGGAGTCTTTGCTTTGTTGTGTGTAAGCTGTGTGAACTCGGGCGGATGACAGAGCATCTGAGAATCACTGCTATACGATGGCCCTGCAAGAAACTGTCAGGTGCGGTGTGTGCCAGGTGCTGATGTCGGGGCAGCCGTTTGCTTTCATTGGTTACGGAAGCAGTTCCTTTCAAAAGAACCTCTTTTTCCTCGCTCATTTTATGGTTGCTTTTTTTTTTTAAGATTTTATTTATTTTTAGAGAGGGGAAGGGAGGGAGAAAGAGGTAGAGAAATGTCAGTGTGTGATTGCCTTTCATACACTCCCAACTGATGGCCCAGAACCCAAGCAGGCATGTGCTTTGACTGGGAATCAAACCAGTGACCCTTTAGTTCACAGGCTGGTGCTCAATCCACTGAGCCACACCAGCCAGGGCTTTCTCGCTCATTTTAAAATGAAGTTTGATGAAATGATTTCAGTATGATAACCCTGGCCATTTTCCATAGCAGGGCTCCTAATAGTGTCTACCTCTTGAGAGGCAGGACCTGACTCCCAGAACCAGCCCAGCTTCCCCAGAGTTTGCACACTTCAGGTTTAGGGTTCTAGCTCACAAGCTTTTGTGTACATTAGGTGGCTCTAAAATGACACACAGATTACATATGTAGACACGAAAAAGGCATTGTGTGTCACCAGGTGACCTTCAAAACCACAAATGAGGTTTAAGGTCTAGAGCACAGTAGCCATGTATTTAGAAAACATTTCACAAAAGCCATTTCTCAGAAGAGAACGGCCAACCCAGTAGTCAGTCCATGTTCACGCCACTCTTGCCGGCTTAGGCCAGCGTCGGCGCTCGATCGGCGTTGCGTACGCCCTTTATCAGTGAGAACAGTCCACGTCTGCAGGCCACCTCGCCATAGGGGCAGCTGTGGGCTTTATACAAAGGGGAGCGGGTGGCTGGGGAGCAGAGTTACAGTCCTCACTGAATGCGTCTCTTCTCTTCTGTGTCCTGTCTGACTTTACAGGGCAGCTGGACACAGTGGACTTGAACAAGCTCAATGAGATCGAAGGCACCCTGAACAAAGCCAAAGACGAGATGAAGGTCAGCGATCTCGACAGGAAGGTGTCTGACCTGGAGAACGAAGCCAGGAAGCAGGAAGCTGCCATCACGGACTACAACAGAGACATCGAGGAGATCTTGAAGGACATCCGCAACCTGGAGGACATCAGGAAGACCTTGCCGTCCGGCTGCTTCAACACCCCATCCATCGAGAAGCCCTAGTCGTGTCTTCCTTCAGGGCCGGAAGGCAGCACTCCCCACCGGGGAGCCGTTGTGAGGCCATACGGTGCCTTAACACAAAGATTACATTTTCAGACCCCCGCTTCTCTGCTGCTCTCCACCACTGTCCTTTTGAACCAGGAAAAGTCACAAAGTTTAAAGAGAAGCAAATTAAAAACATCGTGAATCGGGAACAAAGGGTTTTATCTAATAAAGTCTCTCTTCCACTTCACGGCGCTCCCTTACCCACACTTCCCCTTCGGAGTCACGTAAGGGCGTGGCCTCCTGCGTTGTTGTTCGGTGGCATAAGCACTTCGTGGGAACCGTTGTCCACCGGGGCTGAGCAAGTCGCCCTCCCTTGCTCACTGACGCCAACAGAACCTCCTCAGTCTCAGTACTCTTGTTTCTATGAAGGAAAAGTTTGGCTGCTCATAGTGGCATTGTGATGGCCAGTATATCGAGTCTATAGCTAAAGAAAAGGCATCTCCATCTCCTGCCCCTCCTCCTTTTACGCAAAAGTAACTAAAACATCCTGTGCCAAAGGGATCGGTCCTTTAGAATGTCAAGAGCCATCACCAGTTGTCGTAGCTACTTTGAGTATAGGCCCCTGAGCCATCCACGGGTAAGCATGCAATTATTTATGACAGCCTCCAGGAGAATATGAGACTGCAGAAGCAGGCCGAGCATTGTCTCCTATGGCAGTAACTGACTAGGAAGGTCGACTTCTTTCAGGTCTATGGGCAGCTGATAATTTAAATCTGGGTGGGCAGCTGGTACTCGCCAACAGACATCTTTTGGTATTTCAGCCAGTGGAATTTATGCAGAAGAAAGAGGGATGTGATAACCACTAAAGTTTTCCTTTTGAAATGTAATTCTTAGAGCTTTGTTGGTAGGTTAGGATGGCAACTAGTCTTGTTATCGGGCGGAGAACAGCAGTTGGTCCCTAAGATCCTGACAACAGAATGAAAGGAAAACAAGCCCTAGTCGTTTCCAGCACACGGATGAAACTTAGGCACAGCTTTTATTGTCGGGATCCTGCATGTCCATTTTCCTCCCATTGGGAAGAGATGAAACATTTGACCCTTAGCCTCAGTTTTCTTCCAACGCCCCCACCTTCTAGAATCCCCCCAAACAGGGTTTGCCAAATCCAGGCGGCAGATAACTTGCACTCAGTAGCTCACACAGCTGCCGACACCATCTGGTTCCTGCACTTTGTGGTTCAAACCCACTCTGACCCTTCCCTCTAACGTGTCGAGGGAAGACCCTTACACAGAGTTTCCTAGTGGGCTTCTCAACTTTTGATCCTCAGCTCTGTGGTTTTCTTTTAAGATCACAGTGTGACAATTCCCTGCCACACGACCCCTTCCTCCTTCCAACCTGCCTTTGAGATTCATATATAGCCTTTAACACTATGCAACTTTGTACTTTGCGTAGCGGGGGAAAGAAACTTATTATCTGACACACTGGTGCTATTAATTATTTCAAATTTATATTTTTGTGTGAATGTGTTTTTTTGTTTGTTTATCATGATTATAGAGTAAGGAATTTATGTAAATATACGTGCTCCTCTTTCTGGAATGGCACTGTCTGTTCACTTCACTCTTCCTCTTCCCAGCACAATGTGTCTGGTTACCTCCTCCCCTTCCGTCTGCTGCTCTTTGGATGGCGCCCGTTCCCTGCTGCTGTGCCCTTCGCCTTGTGTTTGCAGCGGGCCATTCCCCAGCGATAACATCAGCCTGTGTTCCTCCACACACAGCCCGTGTCCAAAGGAACCTAGACCCCTGTTCCACTGCGGTCCCGGTGACCCTAACGACGACAGCACGGCGTTGTGCTCCATGCCTGCTCCAGAGCGGGAGTGCCAGGCTGCTGGGGCGTGGTGCAGTGAGGACATCATGCAGAAGGGTATCTCCCACATCAGGGTGACTCTGGCCAGGCATGGGCTAGAAAGGCCCTTTCTGCAGTGGTTTGGGCCAGATGGGTCAGTTTTGTGAGAGACTGATTACTGAGAGTGCGTAGCATCAGGGGTAGTGCTACAGATAGAGAGGGAGAGCCGTGCAGCTCAGTATGCCCCGTCCCATCTGCCCTTGTGCCCCAGAGCTGACTTCATCTGTCTTCTCCTGTCAGACCCTGAGCTTCTGCTTGCTGCTCTCAGGTCCCTTCCACTAGTCCAGGAGGCGCGGCTCGCTCTTGCCAAGTTGTCACATCAGTGTTTCCTAGCTAGTTCCTCTTGTCAAATGGCCGTTTCCTAAAAGACACTGGTCAAGGTCACAGGAAAAGGCCCGAAGGGAGACTGCTAGGGTAGTTTTCCATCTAGCCTATGGGTCAGGTTCACTCCAGTAAGTCTTAGGCCACGGTGAAATTTTTAGTTCATTGGCTTTTTGGGTTTTGTGGGGTTTTTTTGTTTTGTTTTGTTTTTTTTGGCTTTCCTCCTCCATCTGTGTGGTATATTTTTAAACAAAATTTTATTTTTAAATAAAAGCTCTTTATAAGATGATACCTTGATTACACTTCTGCAATATAGCCATTGTTTTATTGTATGGTTCCAGCGATCTGTACTTCACGTTAATACAGCTGACAGGGCAACCGCCGCGGACTGCTGGGTGTCCCAGGGGCCCCGGCAGCTGCTCCCGGGGATTGTGGTTTTTAGTTCCGCCTGTGGCCCTTTGACCTGTGCCTTCACTTGAGCTGTTCTGCAGTCTTGCTCTCCAGGGTGGTGAATGAAATGCAACACTTGGCATTTTTTATGTTTAAAAAAACCAGTATTTTATTTATAATAAAATCTGAATATTTGTAACCCTTCATATTTGGTGTGGCTTGAGTACTGGGGGACAGAAGATGTTTGAAAAGGTCTGATGAAGGTAAACTACTCATTTTATTTAGGTTACCTTTTCTCCTGAGCACAATCCCGTGTGTATGTGTGAAATTTGTTTTCTTGGACCCTTCTCAGATTGGGGTGTCTTGGAATAGCCCAGAGGTTGGCAAATATTTATTTGAGAGTTTGCAGGCAGTACAGTATCTGTTACAACACCCTCTGTTGTAGGAGAAGCAGCTGTGGACAACCTGTGACCAAAAACATGTGTGACTGTGTCCCGATGAGACTGTTTACAAACACTGGGTGTGGGCCTGCAGGCTGCAGGTTACTGCTTAGTGTGGTCTCAAAGCTTGACTGGTGGCCACTGAGGACCACTTTTAAATCATTTGGGCTTCCTCAATTAGCAACCATATGAAAAATGTTTCATCTTCTGAACACGCACGTCATAGCTTCAGGTGGTTTCTTCAGATGATGAGGAAGGCTCAGACATATAAAGGGATAAAAAGAGGTGAGTATGAGTGCTGGACTGGCGGGCCATCTGGGGGGCGGGGGCCACAGGCGACGCCCGAGCCCAGGTGAGCAGTGAGCCCAGGAGAGCAGTGCCGGCACCACGGAGACAGCAGGCAGGCTTCACTTCGCTCTTCTGTTTGTAGCCCTGCGTCCCTGTGGGTGACATGCCACCTTCCCATGGTATAAATCCTGTAACTGAAATCTGCAAGGAAAAACCCAAACTCTTCCATTCAACTTCCTCCAAGAGAGCTTTAGAGGGCACTAGTTACTAGTGTCTTACACGTCTATTTGTAGGATCGGATTCAAATGCAAACACATCTTTCTAGTTACCTTGTCAGAGTGGTGGGTGGGATTTTAAAAACTTGCTCCTATTATTCCTTTGGTTTCAGGGTCAGCGATATCCCAAAAGTTGGTACCAGCATAAGGTGACTTAAAAAAGTCCCCAAGGCTTAATCCTTAAATAAGCATTGTAGCCCCAAATAAATTTGAATTCACCAACTGCACCCCATTAAGCTCAAAGTGGAATGCCTGGAGAAGTCCCCTGGAGCCAAGGAGAGTCTTGAGGCAGAAAAGCAGGTGGCACCTTTTTAAGGCGAGGAAAGACCCAGCCCTGGGGAACATCAAGTCTCTCCAGGCCCGTAACTGATGGAAACAAATGACACAGTTGTACATGGTAGGTAATGTTGCCCCTTCACACTGCTCAGGTTTGAATGAAGTGAGTATTAATAGTTGGAGTGGAAAATACGAAGCTTTCTAGTTAGTACTTTGTCCCCGAGGCTCCACTGGTTCAGCAGTCACCAGCTAGAGTGCCATATGTTCGTACTGGGTCTCCCAGAAGAGTTATACCCGCTCTGCATGAAGGAATAAAATTCTAAGTGGAAATCAAATGCATGCTTCAGAAAGGGGAATATTCAGTATTTAGCAGGAGCCCAAAGAAAAGCCTAAAAGTCCTTGACTTGCAATTCAAATGCAAGAAAATCCAACATTTCAAGTGTTTAAAACCTCCCTGTCTTTGTTTTAACTCCTCTTTCTGCCTCGAATGTCCTTCCCCTCTCCCATGACCAGAAAGTCACCTGCTCAGTTGAAACTAGCCAGCCCTTCCTGTGCCCACTGCCCCTCCCAGCCTTCTACTGGCTTCCAGCATGGCCCTTGGACACGGGTTTGTCAATCATGTGTCTCACCCACGTCTACCTCCCTCCCACTCCTGGGGACGCAGGAGCACGGCCACACCCTCGGGGCTGCGGAGGCCTAGCGCTCACTCAGATTGTCTTAATGAGGTGAAGGGAAACAAGCTCCCTCATCTGCCTTTTCTCTGATTCCTGGTACGTTTTCCCTGCTGTGAGCGGAGAGGGAGGCTTACGGATGGGTACTTGCCAATGCCCAACACGCCCACCTCAGCAGGGATTTGCAGGAAGTGAGGCAAAACCGCTGTCGTTCACCAAACGGCACTGCACGCACCGCACATGGGGCTGTGTGGTCAGTGGCCTGGTCCGCCAGGCACCTTCCTCTGGCTCCCCACCGCCCCACAGCCACTCCAGGTTTCCCTGGCGTCTGGCCCTAGTTACAACGTTAATTCTCCTTTTTCTCTAGCTCCTCAGAAAGCCTTGGAATGGAGACCACAGCAGCATGGCTCGTGATTAATTCAGGACAGCTTGCATTTATTTCTGTGAAAGGTTGAGCATCACACTGGTCAACAGTGTAATCCTCTGTTGCAGCATTGTTCCCACGATAGTGCCAGGTCAATTTAAGTGATTTTCTGTGAACCGTGCCTACTCATGCCTTTGAGGACCACCCTTCCACCCTCCCACGGTCCCTTTTTGCCCTGGCTAGTAACAAGAAAGTCTACTGGAGCCTCAGACTGACACTTTTGGGGCCCATCCCTGGTGTCTGCCCTGACACAGAGATCCTTGGGCATTGCAGTAACTAACTGCGATCATCAAATTTCGTGCCACAGCCATTAAGGGTTAAGAATTTCTAGTGCACTTTCTTCCTGAGTAGTCAGTGCCTGCCTTCTCGGATGTACAATCCCGATTTTCCTTGCTCTTCTCTGTTTCCTGATCCCCACCACTTCTTCCCTGGGTGCTTCTTTCCCCTGAACATGGTTTCTAAATTGAGCTTCATGCACCGTAAGCACAATCCAGCCTCAGCAGAGCTGTCTCGGGTGGATTACACCCTCCGGGGCTGCTGAGCCAGCGTCCGAGATAAAGGCTCGGGGCAGACAGCTGCGATTTTCATGATTACATGTTTAGCCTGGTCAGGGGAGCTTGTGTTAGAACCTGCTGATGTCTCTTGGCTCAGACAGTCTGCCCTCCACGCCGCCTCCATCGGGCTGATACAGAGGCTGGGAACTGGCCAGAGACATGAGGCTCACCATGTAGACTGCAGATGGGTTGCCCTCTTCAATTAAGTTTCTAGGGACTTTGGAAGGACTGGCACTGTCAAGACAGCTTGCAACGTGTGCCAGGTTTGAAAGGCACCTTTGTGATTATTTTCCTGCATTGGCCCCTCATTGGATTAGGGTCTCCATTTGCCCAGTGAGGAACTTTGAACATGGTCTTCTGTTCCATCATCCTAACCACTGTTTTAGCCTGTTGCCTATTCTGTCTTGTGATTTTGATCTCTTTCCCCTCGAAGAACCTCTACTATACACACATATTTTATTATAAGCTTCCTCAGATCCCCCCTTCTTTTGAGAGAGATCAAAGCAGAATTTAAATACAAAGGTGGGGCAAAAGTAGGTTTACAGGTGTAAGTACATGAAACACACTTTATTCTTGTATTAATATTTATTAATTATTATATTATTCATTTGTATTACAATTGTAACCCTGTTTTTGCCCACCCCTGTATATTAGTCACTTGCCCAATGTTAGGGAAATGGTTAGTGGCAGCATTACTTGGAACCTGGTTATCCTCAAGCAGCCTGGGCCACACACAGCACCCAGGGGCACCCATGCCCCTCTTCTGCTGCTCTTAGCGTGTCCCTCCCTTTCTCTTCCCCCTTGTTAGGTTCAGGGATAAGGAGTATAAAGCTGGCTCACCTATCTCGACCTTCACCTAGCTTCCTCTAAGGTTAACATGGGATCGAACCACAGTACATTTATCCAAACTAAGAAATTAATAGTGCTGGAATTCTCTTAACTACAGTCTTTTGCCTGCTTTTAAATACCTTTTCCAAGACCCCCAATTTAAAAGTAATCCTGAATTTTAAAACAGAAACAGAATACCCAACATTAGTGCCCAAGCTGCGGGACAATAGGAGGGTGGAGTCTGAAATAATTGATTTCGCTCTCATAATACACGTAAGACTTGCCAGTGTATAACATATTCACAGTAAATTGCAAATAATGCCACTAAACAAATTGCTAAAATGTTCTTAAAGCTTCAAAAGGGAATTTTAAAGATCCATCAAAATGAACATGTCATCCCTAATAATACGTGACAAATTATTCATTAGAAATGGGAGATTTACTTACAACAAAGATTACATTAACATTTTTCATCACTGCATATTTTCATACTTGCAGAAAAATTGCAGGAATAGTGCAAAACAGGCTTTGACACTGTTTACCCAGATTCCCTCGATGTTAATATTTTACTACATTTGCTGTTCCACTGCGCTCACTCTTGCTCCCTGTGGAGGGAAGGAGGGAGGGAGAGGCGGAGAGAGACTCAAACTGCAGGCACGCTGCCCCTTTACCTATAAATACTTCATTGTTTATTTCCTAAAGACAGGGAACTTTCTTACACGAGGGCAGTACAGTTGTCCAAATCAGGAAATTACCACTGTTACACTGCTATTATCTTATCTACAGCCTGTATTCAGGTTGCACCATTTGTGGTAGGCCGAATAATGGGCCCGCAAAGATATCCACATGCTAATTCCCACAACCTGTGAATGGGGTAGATTATACGACAAAGAGGAATTTAAACCGATCTTAAAATAGAGAGGTTATTCTGGCTATCTTGAGGGCCGGTATAATCACAAGGATTCTTATCATTGGGAGAGCGAGGCAGCACAGGAAGCAGAAGTGATGTAACAAGGCGTCAGGAGCCAAGGAGCAGGCACAGGGCAGCTTCCAGGAGATGGAAAAGGTGTGAGTGGATTCTCCCCCAGCGCCTCCAGCGGGGAACAGACCCTGCCGACCCTTCATGTTAGCCCTGGGAGACCCCTATCAGACTTCTCACCAAAAGAATACACGGTAATAAAGTTGTGTTATTTTAAGCCACTAAATGTAGGGTAATTTGTTACACAGCCATAGACAACTAATACACCATTTATTTCAATAGTGTCCTTTATAGAAAAAGAGAATCTGAACTCACAAGTTGTGTTCAGTCATCATGTCTTTTTCCTTTAATCTGGAACCATTCCTGAACGTTTGTATTTTATGTTGACATTTTTGAAAAAAACGGTTATTTTGTAGCATGTTCTTTGATTTGGTTTGTCTGGTATTTTCTCTCGATTGGATTCAGGTTATGTACTTTTGGCAAGGAAATCATAGAAATGATGCTAAATTTTTTTCAACACATTAAATCAGGAGGCACGTAAGTCATTCCTGGCAATGTTAACTCTGACATTTGATTGGAGTGCTGTCTTCCAGCTTTCTCCATCGTGCAGTTACTGCTATCCTTTGTAATTGATGAGCATCCTATGGGGAGGTAGTTTGAGACTATGCACGTATCCCATCACTCCTTGTACTTTTGCCCACTAGTTCCAGTATCCATTGATGATGGCCGCCAAATGGATGTTTCCTACTTCCATCCTTCTTCCTGCATGGAATAGTCAGCATTCTACTGTGAGGTAGATCTTTTCCTTGTCCCCCATTTCATATATACGTTTATATCATTTATGTCATTTTAGAGTCATGGGTTCTTTTTTAATTTAATTAGTTACAATATGTTCTTGATATTTATTTTAACTCTTGTTTTACTTTTTAAAAATTTTAATTGAATTTGTTGGGGTGACATTAGTTAATAAACTTGTATGTTTCAATGTACAGTTCTGTAACACATCATGTGTATGTTGCACTGTGTGCTCACCACCAAAAGTCAGGCCTCCTTCCATCACCATTTGTCCCCCCTTTACCCTCGTCTACCTCCCTGAACCCCCTTTCCCTCTGGTAATCACCATCTGTTGTGTGTGTCCATGATTTTTTTCTCCTTAATCCTGTCCCCTTTTTCACCCAGCTCCCCCGACCCTTCCCCTCTGACAGCATCCATCTATTTATCTTGATTCTCATGTGTCCCTTGTTTGGCCATTGAGAAAACCTTCAAATACCTTAAAGCTGACCCCTGTGACCTTTTGATACGCCCCATCTCTTTGAGCACTGTCTTACTTTTGGCACATCAAGGTATTTCAGATGTATCTTCTACTTTCTCTGCCCTGGTCCTGAAATTAGCCACTTCTTCAAGGAGAAAAATTAGGTTTTGCTCTCAAAATGTCAATAACCAAAAGCGGCAATAAAAGCAGACTATCAGATGATGCAAACAGTCTCAAAATGACTTTTAAACCAATTGTTCGTCAGGCCGACTGGCTCTCGGCACCGCGGCCTGTTCTCTGCTGTCAACGACTCCGCCTTTCCATGCAGCCCGGACAGATGTTTCTGGGGCACCCACTGCTCCTACGGTCGGCCTGGTCAGCGCTGGTACTCACGGGTCTTACGGTGTGGTAAAGGACATTAGTTTTGCTCTGAGGAATTTATCTAAACAGACCAAACAAGACAAAACAAAACATAAAAATAGCACAAGCAAAACTGGAAAAGCACGTATCTCTATAAAGTAAGAACATTGGTACACAGGTGCCTAGGGGTATTATATGTATATTTTATGTTTATAGATGATATAAAATATATAATGTGAAATATATAATTTATAATAATACTTTACATTTTACATATATTTTTATATTTCTATATTTCTAAAAATATCGATATATGTATTTATATATAATATGCATTTATTTATATATATAATAAGCGAATGCTCAGGACCGTTCTTTTTGGGAAGTCTTTGGAGAACAAATTCTACTTGTCTGACAGGATATATTTGCAGCCGTGTTGCAGAGCATGTGACCTGGGAATGGGCTTGAGGACGTTGACCCAGACAGGTATGAAAACGCGTGCACAGGGGCTTCCGTGATGTGAACAGTGGTTGGGTTTTCCTCCCATCCATTGCTCCTGCGTGTTGAAGGTGCGGTCCCTCCTCCCCGGGAGAACTCCTGTGCTCCATGTGCTTATTTTCCTGCTTCCAGCTTTTGACTGAGTATGCCTGGCTACTCTTGCAGGTGTTAAGTCATCATCTCACAAGAGCTACGACAACATGGCAAATTATTTCACACTCTCACTGCTTCACGGAGGCTCGAAAGGAGTGCCTGGTCATTCATCCTGGCCCAAACCAGAAAGATCATATTGAGATCAAAAAAAGGAGTTACCAAACCACTGATGGGCTATTGGTGTCTCCTTAGAGTCTAAGAAGGGCTGGCAAAAACTGCTGTGGGCTTTATCATGCTCTTGCACGGAGCCTTGTGAGAGCTGAATATGCAGTAAACAGAAGTTTGCATTCACCTAGGATTGTGGAGTATCTCCTATAGCAGTGGTTCTCTAAGTCAAGGCCCCAGATCAGCAACGCCTGCCTCACTGGGCAACTTCTTAGACAGGCACATTCTCAGCCCCACCCCAGACCTCTGGCATCGGAAATTCAGGGGTTGGGGGTGTGTAGTCTCTACGCTAACAAGCCTCCTGCAGGGGATTCTGATGCTGTCTCGAGTGTCAGAGAGTGCTATCTACAGTCCTTAACAATTCCCCCCCTCGTGTTCATCTTCATCGCTGGGATGTCCTCTGTGTCTGCACGTTGGACTTAACCAGGAAGCATCCTCACTTGTCTCCACACCTGCTAGGAAACAGGTTGTAACTTCTTTGAATTAGGAAGGAAGGAGTTCAGAGAGTGCCTGTGCTAATTACAGTATTAGCCGCAATCAATATTAATTCTTCTCTGTGCTTCTTAAAACTACAAAGAAACTCTAAGTATTTCAAAAACATGCAGTTGGTTCTGTAATGAAAACATTCTTCCAAGGAGTACAAAAGCCTTCACAAAAAGTAGGTGGAGACTGACACATCTATTTTTAAGATCTTTTAACGTTGGGATTTTCATTGCCAATTGATTCTCCACTTTCCACAAGATCTTTTAAACAATCATTTCTATCCACTAGCTGTGGACAGACGAAAGACCATGGGGTAGACTGGCCTTTTTATGATTCATCATTCCTATCTAAGGCCGTGAATCCAGCGAGCTCGTCCTGAGTGGTTCCTCAAGCATAAAATGAAAGCGAGCCCAGTGATTTCATGTGGGTGATGCATTGGAAACCAGGATAACCAACGAATACACTGAAAGGCATCAAAAGAAGTTCAAGGGAAACCTCAGGCCCTTCTGAGTGGCCACAGTTCACAATGAGTTAGTGGTGTGCCCTCAACTAAGTCAACTTAGCCTGCGTTCCCTGGAAATGGGTCCGGCACAACCTTAGAGAGCTCTTCACATGAATGAGTATGTGAAACTACACAGAATTTAGTGTAGCCAAGTAAACTAAGTTACTGTAGGGCCTGAAGCTTGTCTGATCTGGGGCTTTCTTTTAAAACAATATATGAAATCACAAATGCAAAACTAAGTACGGGGCTGAGAAGGGGCCCGTGAACTCCATCACCCCCACTCGGGAGACCCAGCAGCAGCGTCGATACTGTATTTATTTCAAGCCAGGGAAGGCAGAGCACTTGCTGCCTTTATGTCACTGTGTCATTGGGCGTGTGCGTGACTGTACTTCCTTTGTGCTGCAGACACCTCAGCGGCCGTCTGGCCAGGAGAACCTGTTTGCTGTGCTCACTGCATGACGACGTGGGTGCGGCTCCCCGGGGAGTGCCCGGCCTGCAGAGTGTGCCCAGAGGCGGCAGAATCAGACTTCTGCCCGAGGAAGAAAGGGCGCCTCAAGGTGTGCATTCACAGGGGCGACTGGGCATGGCTGGACTGGCAGAGCCTTCGCTAGCTTCTCCGTTAATCTTTTTATCTTGGACAGGAAAGAGGCCAAACTGACTTCTTAAAGATCACTTCTTAATATAGACCTCCATCCACTTCTATCCTCAGGAAACTGCACACCAGAGACGGCCCAGTGCTGGGGCTGCTTGGAGCTGCTCCCAGGTCCCAGCCTGCTCGAAGCACACCCCATACTTCGCCCATGAACTCTGGGCAGGAAGAGCCTAGACCCTGACCTTTCAGCCTGGACTTGGTGATAGGTGTATTTTTATTAAAACAGAATGGCAACAATAACAGAAATAAGGCTGTTTCAATGAGTTAAAGGATCCGAACTCTTAAGCTTACCCTTCTGAGTCTATTTTTCCAGAGCCCATCAGATGGTCCAGGATGATAATAGTGTCTTTTATTTGGGGATCCCATTTCACTGGGGACCCCAGAGGACCCTCGGGATACCGGCTCTCTTCAGGTGCGCTTCGAAGAATATTCTAATCAGAAAATACTGGCAGGAGCTTTCATGTAGAAGTGGCACACCTCGGTGAGGTCCCTCGTATCACAGGAAAATGGCTTTTGATGGTCAGTGATCTAGCAATACGGCCAGTGCATGCCCGCCTCGCAGGCTGAGAGTCTGTTCTGTGACTTTCTGAGATAACCGGGAGAGAGACTCGCTGGCTGTGCCTGATTAACACCCATGCATCTAGGCCCATGCCGACGTCGGCAGGAGTTGGACTCAAACTTTTGTTCGTGTGCACATCATTACAGTACATAGATTTCTAGCAAGTGTTTCCAACTGGCCCTCGAGAGGAGAAAATCTGATGAGCTGCCATCCTATAACCATACACTGAGAAGCTCTGTGGGAGGCCCCGGCCTGTGTGGTGGGGACAGAGCGTTGTACACGACAGACCAAGCCCTGCCCTGATAGCACTCACCTATTCGTGGAGGAGGCATAACAAACCAAAGGTGGATGAAACATGTAAGCTAATTGTGTGGCATGCACTATGTTCCAGATGCTGCTCTAAGAACTTAATATTAAGCCTACAACCTGATGGGGTGAGTACTATTATTCTTATTCCCATTTTATGGATGGGAAAAATAAAGGACAGAGAGTTTCTATCTTGACTCCCTGGAAAGTGACACAGCCAGGCCTGGAATTCAGGTGGGTGGACACCAGCCCCCACCTGTATCTCACCCCCCACATCATAACACCTCCAAGTAGCTCACCAGCGTCTAGCAGGGCAGAAAGTTCTATGGAGAGAAATAAAGCAGGGAAGGGGAAAGATCGTGTTTGGGGTGTGGGGTGGAGCTTTCAGTGTTTCTACCAAATGGTCCAGAAAGACCTCACCGGGAAGGCGGTATTCAAGTAGAGACCTGAACCCCGTGGAGAGCAAACTCCCACAATGCAAGCAGGCACGTGGCTGGGGTGAGCGAAAAGAAGACAGAGAGGGGAATCAGGATTGGAGGTCCTACACAGTGTAGGGTATTGAGGCTCTTACAAGGACTTTGGGTTTTACGCAGAGTGAGGTGTAATGCCATCGGGAGTTTTGTAAGGAAGCACAATTCAATCTGAAGGGGACTGTAGCAGGAGTCGGGTGGCTGTGTTAAGGCAGACTAAAGCGGGCCAAGGGTGAAAGCAGAGAGCTGAAACAGGAAATCTGTTGTCATCATCCACCCCGAAGATGAGGGGGGTTTAGCTTAAGGCAATTACAGCAGGGCTGATGAGAAACCATCCAGTTCTGATGATGACCTGAGGGCAGGATGAGATGGCAAGATTCGCTGGGAGAGCAAGGGGTCAAGTGCTTGGACTGAAGGCCCCAAGCATGAGAAGACTGAGGCAGAGAAGGCGGAGGGGGCAGAATATCGGGGGCTCAGCGCTGTATTTATTACCCTGCAGAAATTAATTACCCACCCAAATGGAGATTCCAACTAGGCAGTTGAATATGATCTTAAGAGTTCAGGGGAGCCGTGCAAGCAGACCAAAGATATAAATGTAAAAGTCATCAGCAGATATGCTTACGGCTGTGAGACACGCTGAGAAAACCGTGGGAGGGAGTATAGACAGAAAGGAGATGGGGTCCGAAGCCTGAGCCTTGGATGGCTTCTTTTATACCAGGAGCGCACTTCTATGAGGTCAGAGAGATGAACAGACCAAGAACAGTTGACTTGTAAGGCAGGAGAAAAACCACATGAGCACACAACGCCCCGGAAACAAACAAACAAAAAAGTGTTTTACGGAGAAAGGAATGACCCATTATGTCCGATGATGCTGGCAGACCCCAGAAGACGAGGCTGAGGATTGGGTTCCAAGCGTGGCCACCCGTGACGGCCTCGGCAGGGGCAGTTTCAAGGAGGCGGTGGAGATGAAGGTTAACGGCAGGAGTTGGCGGAGTTTCTTGAAATCGAACCACGCGGTTTTGAGGGAGACCGAGAGGAAAGGACCCAGGGAACACAAGTAATGGCAGCTCTTCGCTGTTCGTCAGGGACAGAAGGCTAAAGGGCTGCAGAAAAACAGGGCAGAAGCTAGTGAGCAATGTGGGCTCAAGGGGTGGCCCTTGTTTTTTAAGATGGGAAAAACTGAGAAGAGAAAGATAAGGCAGTGATGCCGGAGAGAAGGTGAAGAATCCTCCTTCAGAGAGTGGGACGCTGTCCTTGACGAGGGGTGAGACCCCGAGGACCTCACATGGGGCACTGTCACCTGGACTGGCAAGCCCAACATGTGACCGCAGCAGCGAGTAGCTGAGTAGGGTGTGTTTTGCCTGATCGTTTAGCTGGTGAAGCAGTCACAGTGTTCTTCTACAGTTCTGTGCCTGTAGAAGTCACCTTTGTCAATTGTCCAAAATTTTAGTTCTCAGATGAAGCCCAATGAGATCTTCATTCGTGGGCGGCCCGTAAGTCATGAATGACCCATCATGACTCGCTGAGGCCCTGGCTCTCTGCATCCTGCACACAGACATGTGACTGGGACATTCGAGGAGATTTCGTGCTGGAAAGGGATGGGTTCGAATTCCACATAAACATTAGCAAGCATATCTACTAGGGCTGATGAAGTACACTTGAGTCATTTCTGTGAAGCCAGTGGTTTGCAATGGAATACTTGATTTGCCCCAACCAAATATCGGGTTACTGCATTTCCCTTTGTGGTTGCCAGGAGCTTCCTGCAAATCGACCTTTTCAATGCACCTCTCCAGACGAAGAGTGTGTAAACCATTTACCTAGAAATTCTTAATCAGAACCCTTAATTTGACTGGATGTTTTTCAGCGACTGAGTTAATTGAAAAGAAAAATATCTCAAGAATATAAACTCATATCAATGATCTCACTGAAAAAAAAATGACAAAGAACTATCCAAAATTCTGAAGTGAGGGTGTGCAAAAATTCAGCTTATACTGTCTCTATCAACTATAATGCTGAAGGGTAAAAATAATGGTTAAGGACGAACAAGATCCCAAATATTCCAGAAAGAGGACAGTAATCATGCTTTAGACCATGTGGGGGACACAGAGAGGACCCCTAATTTGTTAAGTGAAGGCATGAAGATTTCAGTTTGGAAAGTGAAGTGCCATACTGTAGAAACAGAAGCCATATTCGACCCCCACGGCGTCTGTCCTGGACTTTCCGTTGAATCAGGATTCTCCGTTTGTTCTGTTTGCAGGAAGCGGGAGACTGAGGAGACTCTGAACTGGCTGGAGTCATTCCTTTAAGAAATCTTCAGCAAGGACACACAGGAGCTGGTCTGAGGCTTTTTTTCATCTGCTCATTGCAGTGACCTGAGACGCCAGATTGAAATGAAGGCCTGTCCTCAGGGGCTTCTGAGAGCCCAGAGCAGGAACAGACAGCAGTTCACCGCAGGGAAACAGAGGCTTCCATGTACCGTGCAACGGGCAGGTTTCCAAAGAAATAGCTCAGAACCACGGTGGCCCGGGGTGACCAGGCTGCACACCACCTGAGGGGGAGCGAAAGGGACCTGCTGAGCACACGAAAGGTCTCTCTGTCTTGGGGTAAACTTTGAAGAAATGATCAAACACTCACCTACTTCTGTTAGCCGATGCTTTGCAAATTTTAAATGGCTTTAAGAGAAAAAATAATCCTGGTAAAATGAAGACAATGGTCACTAAAGTTTGAACCAACCAGACAAAATGTAGAAATCTGATAGGCTGAGCCAACAAGACTCAGCCCCCATTTTCTTTCAAATGAAGAACCCCAAATGTATATCGTATTATTCAGACTATAAGACTCACCCCCCCAAATTTGGGAGGAAAATGGGGGTGTGTCTTATAGTCCAAATGTAGCTTACCTGGCTCGCGGTGGGTGGGGCAGGCAGGGCGGAGCAGAGTCATAGGTTATTAAATATTTTACCACATTTTTTGCTTCAAAAATTTTTTTTCCTATTTTCCTCCTCTAAAACCTAGGTGCGTCTTATGGTCTGGTGCGCCTTATAGTCCTAAAAATACAGTACTTCTTAGCTTTATAAGAAATCTTCCTAAGGAAACACCCAAGTGTATTTTCAGCTACCCAGCCAGTTATTCTAATTGTAATTATTCCAATTCTAAGAACTGGGATGTATTCTCCAGTCGTGTGGTGTGTGTGTGTGTGTGTGTGTGATCTTCAAGAGCCTGTCAATGCCAGAGCACTCTGCAGGTGTGAGTTTCAGGAGAGGCAGGGAGAGGGCTTCCTCTCTGAGGAGGGGCAGGGTTACAGCTCCAGAAGGAACCGGGTGGCCTGGACACTGAAAGCACATTTTCAGAACACGCTGCGGGAGCCGGTTTAAACTTGCCAACGGATTCTTTTCCACTTGGCTCACAGCTTTTCATTCATATTGGTTTTGACTATCCCACTTGTTTTATTTTTAATTCCTTATTCATTTTCAGGCCTTTCCATATAAGGGTTAACAAGGAGCTGCTAAAGCCATTGCTGGCATTTGTTAACTCATGTTTGAGAAATCTTGTTTTTGTTATATTCCCCCCATGCCCGGCTTAAGAACGCTCCCAAGTATTAATGCTTCATTACAGAGAGGGGTGCATGATGAGGACATCAGTTTGGGGGCAGTTGGCTGTAGATTATTTTTCAGTGGTGTTTGGTAAAGATGAAATAATTCATTCAAGCAAAGATTAGACAAAGAAAGTTACTTGAGGAGAAAAGACAACTGTCCCACACAGAAGAATTCTAAATAACTTACACAGATACTCTGCTCTCAAGGAGGGAGAGGGCAACTCACTACTCTTAAATTGTGGGCTGTGTATAGTGACTTCCTCCCAAGGAGTCAGATGCGGAAAGAGGGGAGGGAAGAATAACCTCACAGTGGAGAAACCCGGCAAACACAACCTCAGCCAGGTGGTCAAGGTCAACATCAACAGCAATATGTTA
Organism: Tonatia bakeri; assembly: GCA_004024845.1. Classification (NCBI taxonomy): domain Eukaryota; kingdom Metazoa; phylum Chordata; class Mammalia; order Chiroptera; family Phyllostomidae; genus Tonatia; species Tonatia bakeri. The sequence continues at coordinate 116,436 of PVIA01001055.1, forward strand.
TGTTGATAATCACGTTCTTTTCACACGATGAAATGAAAGTGGCACGTACCTTTGTGATCTTCTGCCCCAAACCCCTCATCTAATGACAAGAAAATTATCAGACGAAGCCCACTGAAGGGACATTCTACAAAACAGTGACCAGGACTCCTCAAAGCTGTCCAGGTCATCAGAAACAGGAACAGTCTGAGAAAGCATCAGCCAAGGGGAACCTAGGGAACGATGACAAATAAATAGTGTGGTAGCCTGGCTGAGATCTTGGGACAGGAAAGGGACATTTGATAAAAAACCAAGGGAGTCTGGATAAAGTATGAATGATAGTTAATAATAATGTATCAATATTGGTTCATTGGTTATAACAAGTATATCATTCTGATGTAAAATGTCAAGGGGAAAGTGGATGTGGGTACGTTGGAATTCTCTTTACTATCAACTCAGTTTTTCTCTAAATCTATAGTTTTTCTAAAAACTAAGATCTATTTTTAAAAAATTTACTTGAGCCCTGGCCTGTGTGCCTTGATTGGAGCATCATCCAGTAACTGGAAGGTTGTGGGTTCGATCCCTGGTCCAGCGCTTACAGGGAGCAACCAATTGATGTTTCTCTCTTTCCCTTCCTCTCTCCCTCTCTCTCTAAAAGCAATGAAAAATTGTCCTCGAATGAGGATAAAAAATAAACAAATAAGTAAATAAATAAATAAATAAAATTTATTTGACTGAAAAGCAAACCCTACTGCTGTCAGAGTCAGTCTGACGCAGAAAGCCTGATCATGATCGGGCAGTTCTGGGTTGTCGGAATCCTGTAACTACGGACCACGCAGGCAGGCAATTCTGTGAAGAGAAGTATGTCTCAGAACTCCCAGCTCTCCCATTCTGGACACTTTGCCCCCATAAAAATAAGAGCCCAGGCTTACATAGGATACTGTGCTAAGTTTTTAGCCCATTTATTGCCTTTCACCTTCACGGCAGCCAACACTATGAAGTGGGTGAGTGTTACCAGGTCATTATATTATCCTTGAAGAAAACCAGGCCGAGGGAGTTTCAGGAGCCGAGATCAGTCTGTCTGTCGAAGTGGGGCTGGAATACAAACCCGGGCAGCCTGCGCCCACATTCAGTGTTCTTGTAACCTCCATCATGCGTGAGCTTTCCTCCCCCACCCACCCCTGTTCCAGGCCTTCGGGAACTCCTGCTCTCTTCGGCAGGAATTATCCTTACGGCATGAATGGCCAGAGTTCTCTGGGCCCATGGCCTCAGCTGGATCCTGTGTGGACTCTGCAGAGCAACAATGGCTGTGGGGTGCGTGCTGCGAGCAGGGCTGGAAAGCGCCCCTCTCTGGAGTCCCGCCTGCATTCTAATCACGACACTCATTGGTCCCGATCCCACACTCAGATCCCCACAGGCACTTGGAGTGACACTGAATCCCATCCTATAGTCGATTCTAGCCCTAAACCTAAGTCATACCCATCTGATGTCTTGGAAACAGCCCAACCCTGGAGCATTTTTAAGTGGTTTCTGTAATGAGCATGAGCAAACCCACAGGTGTGCCTAAATGAGGACTTGTGAGGCTGAGCAGAGCCTCCCAGCCCTGTACTTCAGGAAGGCGGCTCCCTTCTATTTACAAAATAAGGTGAAATTGTACATACCAGCCCCGATGGAGAGAAGCAAGTTCCCTTTCATGTTTGCAAAAGATGTACGTGAGGCACTGAGAAAGCGATTGGAAACGGCAACTTCTCCAACTCTGCCCTTTTCTGAAAATGGTCAGAAAGCTCACAACTCGCTAAAGACGCTTAAGAAGGCTAGTCAAAGAAGAGACCCATTTGGTAACTTCATAAATACAGGGGGCTACAAAATAAGCTGTTCCATTCCGACTTCCTGCTGGAAAAATCAAAGCTGGCTGAGCTCACTTGGAGGGAAGACTGCACCTCTGGAACACGCCGCAGCCTGTTTTGAAAGTGCCCGGGGGTGTGGGATGGTGACACGTTTTCTTTCTTTTTCCCTCTCTGGTTATCTGTGTTTTCTAACGTTTCTACAGTGGACAAGGACTGCACCTGTCATAATAGACATAAACAAGAAAAGCTACGGAAAAAGAGAGGCCAGACGGCTGTTTGGGCAGGAAATCGCTGACCTAGAAAAGCATGACACAGACGTGGGCAGGAGTGGTTCTTCCTGTGACTGACCAGGCTGGCGAAGCCCCGGTTTGCGGGAGATTTCTTCTACGACCGCGGCAGGTCTCAGGGGAATTCCGAGTAACGCTCTTGGTGGGTTGGAGATCTGGAAGAACGTTTGTGTGGTCTGGTTCCGTGAAATTGACAACTAACTTGAAGATAATTCAGAAAACAAAAAGATAAATAAACAGAAAAACAAAACAAAGAATCTTACAGCCAAGGGTGGAACACAGATCAGTGTAAGAAACTGCTACCAATGAATCTGGGAGAGAGAAGTCCAGGGACTTCAAAAACTAAGGCTTTCATTCTGAGGCCAGTGTGATTGTCTATTTTCAGCACTACCGGGGGGAAAAAAAAACAACAAGAAAAAAACCCACTTAGGTTGGCATGTGGAGGACTTCCATGGACCCCACCACCGAGTCCAACTTTCTCTCGCCGTGTGGTATACCACGATTAGGGGACTGAACTCAGCTCCAAAGCAGACCCACGCTGACCCAAACCAAGGGTTGGCGAATCTTTTCTGTAAGTGTCCAGACAGTAACTGTTTGAGGATTTCTGGGCTCTATGGTCTCTGTTAGCAACGACTACACTCTGCCGTTGTCTCGCAGAAGCAGCCTTGGAGAGTGGGTGGGGTGTGACTGTGTTCTACAAAGACTTTACCAGGCAGCAGGTGGGCGGGATTAGGCCCACAGCCTTGTCTGCTGACCTCTGGCCTAAGCCAATCACAGTTCTCCCAAAACTCTCACCAGTGATTACGGTATTTAGGCATAAACCAATTAGCATAAAGCATTTTCCTGGTATGGTTCCTGGTTCAAAGACAGGCATGTGACCTAAATTGGCCCCATATGGAGGAAAAACTTTTATTTGAAGTTTGGGGGAGAGGGGTTTGATCTCTTCCTGCCTACGTGAATAAGGAAGCATATAACCCTAATTGTATTTAACTGGTCACCAGTCTATAGCTATGAGAGCAACCAGCCTTCATGTGAAGTATTCTCTGAGTGATGGAAGAGATAAAACTTGCACCCTTGTTGGTATCATTGGACCACAGGATGATATAACTCCATGTCCCAGTCAACCTCTGGATTTTCCATTATGTGAGCCTGTTGGTTTGCTTATTGTAAAAACCACTTTGAGCTGGGACTTCTATCCCTTGCAGCTAAATGCATCCTAGCTGATGGAAAAATTTAAAAAAAAGTTTATGACTCAAAACTTGCAAAACCTAAAAGAGTCGACACCTGTTTCTATAAAAGTTCCTTCCCACCATTAAAAAAATATGGATAAAACTACAATAGCCTTTTAAAATTACCTAGATTGGTGAGTGTGGCCTTCCAGGGGGCAGTGAAGGTTCGATTACACGACCCTTAATTTATGCAATGTCGGGGCTGGGGGTACTTTCCTGAGGTGAGACTGAGAATGCAGAGAGACACGGAGGACACGGACACCCTCCCTCTCCTCCACCAGCACCGTCCGTCTTAACTGCAGGTCTCTCCCCTTCCTCGTCTCCAAGCTCCGTATGCAAGAAAGTAGTTTTCAAAAGCACATTTAAAACTGAAAGGACGAAAATGACCTTAAACCTTAGGTCTTAATAAAAGAGTTTGTGAAGAAAATAATCAACCACTTATAAAATGTTAAAAAAACACTTTCATAAGCAACATCTCAGGTCGAAGTATGTCGTTCTTTCGGATTTATTGTAGTCTCTCTTCGTTGTAGGAATTGATAGCTTTGGTGATATATCCAATTATTTTAATAAAATAAGAGAATTTAAGCTTTAGAATTGTTTTTCTTCCAATCAGGCCCAATCTCACCTTTCTGTATCTCGTTTTAAATATTATTGTGATGGAAATGATATCTTATCTGAATTTCCCCTTAAGGATGTGAGGAAAATGACTGTAAGGTGAGCACATACAAATGAGAGAATCTTTCACAGTCTAGTCTCTTTGTCAAGACATTAATAAGAAAGCTTAGAAACATTCTAAGAAGAGCAACCAAAATCACCACCAGGGCAGGCTACTAGATGAGTCTAAAAATGGGGGTTTTCAGCCAGAAAGGCAAAGGGACATATAGATAAAGCTTGCAAAGTCATAAAGTATTGAAAAATGGTGAAATATACTCTTGTTTAGCAAATCCTAAAGTTCAAGAACCGAGGACAATTAAGAGGCTGTTTTAATATAATAAAGTTTATGTTTATAACAGATCAAAAGTTCTTAGAAAATATAGGTATTTTTAAAAGAGAGTTGCTTAAATTTACAGATGATAATTCCATAATAGGCTACAAAATAAATTTTAGGATATTTTGAGCTGTTTTCCTAGACATTTAAGGTCACTGTCCTAGACACCACCTACCCCCAAGACATACACCAGCGCTCCGCTGATGCTGATGGCCGCCTTGTTCTGGGTAGGGGCGTGTTGGCCCAACTGGGCGTGGTTTCGTGTGTTCCCGCCCTTCTGTCTGTCTTTGTCCGGAGGGAAACATCAGTGTTGTGCTTGACTAGATAGACAAGATCTGGTTCTGAAAGGAAGTTCATTAAATTCAATTTTGTGAATATACATTTCTTCATAAAGTTAATAATTCTTCAGAAACCTTCAACAGGAAAGATTAGAATGTTGATAGTATTGGTACAGTTACCTGTAAGATGATGGGTTTCCCATCAGGCCCTGAAGGGTCAGAATATTTGGAATTGCTCCCCACCCCACTTTTGTTTAATTTCCTCCCCAAGTTTTTATGTATGTATGTGTCCTGCACTATAATACTTTAAAGATTTTTTATTTTTCGATTACAGTTGATGTACCATATTATATTAGTTTTGGACATACAACCCAATGATTAGATATTCATATACCTTGTGAAGTGATCACCCCACTATGCCATGTACCCCTCTAACACCATACGTGGTTATTACAATGTCGTTGACTATCTTCCTTATGTTGTACTTGACATCCTCCATGATGGTATTGCCCTTCTCTTAGAAAATACTGAATATAAGATTAAAACCTAAAGAGAAAACCAGCCAGACAAAAGCCCATAATTTTTACTCAAAAGGACGTTTTCTACCTAGAGCTCAAGTGAAATATCTGTGTGTGTGTGTGTGTGTGTGTGTGTGTGTGTGTGTGTGTAGAATCTTTAGCATGGGTGTAATTCATTTTAAGTATAACCTGAAGCATATAAAATGTATTCCCTTCCATATAAACAATTCTTCTGGAAAACCAAGTAGCCACATTCTGCTTTTGCTGAGAGTTGCTACGTTACTTCCAAGGGCTGAATTAAAACAGTGCCTTGAGGTAAGAATACAGCAAAAGAGTCAGTAGCTTTGACAAAGCAATGGTGATGGAATCTTGCTCCGCTGTGTATTTGTACAATAAAGAGCAGGACATTGAAACAATTGTCCAAATAATTCAGGCCTAAAATACAGTCCCCTAAAGCAGCAAGATAGCTGAAGAAATGTGTCATTTGGTTTAAGTGGTCTGAATCACTTGGTTAATGCTACTACATCCAAGTAGACTATGAGAAATGTCTAGGTTGGTGAGGAGTGTCTTGATTTTCCTGTGAGTATTGGTAGCTCCTTCCATAACTGCAGTGGTCTAAGGCCTTTTAACCCAGGTCTAATCCAATCTGCAGGCTCCCTGAAAAGGAACCACCCAGGAATGTTTGGGGATTTCTGTGTAACCAGCCCTAGAAAAACTGAAACCCGGGAGGTAGCCACTAGATTCTGGAGCTCTTTCGAGCCTCTCAGACTCCTTGCTCTAGGCCAAAAATAATTTCCAGTTATCCCAAGGAGTTCAAGAATTAAATTACTCAACAACGTGCTCTTACCTGGATTAAGATATCAGACCCAGAGAAAACCACGAAGGCCTGATTGGATGATGTAAAAGGATGTTGCATAAGAATCTGAAGTCACTGTACACTGCAGAATTTGAAAAGGTAATGTGAAAAGAAAATGTATCCCTAACGATCAAACTTTTATTGCAGGAGAGAAGTCACTGTGGAACACAGTATGTAGAGACTTGGAATTTCATATTTTATTTGAAGATCCAACTCAATTTGTTTGTTTGTTTTTTTAATGGGAAGAGGCTGTGTGTATCCAGTGCAAGGCTTAATTCTTTTCTATAGCGGAGTTCAGTAATAACTCTACATAGAGGTGTTGGCATGGAATTGTGAGGAAGCCTGAGTAACCTCAAAATAAGTACAAGAGCAGAACCTGCTACTTCCTAGGGTGGTGCTGAGGAACAGACTCCAAACCCCCTGCACTGCCCGGCACTGAGCTGGGCATGTCCAGAACATTCCATACAGCTGCACTGTCAGCGCTGTAGTTGTCAAAATTATTACTGGATGTTTAAAATACATTCAAAGTTTCTTACCTTAAGGCAGAGGAATAGACTCCAAATGCTGTAGAGTTTTTTAGACTTCTTAAGTGAATTAGGAAAGGTGGAAAGTTCCAGATTGAAATTAAGAAGCACATTTAGAAACATCACTGCCCTCACTCCTTTCTGGCTTCTGAACAGCAGGGCTGGGGAGCGCTGGACCAAGGGTGGCCACCTCTGACTTCCAGCTCTCCTTCTCACGTGTGCAGCCCTGACTCCCCCGCTGTGAAAGAATACCGTCCCGGTCGTCCCACGGTATTCATCTCGGCTGCAGATGTTCATTAAAACGTGCGTAATGCACAGAACCTACCATGATTCTGTGGGGACATAGAGAACATGGTCACCCCCTCTAGTGGGGAGCGCCCCGTGTCCATTCCCAGGCAGATTTTTATTGATAAAGCCAACTCAGTTTGTGGATTCACAGTCTGGCAGAACAGATCAAAGGGAACAGGTAACTTACAAAGACGCTAACAGAATCCCTGTTGTGATTCCGGGCAGAGATTGGAGTTTTATCATATGAAAGGATTACACGGCTCAAAGAGCTAGTTTTGGTTTCCTGTCTGTGCCTTTAAATTCTAAGTTAATAACATCCTCCAGCAAACAGATCTCACAGAATCTTGCATATTGTATGTCCCAGGCCTGATTACCCTGGGGGTCCGCCATCTCCAGTCTGAGCTGCCCCTTTGGCTATTTGCTTAGCCCTGAGAAGGGTAGGAAACAGAGGCAGCCAGGAGACTTGGATTTCTCACATCTAAGTACAAAGACTCAGGCTTAGAGGCTCAGGCTTGATGTTGATCAACCCTTCCTTTCCACAGCCCCTTCATTTCCACAGCCCCATGAGTCTCATCCCAGAGGCCTTTACGTGATCAGAACCTGTCTTAGGTTATCCCTCCCTTGAGGAATCTTATCCGTCATTGGTTAACTGATCAAGAATTAAAGGCCAAGCACCGAACAGGTAGCGTTCATGCCAGGGGAATAATTTTTGTCTCTTTAGTGGCTCCTGGTCTGGAGGTCTCTCACTCAGCCTAAGTCACAGGGAGTCACAGCTTCCTAAGACCAGGCAGGGCAGCCCCAAAAACCCCGCCACCCCAGTGAAGCCCAGGGAAGAATCTTCAGTGCAGTGGGCTCCTTCAAATCTGGTGGCCTCTTGTTCGAATCTGAGTATCTCTGGTCCAAGTATTAGAGTACCCGAAGAACCACAGGCAGTGTGTAACCCAAGACATTTCAAACAGCGGTGGATGACAGAATTCCAGTCTAAAGGAACATGACAGCTGGCACATCCCTAAATCTACTGAACTTCCTGCTCTCAGACACTTTCATTCTTTTTTTTTTTTTTCCTGTTTTGTCTTTTTTCTGAGTATGTGCCCTCTCCTCTGTGGCCGCCTCCATCTGCAGTATTGGTAAGCAAAGACTTGATGTGACTATTTCCGTCTGTAATAACTATACCAAAATAGATGCAAATGAAGTTATTTCTTGTGCAGAGCTGTGATTTCCCACTGAGGCCCGGCTCTGGTGTATCCCCAGCCCACCGCAGAAAAAGGGTTGTCTGCCCTTCAAAAGTCAAAGGCTTTGCTTGAGTTTGGGACTGGCCTCTACAAGCTCCCTGAGAACCAGCCGAAGGAACGCCACATACATTTCTGCAGAAAATGGAAGCTTGCCACTTGAGCTGGCTGCTCACTTCAGAGAACGCTATTGCTGGAGTCGGGCCAACCTCGGAGAATTCGCCCAGCCGATCCAGGAAATGCTGCCTTTCCATTTATGGACATTTTCCTTTACAATTAGGAACATGGGAGTTGTTGTTTTTTTTTTTTTTTCTCCCTGATTGCTTTAGTTTGCATTTAAGGTTTTTATGCAAAGCTGACGTCATGAGCACTATCTGGGGAGGTTAAGGGCAGGGCATCGGGTCTGCTGCTGGCATGTGAACAGCCAGCCAGTGCTTCAGTTTTTATCACAAGTGAGTTTGAAAGTGGGTGACATGCCAGACATTCCTTCTGAAAGCAAACTCAGGTTGATGGAACTCAAGGTGAAAATCAACATGTCACTTGCAATTTTATTGGGGAGGTTGGGGTGCAGAGATGACAGTTTTGCGAGGTGATGTACACAGCATTGTAAAAAGGAAAGTCCCAGGGTGGGTGGGGGTGGGGAGGTGACTGAGCTGCAAATTAAACAATGGACAGAGGGGACTTCCAGGGCCTCAGCCTTCCTGCCCCGCCCAGTGGAAAGGCCCCGTCTGTCTCCCAGGACCGGGGAACTTCTGCCCAGGACATTGTCCCTCCCTGATACCAGAGCTACGCTCTAGATGAATGAGACAACTTGGAGGAAGAAAAGAGGAGGATCCAAGTGCCGACTTCCTAGAACAATATTTAGACAGGTTTGAAATCCATGCCCCTAAGCAAACATTTTCAGAAAAGCAACTCTTAAGTTTTGTAAATTGCCAAAACAGACAGGTTTCCAGAAGGAGGGGTCCCCCCTGTGATTCTTGGGTGGTATTTCTGCCCGAAGGCCAGAGATGACCTTTGTGCCCGAAGCTCCTGAGAGCTCATGTCAAGGTTGAGCTCCTGAGAAATTCAAGGCTGGACTCACCCTGTGCTGGGCTGTGCATATCACAGCTTATGCAGGCACTGTTTCTAGTTCTGGGTTTGAGTTTGCACATTTGAATTAATGTATCATCTTAATTATCAAGTAGATTTTTTGAGGTTTTCCTCTTTTTTTATATATTAATTACTTGTATGTAAATCAATGTACAACTTACAATCAAACTGGCCTGTTTTAAGTCCACAACTTGATTACTTTTGACCACTGTCATACTTCAGAATGTTTCTGTCGTCCCCCCAACTTGTCCTCACAACCCATCACAGTCAGCCCCCCATCTCTGCTGACCGCTGATCTGGTTTCTTTCCTTGTAGTTTCACCTCTCCCAGAATTTCACGCAAGTGAAATCCTACAGAATCTGTTTGTTTGTGTCTGCAGCTTTTCACTTCACATGGCGTTGTCAAAATCATCCATGTCCTGTATGTATCAATAATTCATTCTTTTTCATTGGTGAGCATTATCAAGTTGTGTTTTCTTCCATGTTTTTTTATGGTGTTAAAATACACATAACATAAAACGTATCATTGTAACCTTTTCTACACGTACATCAAGTTGACTTTTGTCTGGATTGGAAAAAAAAGATTTATTTGGGTCATATGGAAAAGCAAATCAATTTTTTGTTGCCTTTTTGAAAAGCATGTGTTAACTGAAGTTAATAATAAGGATATATTATATCCCTCCGACCTTTAGAGTTCCCCTGAGCAGAAGACCCCACTGAGCCATATTGAAAAGGAAGCTCCAAGTGAACACATTTTAAGCCATTTCTCAGGCAAATTGGAATGTGAAAAAATTCCCAGATATGTAGCAAAAATATAAACTAATTAACGACTTTCAGGCAAATGTTGGTAATTAGGACATAAACCTGGATTAAACCAACAGTTCCTCAGAAGTTTGGAAAAACTTCTGTCTGTCTCTTATGATATTTGTTAGTAATTATAACAAGAAAAAAATGATGGTGCTTAGTGATAATATTATTATTATAGCTCATTGACATAGTGCATGCTGTATGCCTGGTGCTGCTCTGAGCACTAGATAGATCATTAACTCACTTAATTTTCCCAACAGCTTTTCCAGGTAAGTGTCCTATTATTGCCCCCATTTTACAGATGAAGAAACTGAGGCTCAGAGGAAGCTAAGTAACCTGACTTAATGAGAGATAAAGCTGGGATTTGGCCCTGGGATTCTACCCTAGAACCTTGACTCTTGACCATGAGAGTACTCTTAACCCACAGTGCCCTAGGGAAAAATTTTCAAATTGGCAAAGGGGGTTGATATCGCCCCTGAGCAAAGTAGGGGATTAAGCTAGAGCAGAGGTTGCAAGCCTGAGCCAGGCAGGTGTGTAGATGCGTGGAGAGGCCCAGAATAAGGCAATGAGGAGAGGGAGGAACTGAGAAACACCAGCACGGACCTCTTTCATAAAAGGCTTCTGGCTGGCCTGGTGCCCAGGGCCTTGTTGCCCATGTCCTAACCCGGGTCCAGGTGGCCTCTGGGGATTCTTTCCGAGCTAACATGTTAGGAAAATCAGAAATCTTTGTTCAGAGTCCATTGTGACTAGGCTTTACTGACGTGGGCCAATAGTGCACAAGCTGCTTGGGTTGTAATGCAGACAAGTAACCACTGACTGCCTATTGAATTCATTCAAAATTGTCAATTTGTCTCTTTCCTGGTGCTTTGTAATCTGACCTCACGAAGGGTTCGTGGGCTCTGGAACTAGATTGCCTGGTTTGGAACCTTGGCTTTGCCACTTGCTAGCCATGTGGCTCTGGGCACATGACTCGATCTTTCCAAGCCTCTGTTTTATCATCTGCAAAAAGGGGAAATTAATAGCACGCTTATTTCATAGCATTGTTTGGAAGACTAAAGGTCATTGCGGATAAGGGACTTAGAACAATGACAACAAATAGTAGGTACTATGTATGTGCCAACTACCCAAAAGCGATGATAGATGTAAATATCTGTTCCACCTTTTGAGATACAATAAACAAGAGTGGTCTGTACTAAAATAAAATTTTAGTCTGGAAAACTTGAGATTCATCTTGGAAGCCTCTGTTCTCCGGTGCTCCTGGACTGTGGGACACTGTGGAGGGGTGGAAACACAAGGAGCAGAGGATGCAGGGACACGAAAGGACAATGTTGGACATACCCAGATGTTCAGTTTTCTAGATTTCACTCGCTTCACCTGGCACGGTGGCCTTGGATGATACTCGCAGTTGGTGTCAACAAACGTTTTCTAATGGGTCCACAGAGAATGGCCAGAGAAATATATGGCCTGAGATGTAGAAGGAGTAATACATCTGCATCCTCTTTTTTATCAATTCGACGGAACATCTATTTTGCACTGACTGTGAGCTAGAAGCTGTATCTGTTGTTAGAGATACAGAATGATATCCGGCCTTCATAAGGGGCCCACCTGTCCACAGGGGATTTAATGAGTTGGTAGCCCGGGTGATCAGGAAGTTATGGCGACCCAGGAGAGGAACCGTTAGTCCTGGCCCCTGATGGTGAGGGAAAGGATGAGGTATCAGCAGAGTGGGTGGGCAGGGGTCCGACTGCTGTATGTCGGAAAGAGGCTGAGCCTAGGCCGGAGGAAGAAGAGGACCCTGTGGTCCCTCTCCAACTGCCCTGTTCTCCTGGATGCCTTTTAGATCACAGCTGATCAGGGCTGCCGAGATATTTCTGAGTTTGCGCACTTGAGACTGGACCTCCCAGTTTGAGGAAGGGGCGGGTTGCTAGCTCCCTCTGTGCCCCTGGACCACCCCAGGAGAGAAGGAAGCCTCTGGCACAGTCTTCCAGAAGGATCCCTGGGCCGCAGCCCCGGCACCACACCCAAGGCCGGGCCAGGTGTGCGCGAGGGGGGAGCCCGCGGCTGGGGTGAGCGCTTTTACAGCTCGGTGTGTGCTGTTTGTCTGCCTCCCGAGGGCTGGGTCCTCCTTATTCACAGGTGAGTCACACCCTGAAACGCAGGCTCTCTTCCTGTCAGGACTGAGTCAGGTAGAAGAGTCGATAAAACCACCTGATCGAGGAAAAGGAAGGCACTGCGGAGCGCAGAGTGAGAACCACCAGCCGCCAGGCGCCTTGCAGCGACCCCTGCAGCGGCGGAAGGCGCGCGGGCCCGGCCCGGCCATGCCTGCGCTCTGGCTCAGCTGCTGCCTCTGCTTCTCGCTGCTCCTGCCTGCCGCCCGGGCCACCTCCAGGAGGGAAGGTGAGTCGGCTGCCAGGAGGAGACCTCGCAGCCCCGGGCTGTGAACTGGCCTTTCCGTGCGGACTGTGCTGGTTGCAGGCAGCTCCGAGGATGCCCACTTTGCCGGGACCTCTTCAGAGCTCCCTCCCCCTCGCCCCTCTGGCGCTTTCCCAGAGACGGGGTCACTAAGACTAGTATTACCTTCTAGAGTGTCTCCCTCAAAAACGGGAAGCCAATAGGTGTGCCAAACCAGGGTTTTCCTTACTTTAACAATGCTCCTTGACTGCCCTTTTTGAGCAGGGGGCCCTGCGCGATCGGTAGTATGTTGGTGTAGAAATCCTTTTCCCACTGCGCGCTCTCATTCATGGGATTTTGGTGGGCATGTTTTCTGTGACTGAACACCACTAAGATGGAAAACGAACCTCTTCAATAATCCTTCTGAAATTCCCGTTTCATCTTAGAGATGGAAAATGAGAATTAAGAGTCTTAAAGATGCTTTACTTTTGATTAATGTTACTTTTTATAGTATTTCCACATAGTATTTCTTCAACAGGCATTTATTCAGCAATAATATGTCACAGATGCTTTGCTCTTCTCTGTGGCGCCCGGTGAGAAGCTCAGCAGACGTAAACAAAACTTTCAGACAGCCTAGCAACCGCCTACTGTCCGCATGTATCAGCTATGACAACCCGTAACGGGTGTTCTCCTTGTCACTTAGTTCTACCAGTGAGGCTTACTTGTGTACTTACCCTGAATTTTCATGTTTATGTTGCTTTCTGCGCCTGATGGCATTCCAATAATCATTTCAATAGGGCTAAGAGCCATTTTCACACTTGTGCATGTGTGACCTTGAGACAATTTTAAATTGAACGTGGGGTCATCTTAGATAGCCCCTTTACTATGATGCAGTCTGGATGACATTGGCCTGAATGTATGTGACTGGCATGAATATTTTAGCATGTACTTAAAGGCATTGATATGATCCTTATTTTTTTCTAAAATATTTTTGGAATTAAGTTCCAACTCCATCATCGTGACTATCATGTTAAAAACTATGAAAATGAGCATGTAGGTCAGGTTCCCCCTGAGTTGGGATACATAGTCTTAACCTAGTGAAAGACACTATAAAAGTAAGCATAGTCTCTGAATGTTAGCATCCACGGGGGCAGCTTATAGATTGACTACGAGACTCTGTTGGCTTAAAAAGATGTGAAAATGGAAATGGATTTGCACAAAGTCACACAGGCAGCTGTTGGCAGAGACAGAATTAGAATTTGATTCAGGGTTCTTAGGCCGAAACTTTTGGGATCACGTTACAAAAGTAATAAGGAAACAAGGTACATATTTACATAATGGATAATTATTGAAGCAACTTTCCCCCTGGCTATAGTTGAGAGAGAGAGAGTGTGTGTGTGTGTGTGTACATACATTAGAAAGGAGAAACAAATGTGTGAGGTGCTATCAACTGCTTAACGAAACCAGACTCAAGTGGACAGAGCCTGGACTCTCCCTTCTCAAGGAAGGACCAGCTCTGAGCGTTCTGTCTTCTAGACCATTGAGTCAGAGGCAGGGTTCATGCTCATTTCTAGACCTTCCTCGTTTTTGTGGATGGACTGCTTAAAGTATTAGACTCCCTGCCCAAAGGCCATCATTTTGGGGGTCAAGGAGAGCGAAAGATTCGGTGTTAGGGCAGAGAATGCGTGCTTTTCCATCCATGGGACGCTGGGATGAGGTGGAAGTTGGATGGAAAGCATGGAACTTGCCACCTCCCTAAGTGACCAGCCTTGTGCCTCCCATGGGCCGCACCTGAGAGAGTCTAAAGCCACAACGTTGCTTCTTGATTGTTCCCTGGAAGGCGAGATCCTGGTGTTAGATGTCACCAGCGAGGCTTTCAGGGTTGGTCTCAGCTAAAGCACAGGGTTTCGAGTCGGCCTGACCTGGCTTCAACTTTTACCTTATCCACTTCCTACATCCTGATAAGTAATCTTTCAGGCTCCTCAGCGACGTGAGTCTGCTTCTTTGCCTGTTAGGTGTTAGATGGAGGCAGTAGTACCGTGCAACTCTGTAGGGCTACTGAAAGCATGAGCGACTATTGTAAAGTGCCTTAAAATGCCTGGAACCGTATTTTAAAAAACTGTCTAAAGCCAATGGGATAGGTATAGTGAACTCAGATATCCAGAGATCAGTAAGGAAGAGCCCACTCGGGAGCTCGCAGTTGGTGTGAGAGACTGTAGCTGCGACGGTCCGGATCCCAGTTCATGGGGCAGGCATGACTGGAGAGGGGCTAGAAGGAGACTAGATACGTAGCCAAGCGTCTGGTCCTGGAGAGACTTACATGCCAGGCTGTGCAGTCCCTGAAGACAAACAGATGCAGATGGTTTGTAAGCAGGGACTGGGTCAGTTCGCTCGCTCAAGGACGTGGAGGATGAAGCTGAGCTGGGAGAGGCCAAGGAACAGTCGCTGCAGAAGTACAAGTGAGAGAGGATAAAGGCTTTCATCGCCGTGGTGGAAAGAGAAAAGGAGACAAGTTACAGAGACATTTAGAAGGCAAAATCGAAAGCATTGGGCGATCCAGTAAGTGTGTGTGTTAGGAATACCAGTAAGGGAAAATTGGGAGGAATAAGTGTTCAGGATGGGTCCAGGGCTTCAGGTCATGTGCTTGGTTAGACAGTGATGTCAAGAAAGGAAACGAGGGCTGTCAGAGAAGTATGAGATTTGGGAGCAAGGCTGAGCGGCAAAGAGGAGGGATGAGTTCCTGGGGGGACCTGACTTTGAGATGAGAGTAGAGGTGTCCAACAGCCCTGGTTAGCAGTGGATGATGATTTTGAACTTTAGGAGGAACGTTTGAAATAGAAAGTGGGGAGCCCTAAGGTGGACAGCAGAGCCTTGACAATAGATGAGGCTACCTGGGACACGGGGGGAAAGGAACCTCGACGCTTAACAAGGGGATGCAAGAGCAAGAAGGAGACTCGGGAGGGACAAGCATTGAGGAGAGAGGAGAATGAAGGAAACGGCATGTTTCGTTAGCCAAAGCATTAACAGGAGTTTCAGCCTTGTAGGAGTGACAAATGGAATTCAGGTATAAAAATATGGATATACAAAGATGAGGACTAAAATACACAGTTGGATTTGGCCATCAAGTAAAATTTGAAGCAATTGTCCTAGAATGGTGAGCTCAGATTCCAAGATTATTGTAGATCACGAATGTGGTTTCTCCCTGGCCGGGTGCCGGAAAAGAGGTGCTATGAACAGTGGGGAGGGCCCGTGGAAAGTTCGTGCTCTCATAGATTCTGTCATTTAAGTTGTGTGAGTGGCATCGCATCATGCATAAGAGTGTAGGCTCTGGAGTGAGATGGCCTGGGTTCAAATCCTAGCTCCTACATTTACCAGTGGTGGGATTTTGGCAAGCTACAGCACCTGTTCCTCAGTGTCCTTACCTCTAATAACAATAAATGGTTGTGATCATTACATGTCAAGCACTTTGCACAGTGCCTTGCAAGCACTCACTATACCTTCAATATTATTATGTAACGAACTAGCCTGCCAGTACTGAATGTCAGTGTATTGCCTCCTCAGTTTTAAGTGGTGACATTGTTGAAGGCTCCTCAAATTAGCTCAAGAAAGATGATGAAGAGCCTTCTGTTTAAGCTGAAACAAACCCTAAGTTTTACCCAATCAAACAAGTGGCAGAGAACCTGATGAGGAACCCAAAGCAGACTGGAATTTCAAGATTGGATTTTATACCACGTTTCTCCTTGCGTGTTGCCCACCGCCAGGCCTCGTCACATACGGTCTCAGCAAGTCTGCTGCTCTCTAGAATACGCCCAAGTATGAGGCGACCCCATGGCGGATGGCCTTTCACTTCTCAATAGTTAAGGTCTCCCCACTACTCTCCATCCCTCCCACCAAAAAAATTTTTTTGGCCAACTTAATTATGAACATACTTAGCAATACAGATGCAGTCATTCCATGCCTCTTTATATTTAGTTTAGTAAACTAGCTACCCAGACATATTTAAAGTCACATAATTTGTGAACTACTAACTTAGAAGTATTGGTTAGTTGTTCTCATTTCATGAAACAATCATAGTCAAATTCTTTCCATTCCACTTTCGGATCCCTGAAGTCACTTTAATACGGTTTCTTTTTTACTTTAGACTAGGTGGCTTGAGAAACAGCCCTATTTGAGTCTTTTTTATTTCTGTCATTAGAAAGTACACAATTTTCAAAATACTTAAAAATCATCTTTAAGCATACATTGCGCTCTTCGCAATGGAATCATCTCGAAATGCTTATTTGTGACAACTTTCAGCACTGACAACTGTGAGATAATAAAAAAGTTTTGAGAATTGGCCTCTTTCTCATGGATAGCTATCCACAACATTGATCGGGTCATTTCACATTAATGTGTCTTCCCCAAACAATACGTTAGTTTTAAAATAAAATCCTTGAGGAAGTGCCCTATGGTCTGAGAGGTTGTGAAAAGACTTACATGTGACCTTTTTTCCCCCCGAAATAAAAAAAAAATGAAAAATAAACTCCTTTACCTTATATTCAAATGCGCACAATAAACAGGAGTATAGAATTGGGTTGGAGTGCGAGTTGGAAATTTCTATGTAGGCTTAAATTCTGGGTGTCCTGCGTTAGGGGTAGCCAGTCACTGGTTTAGCTCCGCTGGCCCAAGAAGCTGAGGAAGAATGTTGACTTGTGATCAGTATTTATGGGAAATTCAGGAGCGTGAAATTAAGGTGTCAATCCTGGGACTCTGTTCCATTTCAGTTCTTAGTGGCTCAACTGTACTGATCTTTTCCCCCTAGAGAAATTTGCAAAAACTTGAATCGTCTATTACCAGTACAGAAATAGAAAGCCCCATAGATTCTAGAATACTCGAATTAGACCTGGTAGATTATTAGATCATTCCTGGGCTGTGTTCTAATATGACCTCCAGGCACATGATGTCTTGTCATACCCAAATCGAAAGCTAAGTCTTTTCTGTGTCTGTGGGTGACTCTCTGTCTGTGCATGTGCCTCCCCAACCAACTAGGATTCTTATGTCACAATTACAAAAGACGAAAAGCATGGTTCTCCCAACACTGATCCGTGTAAGCAGGGCTGGAGCCCGCCCCTTGCACTCCGTCGGCAGAGAGGTGGAGTTCAGCTGAGCACCGATAACGCTACCCACTCTGGACTTCTTCAGGCTTCCACACCATTTACAGAATTCCAACTGTGTCTCCTCCAGATTTTATGTTTATTTCTTGTGTGAATATGATCTTCACATTCTAAAAAAAAATTAAATCGTAGCCAAGTCCTTTCTCACACTAACTTAGGCTTTGGAAAAATTATCCAGATCTTCTGCTGCACGTGTGTAGGGCCTTTCTTGCCAAAAGGCTTGCATGTTTCTTTCTTCTCTTATTACGGCATCTTGGAACTAAAGGGAATGGGCCACGGGGTTCTCTACAAGAGCCTCTCATTTTATAGATGAGGAAAAGGACATGCAGGGCGGGGAAGGAAGCGTCCGAATTCCCACAGCTGGTTGTAGCGGAGCTGGAATCTAGCACGTGAGATCCTCTCCTACAGACCGGAAGGCCCAGGCCCAGAAAACTAGTCGCCCTATGAGAGCCACACAGTTGGTCCCGGGGCCAGACTTCAGTCGCTAGCGTTCTGTAACGAGAGACCTCCTTGGCTTATTTCTAATCCTTCATAATTTTCATTTTAATTAATTTCAGACTTGCAGGCGTCTTGATCTATCAATATTATGAAGAGCATCCCTTATGTTTCTAGGTGGGACAGCTGAAGTCTCTATGTGTGTATGTGAGTCAACAGAGCAGCCATTCCTTCAAACATGTGAAAACGACGGGTTAAAAACAAGGATAAACTCTAGTGTGTGGGGCACTGACAAAAGAACAGATTTCCAATAATCAAGTTCTTTTTCCTCTCTCTTTTTTGGTACAACTCTGTTGTCAGAGTTTCATGAAGCTTGGAATTGAACAAGTGGCTCAGTTTTTAAAAAGGACAGTTTCAGGGACAGCAGTAAGCCTTTCCATTTTATCAGCCATTGTTCTTCAAGGGCTGTGGACATTTTGAATCTATATGTGCAGACTTGTGTTCAGTTTATTTTCCTCTCCCCGTTGGAGACCGTGGTGTAAGTTTTGGAGTCTTTCAGAGGCGTGTCTATGTGCAGTAAATATGGGCAGTAAATACAACATTGAACACGTAACCTTCACACACATTTACTGCTGTTTCAAATCATTGCCCATTTTGCTTTGGGTAAAAGGAGATTCCTGATGTTTAAGGATCATTTCTCATCTCAAACAGACAGGTCTATTTGCAGATGGGCCCCCCAGTGACCCCACCTTCTGCTCTGACCCCATTGAGGGGGTTGTCTGTGGTGGGAGGTGGATCCACCCATGCCGAGCTCCGTGGAGACCCAGAGGAAGTGACAGCGGAGCAGTGGCACACTGGCCCGACTGAGATCCAGGACACATGGCTTCCGTGCCCCGAGGGCTTCATGGTCCAAACCCTTCTTGGAGTATTCCTTACTTGTAGTTACGGATATGTAAAAATGGTTGAGCTCCTAAAAGGCCTTTTAATTCATTTTCTGACTTAAAGCAGTAAAATTTTAATGTATTGTTTTCAAATGGATTTTTTTTCAGCAAAGAGTGTTTAAGGAAGATGTTATAAATACACTCCATACGTATTCTCCCAACACAGTAAGTGCTACACGAATTACCATTGCTCCTTTGTCAAAACTGGGAACTGCGACGGTGTATGTACTAGGCACGCACACACCTAAGTGTAGGCATCTTAGTGGTGATAGCGAAAAATCTATGGCTAATCTCCATGTGCAAAACTATGCTGTTCATAAAAGCAATTAAAGCTTTAAAGAGGGAGAATTAGTAAGTAACTTTTTTAAGGAGCCGACACAACACAAGTGTTGATGGTTGAAATACCGCATGTAATGGGTACTCCAAAAATTTCAGTACAGATCAGAATTCCAGTCCAAATCAGGACTTCCTTTTAACCTTTCTTCATTCAGACGCCTCATACATGGCTTCTGTCCTTTCGGTCTTCACTTTGGTGTCACCTCTACCTGTCCTGGACTCTCCCACTTTCTTTCTTCCAGCTGCTTTGTAAAGGGGCACATGACACCTTTGGCTGGGCCAGATAGAAACCGCTCTGTGGACGTGATGCTGTTAGAATAACAATCAAATATGCTTTCTGTATTGGAGCGCGTTTCTTTATAGATGAACTCAGAGAAACACAGAAATTGCTCTTTCTGTGGCCAGATGTGTGTGGGGTTACGTGTGCGAGGATGAATACTTGCACACAGAACCCTTACTGTGGACACAGACGGAGTCTTCGTGCCGCAGCTGACACCAGCTGTCTTGGCGGGGGGTGGGGGGGGCCTCTTGAAGGTGCCAGGGCTGTGAGAGGGGGAGGCACTGCTGTGTCTCTTGCGTCCTGTTCTTCTCTTCCCTTTCGCCTTTGAACTCACTCAGACTGAGCCCTCAGCCTCTTCCTTTGCTAGTCAGACAAAAATCGGTGTCCCCAACCTCAGTGTTCACTGGGGCTTTCTTTCCCTCTCTCCACCGGCTGCCTGGACCCTGCTGGGGAGTGAGGGGAAGACATTTCCAGGTGTGGCTTCCTGGTGTCATCTTCCCGAGGCTGAGTTATTTAAGTCCACGTGTGCCTTTTCCAAGTCTAGGTTATAACAACATGTGCTATAAACCCAGTGAAAATAGATGATTCCTTTCCAGCCACAATCTTTCAAAGGAAATGTGTTGATCTGAGTTTCTTGGACTGTTGATAACTTTAGATGATTTAGAGTTGGAAAGATTTGCCCATGTTTTTTATCATCGCGAATGGCCGGTGTGAGCAGAAGGTTGACCTCTGCTGTTCCTCCTCTTGGAGCCCTCCCAGGTGCACCTTGCCCACCCTACTTGGGCATTGACATGTCCTGGGAACCGAAAGAATCTGGCAGCATATGGTTCTGGCTGCATTGGCTGAAAAGGCAGCTGTGAGAAATGTGGGCGAAAAAACAGAATTCAATTCAACGATTCTTAGCAAGTGAAGTGCTGGTTCAGTTTTCTTATTCTAATGAGAAGACGTGTTGTGACATACCCTAAAAAGATAAAACTGGAAGCAGCCACACGTTAAATCATAAATTTCAAGATCAGTTTCAATGATGAACTGTTCAGATTTTATTTTAAAATATTCACCCAAGCTGAGAACCATTTTAAGCAGCGGAAAGAAAAATTTCATGTAGGAGGTTTTAAAACTAGAAAATACTTATGAGCATTTTCATCATAACATGTAAGTATAATATAATAAACATAGTCATCTTGTCATCTTGAGTATCTCAGATTTAGAGACTCTGATTTTTAAATTTATTTAGTTTAATTTTTTTCAACTACAGTTGACATATAATCGTATATTTCAGGTGTACGTTGTAGTGCTTAGATATTTATATAACGTACAGAGTGGTCACCCCAACGTGGAGACTTTGATGTTTTGCAAACAGGATAACTTCCAGTGCTTTGGGTACCAAACTGACAGGGACCAGGCATGTATCCCACTTCAGACTTTGTAGGTAATGTGCACTTTGAGTATTTGTGAAAGTAAATTAAAATAGATGGCTATTCAAGGACACTTTCAATCATTGCTTTTGTTCAGAAAATAAGCATTTGTCACTTTCTAAACAGGGAACACCATTCTCAACATTACCGTAATTTTATTCACTATTTTCAACCTAGCTATTTGCTTGGAGGTGACAGTCGTTGTCTTACATGAGGCCAGTTCTTTGCCTCCAAGAAAGGGAACGATATTCAAGAAGATAAAGTCATGTTTCATTTTTAGCGTCACTTCTCTGAACAAACAAAACAGAACACGGTGATTAGGATTGTTAGTCCCCACGCACCTGTCCTCACAATGACATGTTTCCTTGTACAAACAAGAACTTAAGGACGCAGAGGGAGCAGTCTCTGAAATGAAGTGTAAGTGAGATGAATGGGAGGGAGAGAAAGATGTCTCCGGGAGCAGTGTTTTGGGAAATTCGGCTGGAAAAGTGTGTAGGATTAGAACACCGACATCTTTGTGGTCAATGTTAAGGAATTCTTACCCTAGACGTAAAGGAAAGACATCAGAGAGTTTTAAACAGAGAGGTCGTGGTAAAATTTGTACTTTAAGAAGGTTTTGTGACTGCCGAGCGGAGGGAGACAAGAGAAGGCGCAGGGAATTCAGTTAGGAAGCGATGGCAGGCTGGGGATGATTGGGGCGTGGTCTAGAGTGGCCACAGAGGAGGTGGACTTGGGTGGACTTGAGCTCTTTACTGGGTCATATCCATAAAGTGTGGTATTGAATAGAACAACAGTGTTCACTCACTGTTCAGTGTTCTGGTCGGGTGAGAAAGCTAGAGAACCTGGACGGACAGCTCCCAGCTTTCTGACTTGATGGGGTGACAGCCACGAGTTTGCTTTTAACCATGTTTTGGGTAATGAGCTCTTGAGATAACTCATTGGAAACGTAAAGCGGCTGGCAGAGCACAAGGGTCTGAAGTTGAGAATGGAGTCTGGGCCAGGGAAGAGTCTTGGCGTGTCAGCACCTGTCACGATCACGGAAGGCCTTGGCTAGGAGGAGAGATTTCTAGAGTGAGGATCGTGGAGGTTCGCCATGGCTGAGCCTTGAGGAACGCCAACACTTAGAGCTGTGGAAAGAGTGGGGCCCGCAAAGACTTGGGTGTGTGGGGGGACTAGGTTGGAAGCCAAGAAGCAATCTGACAGTATAGCATCATGATACTGAAGGGAAGAAACTATCCAAAAAAGAAGGACAGAAAAAGATTCCATGTCCCAGAAAGGGAATGAGGGGCACAGCATGCTGGCAGGGAAAAACGGGTACATACCATCCCTCTGAAAAAGGAAGAGAGTCAAGCGTCATCTCTGAACAGTTTATACTTGGAGCCATCCACAAGGGATTGCAGGTAACTTATTTTATAAACTGGCTGTTGTTTAACTGGATCAGTCTTAGTGCATGAAGCAGCTGAAATGGAAGTGAGAACAGCAAAGCTCTACGTAATAGCAGCCAGCACACACTGTCAAGTTCAAACATGATGCCCAAATTCCTAGCTCGTGAGCTAGTCCCACACACCAGCCAAGTACGTTACCTGTCAAGGCTGCCAGATCACTGCAAACTGATCTCATGGTCTTGAGGCCCTGCCCCTCCTCCTGCGCAGCCCAGAGCTGGCTGCCCTGTGAGTTGGCAGGCAGCTGGCCTTCGCAGGCTCACAGACCACAGAAGGGCAGGCAGTCCTGGTGCAGAAATAGCGCATCTGGTGTATGCAGCCACCTCAAAAAAAGTCTGAAAGTCTCAGACACTCCTTCTAACTTAAAGTACCACGTTCCTCTTAGAATTCTTTCTGTGCTCATTTCACTGTGGGTTTATTTACTTATTTTTTTGGTTGAAATATTAGCTTTTTTACACTGAATGCCATATATGTAGACAATGTAATCTATGTTGGCTCCCTGGACTCCTGGGAGATTTCTGTATGTTCTTTAGAACATTTTTTAGAGTCAGACTTCCTTCCTTCCTCCTTCTATTCATTTCTTCCATCTGCCCTTCCATCCATCCATCCATCCATCCATCCATCCAACAGTCACTGTCCCCAAGTCCTGTGTTCCACCCCGTGAGGGAGCAAGGCACGAGCACAGATGACATGAGAAAGTGCTAAATGCCCAGGGAGAGGCAGCTGGAAGTCCTGTGGGCACTCAGAAGGGGCAGAAGCAGTTGAAGGGTTATCAGCAGGGGCCCTGCAATCTGATTCTTAAAAAGATCGCTGTGGTTGCTGCGTGGGTGTAAGGAGGGTGGAGCGGGTAGTGCCCCAGGCAAAGGAAATAGCAAACGCAAGGGCGTGTGGTGAGGAAGAGCTTCGAGCATCTCAGTTCAAGTGAAGGTCTGTGTGCTGGAGGCCAGAGCACACAAGGGAGGGACGGAGGAATGGGATTCAAGTTGCAGAGGTCGCCAGAGCCCAATCTGCAGGGTTTTGACAAGAGTTTGAACTTTTAATGATGTTGTTATGGTTAAGAGCACTAAAACCACGATGACTCCATAAATCATGTGAAGATGGCAACGAGGCCACCTGGGTGACGAGCAGAGCATGTTTTTGAAGTTCGGAACAATAGAGAGAGGATCTGCTTCACACGAATGACCCGACGGGTGCCAAATCGTGAGACTTTCTCGGAATTGCGGGCAGCGTTTCCTCTGGAAAATTTAAAGCGGGGTCTGGATGAGCTGCAGCCATTGAAGCCGGTTATTGCAAGGCCTTGCTTGCCCCAAGTACAACCCGAGGAAATATTTTCGGTTTCCTTCCATTCTCCTAAGGATACAGCTTGGAAACAGCCTTTGCCCTGCGCTTCCTGCCCCAACCCGTCGGAGTCGTGTGTTGGAGGGAAGGTGGCAGTGTGGAGGGAGCCTGGGGGGCTTCCGCACACCTCGCCCCATTGTTGGCAGAGGGTCTCCAGCTCCTTGGCGGGGACAGGGGGGCGGGCAGTGGTGGGTGGATCGGCCTGTGTCTGGCCGCCCGGCGGGCTTTTCTAAGAAGCACTTTGAGGATCAGCGACGGTATGCTATAACAGTTATTATTATAATACATACTTAAGTGCCGAAGAGGGAGCATTCAGTGTAGGCAGACCCGATTACCACCCACGCTTCACTAGACTGAAAAAAAAAGTGAAAAATCTGAGTCCGGTGATTTGGTTTTGGATTTGTGTTTATGGAGGCTGGAAGTGAACTTGGTGCTCTCACTCGTTAGCTGGGAGAGAGCCCCGGGTGACGGAGACAAGGGTCACAGGGTGTTGGAGTGAGGGGACAGAGAGAGGACAGGACGAAATTGTGAAGAGAGGGCTCTGGTTTGGAAAGAGTACAGTACAAATGAATGGTCAACTATGAGAAATGGATGGGACGTGGCACTTATGGTGCAGGGTTCGGGGGAGAGGGAAAAGGGCCTGCCTGTCTTCATTCCTAGACCCTGTAAGGCTCAGGTCTGATCAGGGGCCGAGGCTGATTTGTATTGTCTGGTACAGTGAGTGATGTCTGAAGGCCACGCCCTGGACCCCTGGCTGGTAAAATGAGGAAAACGTGCATAACGTGATGAATGTTTGACAAAACCCGATATTCATTAAGTAAATATATATGTTATGTCTTACCTGACAAAATGAAACCTTGGCAGTTCCCTTTTTTGGAAAATTTGCTTCTTCACGAAATCCCAGTGTCTAAGCGCCGAGTGTAGCCTCACTGTTTGGTGTGAAGTGACATTTTTTAAATGAATGAACCATATACACATCTCATGGACCAAGGACAGAAGAAGGAAGGGAAAAGGAGGAAGAATCAGTGAAGCAAAATCGATCGATGAGTTACTTTGGAGAGAAAGGGGATTTATCAGGAGGGACAGAGAAAATCTGCAACAACTGGACAGGCAGATACTTTGATACATCTGCTATCAAACAAGTCATGGGAATTTATAAGGAAAACGTGGTGCCTGGGAGATAAATGGACACAGAGCCTGAACAGAACAGTGTCAGAACAGAAGTAAAACAGCCATACGGCACTTTGCAGCCCTCTCTTCCTTAGCTGCCTTACTTACCCCCTAACTTTTATTTTCTTTCACTGCTTTCTGTGTTTTCCCTGAAAAAATACCACTATCCCAATATTCTCTCTATATTTCTTACTTACTTTCTCTCCCTCCCACTTGCATGAAAACTCCATGAGGGCTGGACACCTATTGGTTTCGTGGACTGCTCGATCCCCTCCGTTCCCAGAACAGGGCCCGGCGTGTAGTAGATGCTCAGTACAGGCTTGTTGGATGAATGGATGAATGAATGGCCTGTTGATAATGAATGAATGAATGGATGGATGAATGGCCTGTTGATAATGAATGAATGAATGGATGAATGAATGGCCTGTTGATAATGAATGAGTGAATGAATGAATGAACGAACGGACTGAAATGGCCGAGACCTTCTTCATCTCCAGGCCACCCATCACTTGCTTCTGTGTCAGGGCTCCCTGATGGGAACTGGAGAACATATGCAGGAAATTTTCTGCTGGCCCAGAATTGGAAAGAAGAACAAGTAGATTACAAACGGAAAATGAAAAAATCCTACACATAAAATCGAGTAAGACTAAACATAAAGCAAAGAAAGGATAATTTAAAGAAACCTTTTAGACTTTTGTTTAAAAATGTATTATAGTTCTGCCCTGGCTGGTGTAGCTCAGTGGATTGAGCGCGGGCTGTGAACCAAAGCATCACAGGTTCGATTCCCAGTCAGGGCACATGCCTGGGTTGCAGGCCACGGCCCCCAGCAACTGCACATTGATGTTTCTCTCTCTCTCTCTCTCTCTCTCTCTCCCCCTCCCTTCCCTCTCTAAAAATAAATAAATAAAATTTTTAAAAAAATGTATTATAGTTTTGTATTTAGGTCTATTTATCTAAATAAATTATTGTATTATTAGTTATTGAAAATGCTTTTTTCTAGACTGGGCTTCTGTGCAAAAAAGCATCCTCTCCAGGAACAGGGAAGAGAGCGTCTGGTGAATGTCAGCATTTGTGTTTTTAAAGTGTGTCCAGACATGTGTTGACATGTGGGGTCCTTTGAATGGTAGGAACACATCTAGGAGTTTCCAGAAGTTTTAGAGAACATGACACATTCACTTGACTGTTAAAAAGCATTCAGTTCCTGCTATGAACCAGACCCTGTGCCATAACCTAGGGCTTCCTTTTTTCCTTTTTTTTAAAGCATGGGAGTGCTTTCTGTCTGTTTAAAGAGTGGAGTCAAGTGCAAAGATTTGCCCAGTTTCATTTAAAAAATACATTTAAAAAAATATATTTTTGTCAATGTTTAAAAATCAGTACATTTCCTACACAAAGCCAGATTTCTGCCTTCTTTAAAAACCCAAGTGGGAAGCACTGACCACGGGGCACGTCATTGCTGTGTGGCAAGACTGGCCGGGGGTGACCTGCAGCTTCTCCCTTTAGCCCTTTTGGCAGAGTCTCCACTGCTCCCTGTTGCCTTGTCCTAGCTGGGCAGTGCCTTTCAGCAGCCAGTGTGTCCCTGGCAGTGGTTGTGCAGAAATGGGTCACAGAGTAAGAAAGACCAGGCACAAGCTGTATGAGGCCCATTTTGGTAAGCCCAGTTTCAGGAATTGTCTGGAATTTGAAACATAGAGATTTTTTTTCTCAGCAGTAAGATTGAGAATGATTAGTTTTAGGGTAATTGGTCTAAATTTGAGAGAGACCATGTTTCAAATGCGTTCATGACAAAAAGTGTCATTCCATGCAAAAGGGCAAACTCTGGCCCCTTGTTCTCTGGGTGTGAGTGTTCGGAACACTCAGTATGGAGCCAAGTGCAGTGCAGCTAAATGCTGAGCTCAGCATAGCTCGCTGACTCCCAAGTCTCGCAGACAAGGCTGGAGGGAGCGTCTTCACGGAATTATCCCATAATGCAGACACAGGAGGCAGCGCGCACTCCCCAGACCTGCGGCCTGTGGGTCCTCTCAGCCCAGCCAGCATAACCCTGGGCTTGAACGGAAACCCACGGAGAGGGAGGAGGGTAGGTTGGCCATA
This sequence comes from Tonatia bakeri, assembly GCA_004024845.1. Lineage (NCBI taxonomy): Eukaryota > Metazoa > Chordata > Mammalia > Chiroptera > Phyllostomidae > Tonatia > Tonatia bakeri. The sequence continues at coordinate 143,340 of PVIA01001055.1, forward strand.
GGTCTGTAAGCTGCTGGGCAAGTTCGAGAGTGGAGATGCTGGCAGACCTCACCTGCTGGAACTGGGAGGCAGCTCCAAGGAAAGCTGTGAAGGTAAAGGAAGAACACAGATCTTTTGGAAAAGCTTGGACAGAAGAAGAGGGAGGTGGTACAAAAAAAAAAAGATAGTGACAAGGTTTTCTATTTTTTAAAATGTTGCTCTAATTCAATATATCACGAGCTGTCCTTATGAAGTTAACTATTACCAGCAAAAGGTTTGTTCTGAATAAGGAAGGCACAATGAAAAGTTCGTAATCATGCTGAGATTGCTCTGCAGAGGTATGCAGCGCCATACAGGGGCACTGGCTGTCTGTGATTAAGCTGAGTAATCACACAAGGATCGTTGGCTGGTGTAAATTCAACAGCTCTTGTATGTGCCTGATGACATACTTGGAAGAAGTTTCACAGCCCATGGCAGCTGTGTGGCACATCTGTTTGAGATCCACACAATCAGTTACACAGGCATTCATTGAGAAAGGTTCGCCTTGGCACCGGCTCTGTGGAAAGCCCTGGGACCTTGAACTGAGTGCAAACTTAGTACACTGTCAGTTTAATGAAATGTTAGGCTGCATCCATGGAATTGTAATATCTAGTCTTGTTGGAAGCTGAGCTGTTCAAACCACATTTGAAGGACTGTAATTAATCCTGGTCATTTGAAGAAACACCTTGAACATTGGAGCTTGTTCCTAGAAGGTAGTCAAGAAGAATCTAGAAATCATGACAGGGCAAACAGTTGCAGGTCTTGGAGATGATGATCCCCAGTTGAACCTGAAGAAGAGAAGACGAAGGAGAGAGGTACTACAGTTAGTATCTTCAGATATTCAAAGGCTTGACTGATGTCATGCCTTGTAGGGCAATGTCTGAGGAATAAACAAACAAATGGAGAAGAGAGTAGGGGTAGGGGTGTATGTGTGTGTGTGTGTGTGTGTGTGTGTGTGTGTGTGTTGGTTTCCAGGGAGGAACAAGAACACACGGTAAAAATTACAGGGAGGGAGGCAGATTTAAAACTCCATAATTTTTTTTTTATGACAACCAGTACTGTCTAAGGAGGAATGGCAGATCGGACTAGGTTAGGGAGGGTGTGGGAGGGGGCTGAATTTATAAAAGGGAATGTCTGTATTCCGTGGTAGACCGGATTCTCAAAGTGGAAAGGGAAGGGCTTTGTGGTGGGATAGTCCTGGGGGCAAATGATGTCTCTGTTTAGCTGTGTGACTTCGAGCAAGAAAACTACCTTCTCTAGGCATTTGTTTCTTCTTCTGTTAAATAGGGACAATGAAACTCACGTTAACGTGTTATTGTGAACCAATCACGTAAAGTCCTAGAAACAGAGTGGGCTCTGGTGGGTGTTCGCTGACTTCCCCTAGACTAGATGGCATCCAGAGCAGCCTGAGAGAGTGTTAGGTGCTCTTATAAGGAAGTTACTTAGGAAGCTCGTAAGATTTACTGAGTCACGTTTGTGTCTTCAGAGCCTGACGCGGCTTGCAGCAGGCAGCGGCTTGGTGCATCCTGGCACACTCGTTGACGTTGTTGTCAGCACTCTGGGTGAGGCATGGCTCTGGGCACTTCTAGAAACAGGCTCTCCTTGGGGTTGCATGGCCAATAGACACAGTGTGCCTGGAGGAAGGAAAGTGAGTTTGGGCATCAGACAGGTTCAAACCCCGGCTCTCCACTGGGTCAAGTTATGTTTTTCTCCTGTATCTCACGTGCGTGAGGTAGAAAATAGCTGAGGGGAAGGACTAATATTCTTTCCTTGGTGGGACCTGATTGCCAATCCAGGAAGGCAGATTATGCGTGTTCATTCATAAGAGAAGAACCAGGATTCAGAGAGTTCAAGTCATTTGCCCAAGAAACTGGCAGAGCCGGTATCTGACCCAATTCTTTTAACCTCAAGGCCTATCCTCTTTCTCTTGTACATGGTAACTGAAACATTTTCTGAGCATCTGCTATGTACCTGGCACACAGGTACTTCCACATGTTACCTCCTTGACTGTTTAGGTGCCACATGGAGATGTCACTCCATGAGTCTCTTTGCAGTATCCACAGGGTAGACTTTCCTGGACACTTGGGAAAGGCTGTTCTTTGTGCGACTGTGGTTCTCTTGCTACCTAGCTTTGGGAGGTCACACAGGGCACAGTGAGTGGGGCAGGAGATGCCTGTCTAGGCAGCCATATTAATTCCGCAACCTCAACCACCCCCGGAGGAATGGATATTGTGTGTCTTGAACAGATGACGCCACCAGCTGTTTGACAGGCCTCCGGCCCAGTAGACTTTTCCTATGGTGTTGAATGGGGATTTTTAAATAAGTTACTTGAAAATATTTAATTCTGGAATTTTCACATAAAAACACATCATACAAGACTTTTGAGGACTTGGACAGGCGGGTAAACCTGGACTCTTGTTCTCCCGGGCAATACCCCACCAGCACCGCACACCTGCTGCTTCCTTCGACAGAGTGAGAACGTGCCCTGGCCCCGCCCCTTTCACGCATTCTCTTACTCCATCAAGTAGCTGGGAGTAAGCTGTAGACCCCTTGCACAACTTGCATTAATGAGAATACAACACGTGGGTGAATTATCTCTGTGTTTTTTGCTAACGATGCCTTTCTCTTCCTGATCCCCAGTCTGTGACTGCAACGGGAAGTCCTGGCAATGCATCTTTGATTCGGAACTTCAGAGGCGGACCGGGGACGGATTCCGCTGCCTCCACTGCAATGACAACACCGCAGGCGTTCACTGTGAGCGGTGCAAGGAGGGGTTTTACCGGCAGAGAGAGAGAGACCGCTGTTTACCCTGCAATTGTAACTCCAAAGGTAGCTGGGGAAAGGGCAAAGGAAGAGGGAGATGGAGAAGGGAAGGAGGGAAGGAGGGCAGGAGGAAGAGAGGAAGGGAGAGAGAAGCCAACAGGCCAAGAAAGAGGCTTTCAACCTCTAGAACAATCGGGAATCTGAAAACAAACCTGTTTTTCTGAAATCTGGATCTTAGGAACCAGCTGGTGTCTTTAGGGCATGTTGTTTGGAATTCGAGAACCAAAAAACAGGATTACCTGTCCTCGCAGGTGACAGTCTCCGAGCCAGGGGCAAAGGAAGCGCACACTCGTCCAGTCCAGTGCCGTTTCCTCCCGTCTACACCCGTCCTTTGCCCAACCTCTCAAAAAGTAAGGGATCAGAAAGATCTGTTTCTGGTACTGCGCTAAGTGCTAGGGGTATAAAGGAGCACTCACAGAAAGACAGAAAAACCAATAGGCGGATTAGTGTCTTTCACCAGGTTGTTAACAAGAGAAAGTAGAATTAACAAGCAGGAAGCATCTACCATGGTGGCTGGTTCATAGAAGGGCTCTTTTCCATTGCTTTGTTTTCTAAAATGTATCACCCAGCGCCATATTTGCAGAACTGTAGGTGGTGTTCTGCACACAGATGCACGCAACATACTCGATTCACGGCGGGCGGGCAGACAGCGAAGACCAGTTAGTACAAAGCAAGAGGGGGGGACAGGGAGTCCTGCTAAATGAGTTGAGTTTTTTCTCTCTAAATGACCTTATTGTCTATTATCTTAGCAGTATCTGTTTCATCTCTTTGTTAGAAAGTGTTTAACAGCATCATATGATAAACATTAACCCACCTACAGGGTATTGATAGGCTAGTGCGTGGCAGTGACTCAGAGTAGCTCAGTGGAACCAACCCAGCAGCAGCCGAAAGCATCGGAACAGAAGCAGATTTGGGTTCAACGAGGCGTTGCTGATCAAGTGTACTGGGGAGTCTCGTAGAAAACTGGGGTGCCCCTGCTGTGATACAGACCCACGGTCCAGAAACCATGCCCAAACCACCAGAGCCCTGTGAGGACGTCGTTTGATCAGGTTTGCTCCACTTTGGGGTGTAGAGTCAGCGTCCAGAATCTTTGGGATTTAGCCGTTCTCCCTATGAATCAAAGACTTTTGAAAAGGAAAACGGAAAGAAAAATCATTCCACCTTAATGGGCATTTAACCTCTCTGAAGGGCCCACATCCCCATAGGTTCTGCAGCCTCACGGTGAGTCCCTGCAGTGGGGTGTCCCAGCAAAGTGACCAGTGAGAACGGAATCAGAAATGTAATGGGCTCGGCTGGAAAGCCCGGCCTGCTGCAAGGAGCCTGCTGCGGAGCCGTGAAGAGAGTGTACTGAGGACTTGGAGTGCGCTGTCCGCCCAGCAACGCAGAGCCGGCTCCGTCTCTTCCTCTGGGGAACAGCCACCCCAGGCTCGGTGGGATCCGCCTGGTGGAAGGAGGCGGAGCCCAGCCATGACTCACATCTTGTGTGGCGGCTGACGTGCATTACTCTCACTTACTTCCTCTGTGTCGGCCGCTTTGCTAGGTGCTTTCATCCGGTAATTAATTTAATCTCCATCAATAACCTTACGAAGAGGGTGCTATTAATATTTCCATTTTATAAATGAGGTGGCCGAGGCTTGGAAAGGGAGGCGAGGAAACTTGTTGAAGGTTGCAGAGCTCCGTGGGTTCCAGCCCCGGGTGTGCTGGCATCAGAGACCGTGACGTGGAGCACGGGGGTGGGTTTTGGAGTGGGGCAGCCTGGGGTCGTCCTGGCACTGCCACTGCCACTCTGCCACGCTGGGCTCGGTCCTTAAGCTCTCGCTGCCCCAGTGTCCTCGTCTGTAAAAGGGCCATCATGCTATTTACGTCCCAGGATCGTATGAGGATAAAATGATGTTTGTTAAGCACATGCGAGACAACTCAGTAAAGTGATGTCATTTTTCTTATCGGGACAGAGGTCAGGCCTCAATCCCCTGGAACACTGGCTGTTTTAATAAAAGAATTATATGCCAGAATTATTATATGCTAAGGATTATATGCCTTCTTAGAAAGAAGCCTTAATAAAACTATTTATTAGTATCTTATCATGAACATCCTGAAACTGGCAATGAATTTTCCAAATCTTTTTTAACAGAGTTACTGCATGGCCTGAAACCTCCCAGCAGGCAATTACAGGAGCCAGACTTGTAATGCAGTGTTCCGATCAAGAGCTATTCCCGTTAATTCCCTCCATACGAAAGGGAAAGAAAATCGGAATGGTGCCCTTTTATCCCCAACAGCAGATAATTAGATGTCCAGAAAAAACGTCATGGGTATTACTTCCTAAGGTCTGGGCAATGCTTTATGTTTTTCCAGAACACTTTCTTGTACTGTGTCTTCTTCATCTGTGTGTTGACACACTCCACCCAGCGTTACAGGGATGCAGGGACGAGCTCCTGGGCCCGGGCTGCCCGGGCTGAGTGGCATGTTGGTGACAGAGACTGTCCCCCCCATGTGTCATCTCCAGCTACACACTGGCTTTGGCCACACAGGTCACTAAACTGGTGGCACAAGATTAATTCCCAATGTGATTTTTGTCTCCTGATCAACCAAATGATATTTTCCACTTTCAATAATACCTTCACGAGGGAACTCATTGTAGATTCAATTTCAAATGCAGGAGAATACGTCTTACTCCAAAATACTATCATTCCATGAAGAGCAACTGAAGCCAACAGCGTTAATAATCCTTAGCGTGGTCACAGATTTGGATTTCACCTCAATTTCTCATACACATAGCACAACTAGACCTGTTTTTCTATGATGACTTTGTGGGCTCAGCCACAAGGCTGAATTATCTTCAGTTCTCGTAACCACATGTACAAGCCCTGATACCCTTTTGCTACTACTTTGAAATTTACTGTGTGTGTGCGTTCCTTTCTCCCACGACACCTAAATTCTTGAGATCAATGTGGACACCAGTGATAATGGAACTATTCTCTTAATTTTATTATTTTTTACATAGATAAGACCCTGACAGGGGGGTGGTCAGTCTCTAACATTTGAGTTATTATTTAAAAGGTGCCCTCAATAATAATCATTTAATTATTACTAAATATAAGTATTTGGTGATGGTCTTATTATTGTAAAATGCAAGTTGTGTGTTTACACATACAGGGCTCTCAAGAGGAGGTATACTCTCTTGGTTCTAATTTTTAGTGTAAATCATTTTAGGATACTTCCTGAGTTCTCAGATGTACGTAGACTATACGCACAGAAGTCCTTAAAGTGCTAATCGGAACACAGCCCTAAAACAGGAAGCTTTTATCCTGGCTGGCGTAGCTCAGTGGATTGAGCACGGGCTGTGAATCAAAGTGTCGCAGGTTCGATTCCCAATCAGGGCACATGCCTGGGTTGTGGGCCAGGTCCCCAGTGGGGCCACATGAGAGGCAATGACACATTGATGTTTCTCTCCCTCTCTTTTTCCCTCCCTTCCCCTCTCTAAAAATAAATAAATAAAATCTTTAAAATAAAATTAAGAAAAAACAGGAAGCTTTTTCTCATCTGTTCTTAAAAGCCGGCTATTCACAGCCCCCTCATAATGTAGGGATTGGGACAGGTGTTTTTATATTAGTGAGACATTTTGGAGACCCAGCGCTGTAACTTTGGAAGTTTTGGAACGTGAACTAAAGCAGTCACGTTCCCGGCAGGGCCTGTGTGCTTTGCAAGGCTCGAGGGAGGCCCAGATGTGATGCACAAGCTCCATTTTCTGAGCATCTGCTGTGCGTGAGATACTGAAGTGGGTGCTTTATATATTTTAGCGCAAAGGCTCATGACCACTCTGCCAAGCATAGGCCCTTAGCCCCTCTTCAAAGAAGGGGTGAATGCACCATTCGCCCAAGGACACAGCCAGTGTGCGGCAGAGCTGGTATTTGAAGGGAGGTTTGCTGGACTTCAAAGCCTGGGCTCTTTTCATGACCCCCAGCGTCCAGAGCTGTATTCTCCAGATAATGTCCTAGGAAACACTGTGTTCCTCAAGATAATAATAGGTGTTTACTGTAAGAATTCAAATAATGTTCAGAAACACGGCCATTAAAAAGTTAAGTTTTGTGTCGACTGAGCGTACCATTACGCTATAAAGTGTTGAAAGATTTAGTATGTACCATTCCCCAAACTCTTCGGAACACAGAATGCCTATTTTCATGAGATGACTGTTAATAACCCTCAGAAGGATGTTTTATAGAGTACCATTTGGGGCTATTTGGGCCAAACCCAAAAGCAAAGTACAGTCTTCATCTTATAAGCATAATTCATTTCTGAAACACTGTGGAGGAAGTTTTCTGAAGTCAAAAGCATCATTTCCATTAATTTGAGTGGGAAAAAAACCATGTTTCTGGGTCTCAGATAGACACCCATTTGTGCTGAAAACAACTAAATTATACTAAAGAGATATTTCTTCTGTGGAATGTTGCTCGTCAGAGTATAATTCTAAATGCTTTTCCTTCTTAGCTCTGTTTGCTGTTGTAGCGCAGTGAGCGAGGGTGGCCATCTCTAAATGGCAAGCCCAGCCGGCAGCCTCTCTCCATTCTCATCGTGTCAAATGTCCACTTGCCTCAGAGCAGGGGTGTCAGACTCATTTTCACCAGGGGCCACGTCAGCCCCTCGGTTGCCTTCAAAGGGCTGAAATAATTTTAGGACTTCATAAATGTAACTACTCCTTAACTGTTAAGGAGCTGAAATTCCATTTGCCCTGTAATTTCAGGGGCTGATGTGGCCCCCAGTGAAGACGAGTTTGACACCCCAGCCTCAGACCCTGAAAACCACCCCACCGTCCTCGTCCTTTGATTCTCCTTTAAAGTTCTGCCCCCTTGGCGTGCATTGTCCTGAGGCCGCTTCCCTCTCAGATCAGCCTTTCCCTCTATCCATGGGCTTTTGTTTCCGTGCCAGGCACACACCCCACCTTCTCTGTCTGCCCCCAGAGCAAAGTCATGATTCTTTATTCACCCCGCAGACTTCATCTCCAGCCTCTCTCTTGAGTTCCAGACTTACATTTCCACCCATTATGCCACTGGAAACTCAAGGTCACGATGTCTAAAGTAAACTCAGTGTCTTCTCCGGATGATTCAGCCCCAGATCCTGCTCCTCCTTCCCCTTTCCTTTGATCGGGGGCATCCCATCCCACCTCTGTTGTGCCCTCCAAGCCCTTGGCATAAGCCACGTGACCCTAGCCCGCCCCTGCCCCATCACCCATTTCCCAGAGGTTACCGCAGTCTGCTCATTCCACACGCACAGTGGCTCTCCCAGGGTTTCCTTCTTCGGCCCCCCCCCCCCCCCCCCCCCCCCCCCCCCCCCCCCCCCCCCCCCCGCCCCGCCTCCTCCACTCCAGGCCATTCTGTCACGGGGAATTTCTGTCACAGGGAATTTCTGTCACGGGAGGCTGCTGGTCTTCCCTGCCCCGAGCCACCCTGCAGATCGCTCTAGAGCTGTCTTTTTAAACTGCTGGTCTGACAGTTCCCGAACCTCAGATAGTTCCCTATCACCCACAGGTGGATCTCATCCTTCTGCTGGTGTTTAATTCGTTGGTAGCTGGCATGGGCTAATACATACAGAATGCCTAACCCAGTGTCTCACATGTCATGGGTGCTAAAAAAATGCACTTTAGACTATTATCACTGAGGCTCCCCAAGCCTTCCAGAGGTGACCTGGAGTCTTTCACAGACCCTAACTGTGAATGGGACTAATTTATTTCATGGTCTGTATGTGGCATAAAAGCCTTTATATGGGCACACAACCAATACTTTATTGATCTGAATTGCACCTAGTAACAGATTTAAAGTTCACAGAGGATAACAGACTTTTTCTTGTTGCTCCTTTTTTTTTCCTAAAGGAACAACTGGTTAGTGTTCTGTTGGTTCTACAGAGAATGGATAGTCTCGTTATCACAGTGGAGATATGCAGATTATTTTATAACTCTGCCAGCCACAGGGAAATTCGGAAGTAGGTGAGGTACACCTCCAGCCAGCTTCCACCTCATCATTGGCTCCATCCTCAGTCCTTTCACAGCAGCCCTGTCCCTTTCTGGGCTTATGTGCATGAATTCAGCCAGCTTCTGGGTGTCTTCTTTGTGCTGGGCACTGTGGTGGGTGCTGGGGACCCAGTGGGGACCATGGGCTGGGGTCGTAAGTAAGCAGGGCTAGGGACTGGGGTAGGGGCAGGGTGGATGGTATAGGTATGGGAGTCAGAGAAGGTCTCTCTAAAGAGGAAATATTTAACCAAGACCTGAGTGCTGAGAATGAGCCCGATTATGGACGTTCTGGGGCAGGAGCATTCCAGGCGCAGGGAGCAGCAGGTGCGAATGCCCTGAGGAGGGAAGCAGTTTTGCACCTTCTAGGAACAGTGTGAAGATCCAGGGAGCTGGAACCTCATGAAAGAAGGGAGGAGATGAGGTAAGAGAGGTTGAGGTTTATGGGCCGTGATAGAGTTTGCGTTTTATTCTGCTCAGAGTGGGAAGCCACCTGGGGACTTAGACATATAATATGATCTGAATTGCACTTTAAAAAGAGCCCTCTGGCTTCTACATAGAGGCTGGAGTGTAGGGAGGCAAGGACAGAAGCAGGGAGGTGAGGGTGAGGTGGGGTCTGGGAGAACTGGGGTGACGGAAGGGCAGGTGCTGAGTTCCAGAGAGGCCCGTCTCCTTGTCCTGAGCACCCCTCGTCTTTCATCAGTACTCCATCTGAGAGGACTCACTCACCAGGAAGAGCACGTCTACAGAGGATCAATCACAGGACAGGTGCCCTGGCGCACTAAGCGGGAGAAGAGGCGCACGCCCCTCGTTGCTCTTGAGGAGTGATGCTCCGAGGACAAAATCGCTACCTCTCCGGGCTCGTAGAGACCCTTTTGGTCAAGAGGTCTCTTTATCCTCTTAAAAAAAAATCACACCCTTCAAAAACTAATCCTTCGAAGGTGGCTTTTGCCTGCGAGAAAGAAGGGGAAATGTGGCTGGCTTTCTCGTGCCCTCTTCTCCCAGAAGGCTGACGCCCGCTCCTGAGCTTTCCTCCTTCGTGAAAGCTTGAGGATCTGACGAACTTCTTTGAAAAAACGGTGGCCTGCACACTACCTAATGTTGAAAGCAGGCAGATTCACACATCGAAATGCTTTCAGGAGTAATTTCCGTTCCTTTCCCCGAAGAAGACAGCCTCCTCTGTTGAAACCGTCCCTGGTGGGTGACGCTAAACTCAAGACGATGTGAGAATCACTAGAGGCAGCAGGTGGTTGTGATTTCTTATTATTTATTGTCACCCATGGGTGACAGTTGCTTCCTAACACCATATAAATTACATATTTCCTCTTCTTCTTTCCTTGCCCCTACCTTGTCGGTTACAGGTTCTCTTAGCCCTCGATGTGACAACTCTGGACGGTGCAGCTGTAAGCCAGGTGTGACAGGAGACAGGTGTGACCGATGTCTGCCAGGCTTCCATACACTCACAGACGCCGGCTGCACCCAAGACCAAAGGTACTATAAGCACCGCACCCCTGCTGTTGCCCCTGCCATGTGTGGTGACAACTATATTAACAGTCGTGACCACTTACAGTTCCTGAGCACCTACTGTGTGCCAGATGCCATGGATTGTCCCATTTGACCCTCACAATAACCAAGGGGTTGGGGTCATCGTGATACTTGCATTAAAGATAAGAAACTTGCACCAGGAGAGGCTAAGTCGCCCACTGTGACTCGTGAAGGTGGACGTGATAGTCAGGCCCTCAGTCCTGGTTCAGGAACCCATGTTCTTCACCCTGATGATGCCCCTGCTTCAGATGAACACAGACTGGGGTGAAGAGTCCAGATTTTTACCGGGGACCCATGTCAACTCAAATGAACTTGGAGTGGAGGACTTCTGTGTGTCACTTCAACCCCTGTTAGTTTGAAGCAGCTTCTGTCCCCCCTCACATTCCTTCCTGTAGCAAGGTAGAGCGTGCGTTATAAATCATGTAACCAACCCACAGAGACGCCGGGCCGGCAGGGCGTTGGCATGGCCCAGAGAAGGGCGAGCTGGGTAGCCAAGTCATTAGCTAGAAGGCCTCCTGCAGAGGAATCATGTCCCTGTCGCTCACTTTTCCAGCCCCTTCCCCGTATGAGAACAGCCCTCCAGCCATGCTCGGTCTGTTGCAGTCACCATTGTCCCAGGTTCTCTTACCGTCTGGGCCTTTGCGTACACTGCTTTCTTCCAGCCCCTCTGACCCCTTTTCGGTTGCCTTCAGAGATCCTTCCCTGAACCCAATCCCCTTTCTGCAACCCTTTTAAAAGATGAAGTAGATCGCCCTGGCTGGTGTGGCTCAGTGGCTTGAGCACATGCCTATGAAACAAAGGGTCACTGGTTCAATTCCCAGTCAGGGCAAGGGCACATACTTGGGTTGTGGGCCAGAACCCCAGTTGGGAGCGCGTGAGAGGCAGCCATACATTGAAGTCTCTCTCCCTCCCTTTCCCCTCTCTAGGAAATAAATAAAGAAAATCTTAAAAAAAAACACATGAAGCAGATAGATCATATCATTTCTCTGCTTGCAACCCTGTTAGCTCCTCTCCCGCTTAGAATGAGTCTAGACTTCTCATCAAGGCCGGTGAGGTCCTGCAAGATCCCCCCATTTCCACCCTCATCATAGGCTCCCCCCAACTTCTCTCCACTCTCCCCCAGGCTCTCTGCACTCCAGTGACACTAAGTGACACCAGCTGCACCAGCCTTCCTTCCCTCCTTAAAAGGAACCAAGGATATGTGACCTTGCCCTTGACCTAGAGCACTGTCCCTGCCCTCAGAGCCACACAGAGCTTCCTGGGGCCCCATGCCCACTGCACCCATCTCCTAGTGGATGATAAATTTTTTAAAACTGTCAACTGAACCAAACAGTCAACCGAACTGAACAGCTCAGCCCTGAACTTGGTTTCCATTCTGGTGCAAAGCCCCTCCTGTCTTGGGGTAGATAGCAAACAGTTCACGGGCTGGCTGCCACCCCAGACCACACTTGGAGCAGCAGCAGCATAGACAGATGGGTCCTTAAAGGGTCAGAGGGGTGCTGGCATGACGAGGACAGCTAAGAGAGGCCTCACTGAAGGCGAGTGATTTCCTCCAGTTCGGTGACAGCTGCTAATGAGCACTTGATCTTTATGTGAAGAGTTGCAAAGCATTTGGAAACATCCCTAACTTTTGTTTTCTTCTTTTCCAGAGACCCCACGTGTGACTGTGACCCAGCTGGCATCTCGGGGCCCTGTGACGCGAGCCGCTGTGTCTGCAAGCCAGCGGTCACGGGAGAGCGCTGTGATAGGTCTGTGTGAACTGGGGCCCTACAGTCACATCGGGGAGAGTCCCTTGGCAAGGAGCATAAATTGTCCTCTAGTGCAATTATGGAAATGGGACACTTAACAGATGTGGATGACCTTCTTTGTGCCCTCTGGCCTCAAAAACTAGGCTTTTAAAAAAATACAATTGAGTCCCCAAATCTCACTGGCCTCCATGCTTTTGCCGTGGCCCCTTCTCTTCGCTTGCACCAGGGTAGAGGAGCAGGGTCCCAGGCAGTCTCCTTGCCCTCTGATTCCGAATCCAGGTGCTCAGGTGCCAAGTGGTGTGTGAAGATCAGGTCACATGACCCAGCTTGTTGCCAGGACAGGCCTGACCTAATTAAACATGTTGGGAAAATGCTAGTACCAGGGCGTATCGCAGTACATGGCCATATTTAACCACCGTGTGCAGAGAGGAGCCACCCAGGGGTGGCATGGGGGCTGCATGCACACACACGAACCTGGGAGACGGGAGAGCCTGCTGGGCGCCGGGCCAAGCCTGGGCAGGTGGCCCGTGAGCAGAGATCCGCCCTAAGCTGCTGCCGCAGGACATTCCTCCCGAGTACGTGGCTCAGACTCAGACCTTGGCCCGCCCCTGGGTGGTGGCGGGTGGAGGGCTGAGACTTGGCTCCAGAGGTAAAGGCTTCCTCCTTGTTCCCTTACAAGTAAGAGAGCAGTTCTTGGGCACCCTGCCAATCACTTCTACCTGGGCAGGGGCAACGCCAGACGCATTCCGACCTGCTGAGGTGGGGGCAGGGAAACACAGCTTCAGGGTTAAAAGAGGAGTCACTTTGTGAAAACGTTTTTAATTTCAAAATATAACAGAGAAATAGAAAGCCACACGAAAGTGTGTTGTCAGCACCACCAATTATATAAAATAGACCTTTGCTAAAAGTGTGCCAGCCCCAAGACACCCTCCCTCCCTCGAGAAGCAGCCACAGTTCCGACCTCTAGACCCTCGTGTCCTTACCTTTCTTCACAATTTATTGGGCAAGCGCGTCCCTACAATCACTGGCGTTTCGGTTTGACTGCTTCTCTTCATTTCCCTCCCCCACTCTGCCTTCCTTTCCCATGCCTTCTGCACCTTGTCTGGACCCCTCCCTGCCTCTCTTTCTTTCCTCGTTTTTAAATCTCTTTAATCTACAGGTTTCCTCCATAGAAACCATAATGATTTTTTTGAGCCCTTTCCCCAAAGAGAGAGAGAGAGAAAAAAAAAAACACGCTTATTTAGTTACAGCTGTTTTCGGAAGCATCACGGCTAACTGGCTTTACTGTGATTTTGCAAATGGACATACTCCCGACTTATGGTCCAGTGGGTTAGACCCCGGGATTCAGAAACAGATGTACTTGAGCTTGAATCTTGCCTCAGCCACTAACCAGCTGGATGACCTTCAACAAGCTTCATACCCTCTCTGGGTCTCTGCATCTAAGAAAACTGGAAACAACAATTCCTATCTCATAGGGGTGTCATGAGGATTAAGTGAGAAAGCACATATTTGGTGCCTGGCATATCATTTAAGTGCTAAAGTAAATGATACTTGAAATTATCCTTCTTTCATGTGGCAGGATGTAGTAAACTTGAACCCAGAAAAAACAAGTCCTCCCTAGCTTCCCCTGCCCTCCTCTCTGCACTCCAACATCTGGGACTTGTTTGGCAGCTGTGGTCCTCAGAGTGGCCACTGGACAGCTCGAGGTGGGAGAGGGGCGGGGCTCCGGCCTACACTTGGCTTTTGTAGAGAGTCTCTAGCATTCCGTTGTCGTATCCTCACCTGCCCCTTACCTGGGTGGGCCAGAGCCCAGGTACAAGGAGCAGGGATGACGGGCCACACCTGGGGGTGGGGGGTCAGTACGGCGGAATGGGTGCTGGGGCTGGAGCAGTTGCTTTCCTTTCCTGGCCCCCGCCGCCCACCCTCGTGCCCCCATTAAGCCCTTGCTCCATAGCCCCATTCTACCCCGTCTCGTCCATGTGACCTCCACTCAGTGCCTCACCACAAATGGGAAAAATCACTGTTTCCAAACTGCCAATTCCAACATGATTCCACTGGAGCAGAGGGAGAGAAGGTGATCGTCCCTCAAGCTCGGCCACTGGGGCACTGAGGTTGCCCCCAGGTGGTCTGAGAGCGGGGGCGGCACGTGCAACTCAGGGTTTACTGCCTCTGGGGATGCACGGGGCTGGGCGGGATTGAAAGTAGAGTATGATCAGTCATCGTCGTCTTTGTATGGAATGAGAAATAGCCTCTAATGTTATCCTGGTTTCTACAACACCACTGCAGGTGTCGGCCAGGTTACTATCACCTGGATGGGGGGAACCCCGAGGGCTGCACGCAGTGTTTTTGCTATGGGCACTCAGCCAGCTGCCACAGCTCCGGGGACTACAGTGTACACAAAATCACCTCGGACTTCCGCCAAGGTGAGGTATTCTGTTTTCTCGAATTTTTGCTTTTAACATCGTATGGAGCTCTGTGCTTACAGATACTGTATTTTAGATTATTAGAGTCACCACCCCCCAAATTAGGGAGGAAAAGGGAGGCTTGTCTTAGAGTCCAAATATAGCTTACCTGGCTTGCTGTGGGGGGGTGCTGTGGAGCAGGGTCACAGGTTATTAAATATTTTACCACATTTTTTGTTTCAAAATTTTTTTCCTATTTTCCTCCTCTAAAACCTAGGTATGTCTTATGGTCCTAAAAATATGGTAACCACCTCATTATTCACAGGATGGGATTCTTGAGGCATCTAGCTTTTAATGTGCATTATTTTTATAGGGTAATACCGCAGACTCTGGAGTCTTGAGAAAGTTCTAGCTGAACAGTTTACTCATACCAGTGTATGAATACCTTAGAAGAATAACTAAAAAGAGGCCACGTTCTCATCTCCCTGCATTTCCCATCCCCATCTGTTTCAAGACCACAAAGAATCATTCATTGGGTGGGGAGGGGCGGTTATGAATGTCTTCCTGGAATTCACATTCATTAATAATACTGCTTTCACATACATTAAATGAGTTCATTTGTGTGAAATTAGTTCCCAAGCTACAAAGCACCATAAAATGATGGGAGATTGGTGTGATTCCAACTCTGAATTTCTCTTTGAACATACTGGACCCTCTTACCTCACTAAGGCCAGACACTGTTCATGTACATAAAATAATAGTCCGAATCTCAGGCAGGTGAAAACGTGCTCTCTTCTTACAAGGGACTCGAAGACAAGAAGTCCAAGCACCGCAGGGGTGGGGGCAGGCAAAGTTGAGTCCCAAGCAGAGAGGTGGCCGAGGAGTTTTGAGGACTGTGCGTAAGTGTGGAAGTGTTGAGAAAAGCCCGCTCGCCACTAGGACTTTTCGGCAAGGGAGTCTTGCTTTGTTCTACCTCAGTAGACGTTTGCCCTAACGCAGAGGGGTTTGTCTGTCTTCCAGATGTGGATGGCTGGAAGGCTGTCCAGAGAAACGGGTCTCCTGCAAAGCTCCACTGGTCCCAGCGCCACCGGGACGTGTTCAGCTCAGCACGGCGCTCGGACCCTGTCTACTTTGTAGCTCCTGGTATGTGTGGCCTTCGTCCCATAGAAGCCAGCTTAAGAGGCTAGGAAGTCAGGATAGAAACACGGAGTTGGAGAACATGGAAACCACATCACTCAGGGTCCAGGGCAGCAGTACCGCCAGAGGAGGGCTGGGGCTTCAGTCCCGTGTGACGACGTCGTGGCACAAAGAGCGGAAGTGGGGGTCTGGGCGGTCAGATCCTGGGGGAAGTTCCTACTTTAATCGAAGAGGAAGTTTCAAGGTTTCTCATCAAGATAAGATATAAGAACTATTGTCAAATCTGTCGGTCTGTCAAGAAGCAGATGGACAAGGAAAAACTAGGCATTTCTCAAAGCTTTAACCACTTATACGTGGGAAAATAGGTATCCGTCAGTGGAAATGGAAAGCTCTGGCTAGAATTCTGATCCCGGTTGTGTCCTGAGCTGATACATGATTCTTGGTGAGCTGTCCTCTCAGCCTGTGCAAACTTCGATCCTCCCAGCTGTTCAGTGGGAATGATAAGGCCTGCCTCCGAGAATCATTGCCCTCAGATGTGACGATGTTTGTGAACGCATTCTCTGAACTCTTTAGAGTCTAAAGCATTAGTTAACAGGTGGCACTATCGCCGACATACCTGGGATCTTAACATACTGGCCTGGCACAGGGCCATGCTGTGAATCGTCTAATACAGCGGTCCCCAACCTTTTGGGCACCAGGGGCCAGTTTCATGGAAGACAATTTTTCCAGGGACTGGGGTTGAGGGGATAGTTTCAGGATGATTCAGGCTCACCTTCTGCCATGCAGCCTGGTGCCTAACAGGCCTGGACTGGTATCGGTCCTCAGCCCAGAGGTTGGGGACCCCTGACCTAATAGCTGGAATTGTCTGATCATGAAGCCCTTAGAACATTTCAGTAAGTCACCCACCTCTGTAGCCGATAGCAGTGTGGCCATGTCCAGTGCCACGAGCTGGCTCTCCTGGAGGGTGGTCTGGGACAGGAAGGGGGGTGGGTAACAGGACTCCATCAGAAATCGCCAGCGTTAGTGCAGACCTGCTCACTCGTTCGCTTCTCCACTTTTACGACTGATCTCAGTCTCTTCAAATTCCATTTCACAGCCAAATTTCTTGGGAATCAACAAGTGAGCTATGGGCAAAGCCTGTCCTTTGACTACCGTGTGGACAGGGGGGGCAGACACCCATCGGCCCACGACGTGATCCTGGAAGGTGCTGGTCTACGGGTCACGGCCCCCTTGATGCCGCTGGGCAAGACACTGCCTTGTGGGATCACCAAGACTTACACGTTCCGGTAAGAGGAGAGGCTGGCAGCGGGCGGAATAGAGCAGGCTGTGACTGCAGTCCCCTGCCTTTGTTCATTCATTCAGTCATCGTGTGCCCATTCAACAGGCGTCTCTGAGCACCTTTTGGGTTCCAGCCACGGTGTTAGGTGCTGGAACGTAGAGACGGGACATGGTTCCTGCCCTTAAGCCCCTGCCAGGCTAATGGGAGAGAGAGAGAAAGAAACAGATGGTTACAGTGCAGCTTATAAGTGATGCCCTACAGAAGGTGGGCACACATAGGCACAACTAACCCATTGGAGTGACCAAGGATGGTGTCTCAAGAAGCTGTGACAAGTGAAAAGCAAATCTCTAAGGGGATGAAAGGGGCACGGCTGACAAGACAGAGAAAACACCATGCTTGAGGAGTTCTGTGACTTAGGGAATGCTGAGTAGTTGAGCATGAGTGGAGCTCGGTGTGGGGGAGAGGAGTACACACACTGGGAAGTGAGGTCTGAGGAAGGGGCGGGAGGGAGCTTACAGGTGCCCCTGTGCGTGTCTGCAGGGATTGTGCATTATCCTGTGCGTGGGAATTTTGAATGGTTGGGGCAACCATTGAGAGGCTGGGGCAAGAGCCTGTGTCTTCTAAGTACTTAGTACCGATGGGAAGCTTGGAAATCAAGATGAAGAAATACGGCCTTTGTCCTTCAAGAGTTCATGGTCTGGCAGGATGTGCAACAAAAAGCAAACATAACACAGTACAACAATGGCTTCCGTGATGTGCCTGTCGTTGGGGACTTGGGAGGAGAGGAAAGAGTGCCTGGTTCTGCATGGAGGACAGAAAGAAACCCAAGACTTTCCCAGGGACAAAATCAAGACAGCCTGTACCTGTCAGTGTATGTGGGGGTGTAGAAAGGCATAATACTGGGGGAACTGGCCAGCAATATGTATGGCTGCTCCACGGCATGTGCATGGAAGATGGACAGATAGGGTTGAAAACTGGAAAAGGACCCGAGTAGAGGTCCTTGTATGTCATGTCCAGGTGCTGAGGTCTCGTTCACACCTGTAAGACAATGGAAAGCTTATTAGACAGTGGAGGTTGGGAAGTGGTATGATCAGGTGTGGAGGACAGTTCAGGTAGGTTCCTAACGAGACCTTCAGGACACATACACTGTGGTTCAAGCGAGGGCTGCTGGAGGCCTAGCCCGGGGCAGTGGTAAAGCAAATAGAGTTAGAAGACCCGAGTCGCACGCATGATGTGTACTTCAGTAACCGAGTGCAGCTTATTCCCAGGGCGCACGCACACAGCTCTGCTTCCTCTGACACCCATTCCCACCTGCTCAGCTTGTTGCACTTGCTCTTTGAGATTCAGCTCATAGGTTCTTCCTTTGCGTTAACCTTTCCGAGTCCCAGGTGAAGTTACGGTCACCCCGTGGGCGTCTGCGGCATCCTGAACGCACACTCACTCACTGCACAGTGTCAGAATTATCTGTTTGCCTACCGACTTCCCTGCGGGACGCTGACGACCTTGCCCAAGTGTCTCTGTGTCTTCCATCCTAATACAGCTTCTGGCCCAAACCAAGTGCACAGTTAAGGGTTGTTTAACGAATTGGTGAATGAAACAAAAGGGTTAGGGCTGTTCCTGGAAGAGCTAGTCCAGGAAAAAAAAAACAACAGAAAACCATAGAAAAGAATTGTTCAGTGGCTGGCAATGTGGTGTGGTGAGGCACTTTGGCACCAAATTAGGGTGGATTAGATGTCAGAGGTGGAAACTGATTTTTGAAAAGATGAAGTGAAATGCACTCAGATAACAAATCATTTAAACAGCAAACCCAAATATGCATGGTAGCTCTTGAGGGTCAGAGCTCCTTGACCTCAGAGGAGTTTCTAGCATCAGGTTTTGCATGACCAAGAACAGAAGTGGTGTCTGAGGACTTGGACCAGCACAGGTAGCCACAGACCCTGAAGCTTGGCCTCCTCCCCAGGGTCACCCTCCATCACGTCCTGTGGGGCTTGCACTCTCACAGAGCAAGGAGGCTCCATGCATGCCTATAAGCATGTGGCTGCCGGTCCTTGGCCTGTCCCTAAGCATGACTGTGAAGGGGCTTGGTTGCTCCCAAAATCCTGGGCATGATTTGTATCAGGTGTACAAAAGGTAAGATTTGAAAAGAGCTGGGTTTTTAAGCTTTTGATTTTTCAACCACTCAGACTGAATGAACATCCCAGCAGTACATGGAGCCCCCAGCTGAGCTACTTCGAGTATCGGAGGCTGCTGCGTAACCTCACTGCCCTGTGGATCCGGGCCACCTACGGGGAGTACAGTGAGTGACGAGGAGAGTGGGTGTCCTTCTTGGGGTTTGGTTTGAGTTGCTTCGGCTCTCTAAGGTTCGTCTACGCAAACAAGCAGATAAATAAGCTACTTGATGGTTTCAGTGTAGCGCCTCTGTTTTAAACTTTCAGATTCCAGAAATTATTAAAAAAGAACGTTTCTCTAACAAGTGCTAAGAGTCTCCGAATTTAGATGAAAGCTGAGGATTTGAAGGTGACCTGCAACAAATGGGCCCATTCCCCGTGACCCAGACCTCTTTATTCCTCGGGGAGCTTTTCCTCTGCGATTACACTCAGGGCCGCCCTGTCCGGGCTTCATCAAGTACCCTGTTAATTGCTCTTACGGAACTTCACACTTTGTGTCCTCCTAGTCCCAATGGAAGTTGTCTAAGTGAGAGTTTCCTTTGGCTTATTAGCATCTGCGGGAAAAGGAAGCGTGGCTGCTGGCTCCGTTCCCACGCCACCGACGCAGCAGATAAAGCGGAACATAGAAAATGTATTTCTGAGCGGGTTATCGAACTTTTCCCAAGTGCCGGGCACATTAGAACATGCACATGGTCTCATTCAGTTCTCGCAACAAACATGGGAGGTAGATGCTTGCACTGTTACTCCCACCGTCGAGGAGACACATTCATGCAAAATAGTGTGGCTTGTCCAGGGTGCACAACTGCCGTGGGCGGAGCCAGAATTTTAGCTCAGATGTTTCTGACCCCACGGCCTGTGCACTCAGTCATGATGGGCAGCCGTACCTCCCTGCGTGGCACAGTGAGTGCACACTGCCTGTCTATGACAGTGAGTCAGGAGAGATGAAACCCAAGGACCGGCCTGATGCACCAGCTTCAGACCTCACCGCTGCCCCAACTTACCCATTCTCTCTGTTGTAGGCACTGGGTACATTGACAACGTGACCCTGATTTCAGCCCGCCCCGTCTCTGGAGCCCCGGCACCCTGGGTCGAACAGTGTGTGTGTCCTGTTGGGTACAAGGGGCAGTTCTGCCAGGATTGTGCTTCTGGCTACAAAAGAGATTCAGCCAGACTGGGACCCTTTGGCACCTGTATTCCATGTAACTGCCAAGGGGGAGGGACCTGCGATCCAGACACAGGTGAGTGACATGAACACCTGGACCAGGGGGCTGGGCGCAACCAGGTGACCAGGGCCTCCCTCCTGGATGAGACGGAAAGGCTGTAAGAAAGGCTGTAAGAAAGGCTGTGCCTGAACTCATTTGGCAGATGGGAAAGGATTAAGGAAAGTCGGGCTGGAGTCAGGAAGATGGACACGGTGCTTTGTTACACTCAATCCTTTTCGCTATGGAAATGCCACAAGGTTGTGGGAAAGGTGCCGGGTTACAGGAAATGGCTGTGTGGTTCAGCGCTGGGTGGGGGGCTGGTGTCACGTTGCAAGAATTGTGTGGGGAGATCAAAGGCAGTGTCAGGGCCTGGGGAGAGATGCCGACAGACAGTGTCAGGCCGTGGGGGCAGGGGCGCAGTGTCAGGACCTTAGGGGGAGTAAAGGAAGCGTCCCTACTCAGCGTGGGAGAGGGAGGGTTCCCGGCCTGGTTCAGAGCCCGCACCAGGGCAAAGGTGAGGAATGCCCTCGCTCCAGAGAAAGCTTCAGAAAGGAAGACTTCGGGCTCCTGAGCTCTGACCCCAGGCAGCCTCCCTGCTCCAGGACGTGGAGAGGTTTTCCCTGCTCATCTTTCTGCTGCTCCCTCTTCCTCCGCCTCCCAGGAGACTGTTACTCGGGGGATGAAAATCCTGACATCGAGTGTGCCGACTGCCCCCTCGGTTTCTACAACGACCCGCATGACCCCCGAAGCTGCAAGCCGTGCCCCTGTCGCAACGGGTTCAGCTGCTCCGTGACGCCCGAGACGGAGGAGGTCGTGTGCAATAACTGCCCGCTCGGAGTCACTGGTAAGGCCAGCTCCTGCTACATCACCCTGTCCTGATGCCGTGAGTTCTTGGACAAAGCTTCTATTCCAAGGAATTTGTGGGGAATTGTAACTACTTAGGGCTCATCTCAATGGGCTCATGCTAAAGATAAGACTGTTTCAATGCTGGAGAGGCGAAGTGGTTTGAGGAAGGGCAGGGTGTACAGGGAGGAAACCCCTAAAGGTGTGGAAAGAGGTTTGTAATTAGAAAATGCAATTTTCCAACAAAATACATGCTTTAGCTCAGTTTTTAAAAAGCGAACCAAGGCAAATAAGGAACACTTAGTGACCTCTGAACTGTCACATCTGTCTGCTGGTCAGTTGGAAAGAAGCGTTACTTTTTCAGCAGCGGCCTTGGGCGTAGTGCTCCAAACCTGACTTTGCCCACCATCTGTTGACTGGGGAAGTCCCTGGGGGGTGCTGCTGTGTTCCAAAACCTGTGAGCCCCGTGGAAGGCAGGAGCCAGCCCCGAGCCTGAGGCCTGCTCCTGAGCTCGTTGTTCCGGGGTGCGGGGCGGGAACATCTCTGGACACCACGTGAGCTTTCCACCTCTGCGTGTGGCCTTCCTGCTGAGGGCTGATCCCCGGGCTTGGCCGTGCTCCTTCCAGGTGCCCGCTGCGAGCTCTGTGCCGACGGCTACTTCGGGGACCCCTTTGGGGAACGTGGCCCGGTGAGGCCTTGTCAGCCCTGCCAGTGTAACAACAACGTGGACCCCAGTGCCTCCGGGAACTGCGACCGCCTGACAGGCAGGTGCCTCCAGTGCATCTACAACACAGCCGGAGTCTACTGCGAGCAGTGCAAAGCGGGCTACTTCGGGGACCCCCTGGCTCCCAACCCAGAGGACAAGTGTCGAGGTAGGACTGCGTCCCCAAATGGGGGTGTGTGTACAAATCCACAAGGCCAACAGCAGATGGCATGGCGACATTATTTTGGTTTCTGCAACTAGTGGGCCCATGTACCACCCCGACCTGTCGTGTGTCGCAGGCTTTGGACCAGTTTCCCCGTGCCAGGGCTGGAAGACACAGCTGGAGGGTGTGGGATGGGTAACACTGGGGAGGAGAAAGGAATACAGTCAGGTTTACATTCCTAAGTGCACCAGGAGATGAGAGGGGACCACACCCTCTGCCCAGTCCCAAGGCGGGTGGGCAGGGACGTGGCTGCCACACCTGTCACAGAGCGTAATCGAGGACTGGAGACTGAACCTAAACACACTGAGGTGTGGACGGGAGTGGGCTGTAGAGTAGGTTAAGACACCCTCTCAGGAAGTCAGTGTGACTGATGTATAGGAAGGTAACAGTCAACACGTCTCCTGAAGAGATTCGGCTTCAAAGCAGCAGCTATCTGGAGCATTCCTATTGCTGCTTCAGATCAAAGCAAGAATGTGCAGACGGGGCCTCTTGCTCAGCCCTTCTTTCAAACCTCTGCACGGGTTACATTCAAGAGGCAAGTTCAGTTCTAGGGAGCTGGTCTCACCCCTTGGTCGCAGCAGTCTCAGATCAGGCCTGGTTCCTAGAACTGAGAAGCTTGCTTATTACAAGGTCCAGAGTGGCTCTGGGTACCCAGAATGGAGGACTCTGATCCCCTAGGAGTTCTGCAGGGAGCCCAGAGCCTCCGCCGACACCAGAGTTCCCACTGCTGGAAGTGCCCAAGGACCTTGCACGACAGGGGGCTTCTCCCTAGGGACACGGATCCCACCTGCCCTGATCCCAACCTGTGGGGTTTGCAGCGATGTGCTGAAAATACCACATGATAGGGAAAGCCCACATGGCAGTACTGAGTTCAAGTCTAGTTTTTTAACATACCTATTGTATTGTTCTGATTCTACCGTTTAATTTCTCTGAGTTTCAGTTTGCTTATATGGATGAATAATATTTAGCTCAAAGTGGTTGCAAAGATGAGATAGCATAGAGAAAGTGTACTGTAAACTATGTAGTTCTAGTGATAAGAGGCTGTTAATAGGGATCTCACTGGCTTCGGACCATACATTTCTTTACCTAGCTCCCCTTTGTCAAGCACCTACCCAGTGGGGATCTCGATACTGAGGTCATAGTGATGAATAAGTCAGCCCCAGCTCCCACGGAGCTCAGAGGCAGATAAGGAAGACCCAGATATGGGAGCAGAAAATGGCCGCACAGTTAGGGATCTGAGTATACGCCGAGTGCTGTGTGAGTGCCGAGGAGGTAGCCATGCAGAGAATCACTGTGCCTCCGTTAGAATGATGTCTCACTCTCTGTTAGACTCTCAGCTCTTAGAAAGAGCATGGCACATAGGAGGCGCATAATCAGTTAGACTGCTTAAATAAAGATATTGCTTTCTTATTGCATTTCATATATCAAAGGCAGCAAGGCAGGAAGAAAACAGCCTTCATCCCAGCTGGCCATTTACTTGCTGTGTGACCTGGGACAACTTACTGAACCTCTCTGAGCTCATATTCGTTATCTGTAAAATAGACGGAAATGTACCTGTCTGGCACATATTAGCCCCGGAAGAAGTGTTATGCGCCTTGTGAACAAAGCCAGAGTACTTGCTGAATATCCAACAGGCTTATAATTTAACAGGGGGAAAACTATAAATGCCACCAGAAAGGATGAACTGTTGTACTATTTCTTCATCCACACACACAGCGAACTTGCCAGGTGATTCCCGAGACCTGACTGTGTTAGGGATGTGCTTGGAGCCGTAGCCAAGAGATGAATCTAGTGCAGTGTGAATCAGTGACATGCTACGAATGCCAACTTGACCTTTTCCCTTGTATTTTGCTACTCCTCCGATTTCTGGAATTAGCTCGGTAGGAATGCTTCCTGTTTGTCTGCCTTTTGTCTCTAGCTTGCAACTGTAACCCAGCGGGCTCCGAGCCCGTGGAGTGTCGCAGTGACGGCAGCTGCGTTTGCAAGCCCGGATTTGGTGGCCTCCACTGCGAGCAGGCGGCGCTCAGCAGCTGTCCAGCTTGCTACGATCAAGTGAAGGGTCAGGTGCGCATGCTCACCACCCCTTACCCTCACAAGAGACACCGTAAGTGTCTATCAGGTGGCTCTGTCACTGATCTAGGAATTCCTCATCTACTTGGGGATGGGGTGAGGGTTGCTATCATTTTCTTTAAAAAATTACTGTATTCAAAACTCTGTATAATAGGAATATTACTTCAGATTTATGTCCTTGTATATGTTATTTTCAAAACCCCTCTTGTAGATTTTGTTTCATTTGGTGTTCACGATAACTTCATCCAGTTGGGAGAAAAAGCATTGTGACCTCAATTTTCACTGAGCAAACAGTCTAAAAAATTTTGCATTTTTCTTAAAGATTTTATTTTTAGAGAGGGGGAAGGGAGGGAGTTAGAGAGGGAGCAATGTGTGGTTGCCTCTCACACACCCCCTACTGGGGACCTTGCCTGCAACCTTGGCATGTGCCCTGGCTGGGAATTGAATCAGCGACCCTTTGGTTCACAGCCCGCACTCAATCTACTGAGCTACACCAGCCAGGGCAAAGTTTACAGTTTTTTAGAGCCCCATGGCCAGGTGGAACTGAGAATGCCACCCTTGTCCCCTGCCTCTGAGTTCAGTGACCTTTCTGCTGCAAAGTGCTACTTGCCAGGATTCCTTCCAAGAGATGCGCTCGTGAAACAAATAAAGAAAAACGTCAACATACAAAAGATATGAGGAGTCCAGAAGGTTCCAAGGCTGTCCAAAATGGAATGGCTTCCAGAAATTTCTCATGGATAGCCCAAAAAGAATGAAGTGGATGTTGTTAATTATTAAACATTATCTTGCTGGAGTGAGGAGCAGGGAGAGAAGGGGCCCAAATGGAACCCTAAATGTAGGACAAACTCAGCCTGTGTTTAAAATGCATCTGTTTATCCAGCCTTCTTAGCACTTATTTGTTCCCAGCCCTGCTCTGAGCACTATAAAAATATTAACTCATTTAGTTCAAGTAATAACTCTATGAGGTATTATGATTATTATTGGTAGTGGTATCCCTGTCTTATGGATAAAGAAAGTGACATGTCCAGGGCCACACAGCTGGTGAGTGGTGGGGCCAGGATTCAAACTCAGAGTCTAGGCTCTCGAGTCTGCACTTTGAACTACCACGGCATGCTAGGCACTCTGGGCCTGTAGCTTCTGTCCCCTGGGCAGCTAGGATTCACCCATGTCATCCGTCTGACCCTCTCCCCCGTGCGGTTTCAGATGGACCAGTTTGTGCAGCAGCTGCGGAGCCTGGAGGCACTGGTTGCAAAGGCGGTGGCGGGTGGCGGAGGAGCGCCCAATGCAGAGCTGGAAGGCAGGATGCAGCAGGCTGAGCAGGCGCTCCGGGACATTCTCAGAGAGGCCCAGATTTCAGAAGGTGACGAAGGCCAACTTCCCTTCAGACAGGAACCCTAGAAAGTGTTGCCACACCTGGGTGTAGACTCTGCCGTGGGTGTCAGTTCAGAGGTGTCTCTGCCCAGCCCTTGCAGCGGGAAAAGGACGGTCTGTGACATTCTCCTGGGAAATGGGTGATGGAGGTAAAAGAGTGGCTGTGTGCATTCACGTCCTGGGTTTTCACCATATTGCCCCAGGCCAGTTGAAGTCACTTTTTCAGCCCTGATTATGTTTGATCACTGTGCTGACTTCCAAAACGCTCATCCTCCCTTTCCTGGTTGGCGTTCAGGTGTTATGAGGTCTCTCAATCTCCAGCTGACCAAGGCAAGGAGCCAAGAAAACAGCTACCGGAACCGCCTGGAGGACCTCAAGAAGACTGTGGAGAGGGTTCAGGCCCTGGGCGGCCAGTACCAGAGCCGAGCTCAGGACACTCGTAGGCTGGTCACTCAGATGCGCCTGAGCCTGGAGGAGGGCGAGTCTGCCCTGCGGAACACGGTGGGTGAGGCTGGGTCAGGGCTCTGAGACCGCGGCCGGGTGGGGACACCCAGCTGTGCGCATTGCCGGCTCGCCGGCTGTTTCTCGGGTCTTCTAGTCCATCTGGCAGATAGTTGGACTTCTCGCCCCTGACACAGTCACAGCTAATTTTGTGTTCGCTAGCTGTCTGCAGTTTCCCGTTTGACTGCCTTATGTTATTCTCCTTAATTCATTTCTTGCCAACCATATCCTCCTCATCTCGGCACTGCCTCTTCTCCCTTCTCTCTGCACAGCTTCCAGCTTGTTAGCTCCCAGAGGGCAGGATTTCACTGTGTTCGTACTTACATCCCGCCCGTAGCACAGTGCTCAGCTGTGGTGTTTGCTGCAGGAATGAATGAATGAATGAATAACAAAAGCGCAAATGCAGAGAAAAGGAAGGAAGGCAGGGAGAGAAGGAAGAAGGAAGGAGCCCAATGAAGACAGGGTTCTGAGAATGGGAAATAAAAGTCATCGCCCCTGTGGTTATCTGGATGATGTAGTTCCCTGTGTGGTAGGAGGAAGACAGTGGAATGGGCACTCTCGTTTCAGAGTTTCAGAATAAAGAAGGCGAAGGTAACAGTTACATTAGTGGGTGGGTGGGAGATGACTAAAGGCAATTAGAAGATAATCAGATATTATGCTGAGGAGGTGAAGGAATTAAAAAATAATTGTATCCAATAAAAATAATGTGCATCAATTTTTTTCTTATTAGAAAAATAATGTTTATCGTAGAAAATTTAAGAATCCTCTTGTGATCCCATTACTAAGAAATAACCATTAAAACTACATGTATATTCTACTGGTTTTTAAATACATATGACAATATAAGCCTGTGCATATTTCTGATGCATCTGTACCCACACCCAGGCATTTGTTGAACACGGATTTCCGCTTTATTCTTGTCTATCCTTTTTAAAAATTGTAATGACCATGGTGACTTGGGACTCCATGTTTCAGGGTGTAGAACGCCATATGGTTCTGGTGGGACAGGTGCAGAACCTGCTTAGCCTCCATGGCCAAGTGTGAAACCTCACCCAATTTTCCTTTGTCACAGAACATCCCTCCCTCAGACCACTACGTGGGCCCAAATAGCTTTCAAAGCCTGGCTCAGGAGGCCGTGAGATTGGCAGACAGGTGAGCACCATAGGGGGCGCCCCGGCTTCGGACAATCTCCGAGGTGCTGGCCTTGAACAGCACTGCATGGTGTTGACACCCGAAGCATCGTTACCTCCAGGCGCCTTTGCAGCCCTTCCCCCACCTTGAAGCCATTTTTTAACCACCTGCCTTTTAGCATACGTAGGTGGCCACTGGACATGGTCATTTGGCAGAAGTTGGGGATCAGGGTGTTTCTTGCCCGGATGTTTCTATGATTCACGACATGGCTTTGGGGTATGTCAGATGTGCTTCCTCGTGCACGCCCCATGCGATGACTCAGCCCTTGGAAAAGAACACGCTGCAGCTTTGAGGGACTCCCAGGCTCCCACCCCGAGCCTGGGAGCAAGTAGCAACAAGTCTTTGCTGGCCTGTGGGGGCTATGTCTGCGGAGGAGCGACCTCCTCCTGCAAACCCGCCCTGCTGGCCCCTGTGACAGCAGGCAGCTCCTTAGTCCTCGCCTAACTCTAAGCTACCACGTGGCAGAGGTTTGCTCAGAGCCCAGTGCTTGGCAGGGGTGCACACTCTGTGGGTCCTAAGTGGAATTCGGTCTGCAGAGGGGCTGGCTTGTGTTTCGTAGCACCAGCTGCCTCCTGAGTTTGTTTTGATCGCTTTCTAGAACCAGAAGGACAAGCGCATGTGGGGGGCTTTTATCGACAGGCTGTGTCCCTCCTGGGGGTGGCCTAGTTTCGAGTTGTAGCAAAAGCAAGGAGGGGGTTGGGTGAAATAAGATCTAGGGTGTTTTTTTCTTTCTTTCCTGAAGAAAACAGCTCATACATGCAATGTTCTATCATCCCGATCCACTCCCAGCCACCACCACTCCCCACCCCAGGCCTCTCCTGATTGTGCCATAAGTGGAAGAGATCCCCAAAAAGTCTACGCCAGGAGGCTGCTCCCGCTGCCTCTCCAGAGTGCCTCCAGTTCCACCTAACTGGGTCACTTCTCTGTGGCTGTTCTGGCCAAACCAGTTCCCTTGCTCCCTCCTCTGCATTCAAATAAAAGGCCTCAAGGAAGCTCTTGCTAGGAAAACTCCAATTCTTTATTTTTAATTCTTTATTTTTAATTCTTTCAGCCATGAGGAGTCAGCCAATAACATGGAGCGACTGGCAGGGGAAACCGAAGATTTTTCCAAACGAGCTTTCTCACTGGTGCGCAAGGCCCTTCAGGAGGGAGGCGGCGGCGGCGGCCTGGGCGGCAGTGGCAGCCTGGACGGCCCTGTGGTGCAAGGGCTGATGCGAAAGTATGTCTCAGCAGGTCCTCGCGGGGACCAATGTCATCTGCATCTTCCTAGGGCATAATGCAAACCACGTGTCTTTAAAAAACATTAGTAATAAGAGGGACAAGAAAACAAGAGTGTTACTTTGGGGCAAAACAGGTGCCTTTCAGGCTGGAAGAAGAAATGGTTGGCTAATGGAAGTTAAATTTGTGTTTCGTCTGAGAGATTATGTGCTTGGAGATAGGTCACCCTCTGTGGTGTCCGAAGGTTGTGAGTAAATCCATCTGGTGGCATGGGGGATATAAAACAAATATATTTATATTATCAAGAATGGGGAAACTTGGGTTGAATTTTCCTGCTCCAACCTGTATTCGTTTTGAGGCTTATGTTTCAATGGTAGAGTGGGGCTCGTGTTTGATATAAAACTTAGTTTGGTTTTTCTGGTAATTTCAGCTACATACTTTTAAGACAACAGGATGGATTTTTTTTCCTTTAAAAGTAAAAAGAGTGGCCCTGGCTGGTGTGGCTCAGTGGACTGAGTGCCGGCCTGTGAACCAAAGGGTCACTGGTTCGATTCCCAGTCAGGGCACATGCCTGGGTTGCAGTCCAGGTCCCCAGTTGGGGGTATGTGAGAAGCAACCACACATTGATGTTTCTCTCCCTTTCTTTCTCCTTTCCCCTCTGTTTAAACATAAATAAATAGATAAAGTCTTTAAAAAATAAACAAAAAGAAGGAAGTCTCACAGAGTCCTCTGTTTCCCCTCTGCAGATTGGAGAAAACCAAGTCACTGGCCCAGCAGCTGTCCAGTGAGGCCACTCACACGGACAGTGAAGCAGAGAGGTCTTATCGACACAGTCTCCGCCTTC
The DNA here is from genome assembly GCA_004024845.1 of Tonatia bakeri. Taxonomy (NCBI): domain Eukaryota; kingdom Metazoa; phylum Chordata; class Mammalia; order Chiroptera; family Phyllostomidae; genus Tonatia; species Tonatia bakeri. The sequence goes on from PVIA01001055.1 coordinate 172,624, forward strand.
TCCATTCCGCATCTCAGCTTCAGGGAGTCGGTGACCAGTCCTTGCAGGTAGGGGCATCTCCCCTGTGTGCGGACGTACAGGAGAAGAGCTGGAACATGTTCTCCTTGGGGGCTCCATAACATCGTCCAGTCGTTCAGTTTGGTCTCCACATTGACCTTTCTTGCTTCGATTGGGAAGAGTATGCATCCTTCTCATTGTCCATTTCCATGTTCTTTAACCCCAGTCTTGGTCTTTGAAAAGGCCTTGGCTCACATCCTGAACCAATTAATGGATAAAAGTTTTATATCTCTTCCCTACTTCTGGGAAGGGGAAACCTGTATTCGGATGGCTGAAACCTGTAAGGAATTCTTATGGATAAAATTTGATATTTTCATTTGGGTAAAATCTATAGTACATCTCAGTAGAGCCACTCAGAAGACTTGTGCCCTTCGCCTTATTTCTGCCATCAATTCCAAACTTAGGTTAAGAAGACTGGGCTTTCTACCCACCACGAAAAGCACACACAGTGGTTCCCATAAAAATGTTCCCAAGTGTATGTAACTAAAACATAACAAAAATAATAGTAAAAACAGACACCAAACCTGTTTGAGGATGGTGGTATGGGAAGGAAATGGGGGGGAGATTCAGCAGCACAAACTTGCAGTTATAAAACAAGTCATGGGAACGTACTAATGCACAACCTCGGAAATGTACTCACTGATACCATCATAACGGTCTAGGGTGGCAGATGACTGCTAGACTTACGGTGATCACTTCGTAAGGCTGAATCACCGTGTTGTACACCTGATGCTAGCATAATAATATGTGTCAACTGTAATTAAACATAGTTAAAAAAAAAAGAAAACCTGTTTGATGCCCGAAGGACCTGCGTTAGACATAGAGCCTGTTCGACTTCGGGCACGTATTGTTCTTGTTTTCAAACAAGGGTGGCAGGTCCCAGGAAGACTGGTGTGGTAACTGACGAGCGGAAAGTTGACTCACTCATCTCCTTGGGCTCCCAGGTAGAAGCCAGGAGGATCAGACAAAAGGCTGACTCCCTCTCCAGCCTGGTGACGAAGCATATGGACGAATTCAAGCACATGCAAAGCAACGTGGGAAACTGGGAAGGAGAAACCCGACTGCTCCTGCAGAAAGGGAAGAATGAGAGACAGGTGTCTTTGTAATTCATTCACTCAAAAGAATGTATCAAATGCCTACCATGAGAATAAACATGGAGAGAGATACACTGGGAACTCTCTAATAGGCCATGGTACCGCTGCAGGTAGCAGAAGTTCCAGAGGCCCAGAGAGGGTGATGTACATAGCTCAGCCCCCCACTGAATCAGCCCTCGAATGTAGGAAGAGGACTCAGGCCTCCTAGGTCCACCTGTGGGCCATTTCTGCCTGCTAGCTTGGCTTCGGGAGGTATCTAGAGTTTAAAATTATGATTTGCAAAACTGTTCTTATCTCTGCTAGTAGACTGGAGTTCAAGAGTCTTCTCTATATGGGATCCTTTTGGGTTCTTGGGGTATGGAGTTTGCTCTGTCCCAGATTGTAGGGGGCTTTGCTACAGCACCCCTCGACTCTTAGGTGAATCACAGCACTCTGTTGTCACAAAAAGAAGTGTGTCAGAGTGATTTGGCTGGCAGGACTGCACTTCCCAGGTGTGTGTTAAGTTTGCACTAATCTGGGTCTATCTGCCTGTTTACAGAACTCGGCTCAGCTGCTTTCTCGTGCCAACCTTGCTAAAAGGAGAGCCCAAGAAGCACTAAGTATGGGCAATGCCACTTTTTATGAAGTTGAGAACATCTTGAAGAACCTCAGAGGTGAGTAATTCATGATTCAGTTCCCTTGAGCACTTGAAAGGTGTAACCATGACTTTGGTTTATATGGAATCCTCATATATCTCTCTAAGTGACAGGTATGTTGGGAGTATTAATAGATGCTTAATAAATAACTTTCTAAAGAAAAAGACTTCGTTAACATTTGATGCAGTGGGAAGAATTGAACTAGGTGTCAGAAGGCTTGAGTTCCTAACTCTGCTGGGCCTCATGAGCAGGCTGAGCTGGCTGTGTGACCATGGGCAAAAGCCTTTTCAGAACTCAACTTTCCCTTTAAAGGAAGAAGGTTAAGCTAAGTGAAGTCTAAGGTCCCTCACAGATCCAACATCCCACTACCATACGGGTATTTTTTCTCTTTTTGCTTTCTTTTCTTTCTTGTTTTCTTTTTCCTTTTCTCCTTCCTTCCTTCCTTCCTTCCTTCCTTCCTTCCTTCCTTCCTTCCTTCCTTCCTTCCTTCCTTCCTTCCTCTTTCTTTCATTCTTTCTCCCCTTCCTTCCTTCCTTCGTTCCTTTTCCTTTTCCTTTTTTTCATATACTGGTTGGTTCCAACACAGATTGCTTAGTGATGATGATGGGACAAACTTTGTCACAGCATTCAAGTCCCAGGGAATTTGGGTTTGTGCCTTAGAGCTTTGCTTAAAGCTTCAGGCTTCGTCACTAAAGAATAACAACAAAAATTCCTAAAGTCCTGGGATTTTCTTCACAGAAAGTACCTGTCTACCTATTCTATCCAACCCTTGACCATTGGCATTGGCAGTTTAAAGGTTAAAGCTCCGACTTGTAACTTTGGGCATCCAAGATCCCAATCCCAGAGATTTCCCCACTTTGCTTTCTCCTGCCTCCCTAATCTATCACCAGTGAGTCTCATGTAACCCCTGTACGCCTCCTCCTTTGTACTGTATAGAGTAAAGCACAAAACTGCCCTTCTCGGGAGCATTTTCTCAATCTCTTGAGATTTTGCTTCCCCACAATTGTTATCAGTGTGGCTCAAATAAACTTGTAAACATGCTTTAAAAAATCCTGCCTGCTTCTAATTCACTTTGGGGTCTTAAGATTCTCTCAGTGATGGCGGTCCAGGGCAGGCTGATTGACAGTTCCTCTGAGCACAGGATGAATTATGGTTCTTTCAAGGCCTCCTTTAAGATATTTTCTCTTAGATAAGAAAGTATAATAGCCACACTCCCCTCTCCTCATTCCCAGGTAGTAATATCACTCTTTCCAGAAGTTTTCTTAAAAACTTCAGCCTCTTTCGTCTTCCTCTGTAAGTTATTGTATAAGTTTGTTCTCATCTTTGTGGCCATGTTTCCTTCTCTCCATTTCAGAGTTTGACCTGCAGGTTGGAGACAGGAAAACAGAAGCTGAAGACGCCATGAAGAGACTGTCCTACATCAGCCAGAAGGTTGCAGACGCCAGTGACAAGACTAAGCGGGCAGAAGAAGCCCTGGGTGGTGCAGCTGCCGACGCCCAGGGGGCAAAGAACGCGGCCAGGGAGGCCCTGGAGATCGCCGGCAAGATAGAACAGGTAAGGTGCCGTCGAGAGCAGGCTGGCGCGAGCGGTGCCCAGCACCAGGGTGGCGTGGGATAGGACAGGGAATGCCGAAGCACTCATGGGCTCTTTTGACCCAGAAGGCTCTGAGTCCGGCTGTGGCCTCTGGTGGCCCCAGATACACTTGGGCACCCCTCTTGTTGATTGACTCAAGCCCATCGTTGGCTGAGTGCTGGAAGCCCCTAATTTTCAGCTCCCTTTTTGGACAGCACTATGAGCAGAACCACCCGAGATTGTTTTTGTACAGACTACTGTATTAGTTTCCTACAGCTGCTGTAACAAAGCACTTCATCGGGAGGGCCCACAGCAACAGAAATTGATGATCCCACAGTGCTGGAGGCTAGAAGTCTGAAATCCAGGCGTCAGCAGAGCCACGTTCCCTCTGAGGCTCTGGGTGGAAACATTCTTAACTTCTGGTGGCCACTGGCCTTTCTTTGCATTCCTCAGTTTGTACCAGAATCCCTCCAGTTGCTGCCGCTGTCATCACATGGGGCTCCTCTCCCTGGCTGTCTCTCAGTCTTCTTATAAGGAAACCAGTCCTGTTGAATGAGGGGGCCCATTCTACTCCAGTGTTGGTGATTAGGACTTCAACATTTTTGGGGGGCAGGACACAATTCAACCCATAACAGTGATCATCAATGTTTTCATTCGAGATTATGAAACTCTGGAGTTCTAGGCCCCTTGTCTCTATGTTCTGTGTCTAAGCTCTACTAACTCATTTTTCTCCTTTCTTCCACTATGGGCCAGGCTCTGCTCGGTGCTGGGGGTGTGGAGACGAGAAAGGCTCCGTCCTTCTCTTCCAGGCACATTCAGTAATGGGGACAGACAGATCAGTGACACAACCCATAAGCTAAATGCTCCTCCGGGAGTGCATCTCAGCTGGGAGAGAGCTTCATGGTTCTATTTAAACATGACTTCTACCAAGCCAATGCCACTCCAGAAAGCTCAGAGAGTACTCTTGATATCGGGACTGGCCTCTCTCTTGGACCACTCATTAACTTGCAGAAACAAATCCCTAGCTTCAAGTCCTTTGAGGGTAGAGACCCATCTCATGTGCCTCTCTTTATACGGCTTCTACCAAAGGGACATCTGCAATTTGGTGCTTAATAATAGCTATTGACATTGATCAGGTTTGTCTTAATAAAAACAAAACTCAAAGCTGTAGCCCATTCATTCTCTGCCCCCCCATGCTCAACTGTCTCAGGGAATAAAGTCATTCAAAAGACTACGGCAGCAAAGAAACATGACAGAGAATTAGATGAGTTTCTCTCCCTTTGAGTTTCCCCAACCGGTTCCTATTGTGTTGACCATTTGGCAAGCATTGGCCCGAGAAGGAAGCAGTGTCTCAGGGCTGACCCTCCTTGTCCCCAGAGATGTACCCCCAGATCAACTTGCTGGAGGCAGAGCTTGGGAAAGGGCGTATCCCCAAGCCTGATCCTCTCCTTGCTCACGTTGCTCACTCCACCAGGGCCTGGCTGCAGCTGTATTTTTTCCGCAGTTGCCTTTGGAATGTTTTCGTGCCTCACCCCTCTCTTTCCTTCCATCCCTGGCTCCTTGCCTTCTCCCAGGAGATAGGGAGTCTGAACTTGGAAGCCAACGTGACAGCAGATGGAGCCTTGGACATGGAGAAGGGACTGGCCACTCTGAAGAGCGGGATGAGGGAGGTGGAAGGCGAGCTGGCCAGGAAGGAGCAGGAGTTCGACGTGGACGTGGACATGGTGCAGAGGGTGAGCTCCCTCGGCTTTGCACAAGGGACCCCTCTAAACGTGCCCGCGGGGGAGACGCCCTCTCAAGACAGGTCTGTGTGTGTTTTTCTCAGGTGATTTCAGAAGCTCAAAGGGTTGATAACAGAGCCAAGAATGCTGGAGTTACGATCCAAGACACACTCGACACCTTGGACAGCATCCTACACCTCATAGGTATGTGGAGTACCCACCGGCTTCCAGCCCCACACTCGAGGTTTTTTCCTGGAAATTGAACCAGGCCTAGTCCTGGTGAATGGGAGTCTCAACTTTCCTTAACGGTATCAAGAGGTTCGCTTGGTTTCCAGGCCCCTGTACTTCAGGCAGGTTACTTTACATGTCCGGCACTCTGTGTTCGCCTGTCTCTAAGATGGGTAATTATGTCCCGCAGATGGTAGAGTAAGTTGTAGAGGCAGGGTTTGAAGTTCATAGCTAAAGGGAATATTGGGCAGCTTGACAGTCCTGCTAAGGACTCTGGCCTTGACCCTGAGAAGCTAGTGGTCAGCTTCAAGCAGGGGAATAGCATCATCACTGTCTATTTCAGACAGGTCCCCGGGGCACCATGTAGAGGAGAGCGTGAAGGTGGGTCAGACAAAAGGCAGGGTGGGACTGTTTTTAGGAGGTTGTTGAAGGAACTGGGGAGAGGTGCTGGAGCCTCCTCTGAAGCAGTGGAAGTGGCGAGGGGTGAGAATCACTCGCAGATTCTGCTCAGCGTCCCTCCCCAAACCACAGTTAACCCTGCACGTGGCCCGCTGCGGAGCCTGGAGCTGCCTGGCAGAGGATGTGAGGTGGGAGGTCCATGTGATAGTGCAAAGCTCTGGGATAAAATAGACAGCCCAGCGCGGCAGCAGCTGAGCTTCTCCACAGCACCCCTCCAGAAGAAAACCGACGTGCATTAGAATTCTAGATTTAGGTAGAATGGGTGCCGGACCCTCAGTTGGCCTGTTTGATGAAGCCTGGACTAAGGCAGGCCTGGAACTAAGTATTTGGTCCTTAGCCCCGGCCACATTCAGGAAAAGGCTTGGTTCTCCTGCTGCAGTTCAGAAGAATAGCTTCAAAGCCCGCGTTTTCTGCGGAGTATTGCCCACCACGCTGAGAGATCGGTGCTGCCTGTGTTGTTACACTAACGGGCCTGCTGCGTGCTCCAGTGTGCCCCAAAGCGCAAAACACCCTCCAAGGGTAAAACACACGATCCAGCTGGGATTTTAGCAGCTTCGCTTAGTGTTCTGAACCAGGTGCTGAAACCAAGAGGGTCTTTAAAGAGAAAATCAGACAGTGCGGATGGAAGGGTAGAGGCGAACTATTAAACTGTTACTGTGTGCCAGGACTGCCGCCGGGTGTTGTTATGGTATAATGTCATTCTAGTCTTCTTAAGGCCCTAGGAGGTGGGTTTTATTGTTTTTATTATTTTATTTCACCCACGTACAAACCGAGGCGCAGCGACGTTAATACTGTCCCCCAGGTCCCATGGTCACTTGTGGAGGCAGCGGTCAAGCCGCAATCTCTTTGTCTCCAGCGCTCCTGCTGTTCTGCAGCCGCTGGTGCTGCCCCCAACCCCCACCACGGACACAGTCATTTTGTCCCCAGGCTGCCTTAACTCTCCCTTCATGCCGTAGGACCCTAGATCCGTGCATTCTCCCCGGCCCCCAGGTGAAAGATTGATCCATTTTTGTCCTGGTGGGGATTCTACTCGACCCGCTGTCTCCAGCCTTGGGAAAATGGCATTTTGATTGCTCTGGGTGTAATAAACTCATGCCATCAAGCTGTCATTCAGCTTAGATAGGTGAGGCCACCTGACCTTGACTCTGAATTAACCAAGGGCTGCTCAAACCTCTTCAGACCAAATGAGTCTGGCCAGGTGTTCTTCTTGCTGATGATCAGTTTGAAATGGTTTATGGCAGGGGTGTCAAATTCATTCTCACCGGGGACCACGTTGGCCTCACAGTTGCCTTCAAAGGGCCGAAATAATTTTAGGACAGTATAAATGTAACTACTTCTTAACTGTTAAGGAGTTGAAATTACATTCGGCCCTTTGAAGGCAACCTCGAGGCTGATGTGGCCCCCTGGCTTATGGGTAAAACGTACCTGAACAAATATAACCACATTTCATTTTGGAAATAAACCAGTATCTAGCTAGATTCCCACTGTTTCAGGCCAGAATGAAATCTTGCATCATTTCCTAACAGCTGCAATCCATCCTCCAAATAGCAAAGCATATCTATCGTGGCCTCTACAGAGCCTGAAGCCCAGCCAGTTCCTAAAGGTTCTCCAGTGGGAAACAGCGAGATATTGCCTAAGGGTGGCTCCGAAAGCTTAATCTGGGGCCGATTCTGATCCTAGGGTGAACTCAGTCTTTTAAAAATGCCTGGCATGTTATTTGCTGCAGGCGGGGGGAGAGGAACCAGTTAAGGGTAGAGAGGGCTCAGGTGTGTGTCAGGAAGTCTAAGTACTTCTGTGAATTCCGTCCCCCTCCTCCCCAACAGACCAGCCTGGCAGTGTGAATGAAGAGGGGCTGATTTTATTGGAGCAGAAGCTCTCCAGAGCCAAGACTCAGATCAACGGCCAGCTGCGGCCCTTGATGTCAGAGCTGGAAGAGAGGGCGCGTCGACAGAGGGGCCACCTCCTTGTGCTGGAGACCAGCATAGACGGGATTCTGGCTGATGTGAAAAACTTGGAGAACATTAGGGACAACCTGCCCCCAGGCTGCTACAACACCCAGGCTCTTGAGCAACACTGATGCTACCCTATGGATTTCTCAACCGAGGTTCTGGGGATACAGACCCCGTGGCTCAGGAGCTCTCTCATGCAGGCAGAGGGGGATGTGGGCATTTGAACATGTTGCAGGGGCGTGCTCAGGTCAACTGAGACTGATCCCACCCCCGAGACCCTGGCCAGACAGATGTCTCGTTGCTCCAATGTGATGCTATCTGCTTCTTGATGCTGGGCAACGAGGCAGATAGCATTGAGTTGGAGGCTGATCAAGGACCTGGACCCCAAGGGATAGACTGGATGGAAGGACAAAGTCTCCGGGCAGATGATTGCCGCAGGATGGTCACAAACGAGTCCTGGAGTACGGACAAGTGCTGCCGGGTGACAGTCAGCTCATTCTTTGAGTAACGTGACCAAAGGAAAATGTTTTAATACTGTTCACGCATAAAATTCTTCCTCATGTCAGCAGAAAGAGTGAAGTCAAGTCCCCCCATGGCCAGTAAAATACTACTGACACGCAATGTCCTGTGTTCCCGTTAGTCAGCGTTCCTTCCACTTACCGCCCAGTACATAAACACGTGCTCCCTTTAAAGCTGGAAGGAGTGAGCAGTGATGGAGCGAGGAGCTGCATGGCCCACTGGAGCAACAGTGCCCGCTGGCAACCTGCTGCCTTCGAGTTCTCCTGGGCCGGGGAGGGACGTCCTGCCTCTGCTGATGCCACAGCATCGTCCCCTCAGCGTTCTCTCCCCGCCCAGCGACCACTGGGAACTCACTTTTTGGTTTCAAAGTGGTAGAAAATGTAGCTTGGGCAATGAAAGAGGTACAATATTATCTAGAAGATTTATTAGTCCAAATTCAGTCCCACTTTTCAAACACTAAAAACTATTTGCCATCATGTGTTTTTTCTCATTCTCTCTCTTGCCCTACAGAAGAGAATGTCCCTGCTCACCCTTGAGCTGGGCAGAATCTCATCCTTCCATTCCTCCTTCCATCCATTCCTCCATCCATCCTTACATATATTTATTAAATACCCCCTGTGTGACAGGGGTTGGGGGACAGTGGTGACATAGGGTCTGCCCTCATAGAGTTGATTGTCCAGTGAGGAAGACACAGATTAAAAAATTACATTTTAACTTACAATTCTTGGTCATCACACATGGTGTTTATTGCAAACCTGCTGGTCTGCAACCTCTGTTCTCAACAGAACATATGTTGCAAGACACTCCCATGGGTGCAGTAGGGTTTTGGCAAAGCTGAGACGGCTTCTGGGTTGTACACACGTCTTTGCATTCCAGCGGTCACTCTGCCCCTTTCCACAACCTATTGCAACAGACTGTTGAGTCATGGTAAGGCCAGTGGGGATTGCTGGGAAGACCAGAGGCGCTCCCCCACCCCCCACCCCCCCGCCCGCCCCCAGCTAGGAAGGCTGGAGTTCCACCTCACCCCTGTACATCCTCAGCTTTTCGTGGACATGTTTTAAGTAAAAATAATTCCTAGATGCCTACAGTCAATCTCTAATTTGTTAAACTTGAAGCCTGAGGTGGAGGTTCCAGAACAGTGGGAACGAAAATGCCACGGAAAGAGCAGGGAGTCCTAGAGTTAGCATTTTTAATCCTTTTGCTGAGCAACAGGTCTGGCCCTCTGCAACCCCCAGAGAACCTTTTGAGATGTAACTGGTGCTGTCTCCTAGGCATGAAGGAGGATTTATTTCTGGAACACCCTGAGCAAGGTGGCGGTTGTAATCAATATTGTTGTCTTTTTTATCAGCTATAAAATAAAAGTAAAAAAAATCAGTAGCTTGTGGAACATTGCCCATGCTTTCTAATACATAGACATACAATAAATTCAGATCCTGAACTGGCCACCTACCCATGTGGCTGAGGAAAGGATTCTGTCCCGTCCACACCGACCCTCCCCACCTGCCAAACACTGACACGTCTGAGCACTCTGCTTTCCCTTCTGTGGAAGTGAATTTACAATCCGGTCTCGGCAGACTCAATCGCATGTTCTACAACTCTCTTCCTTCAATTAACTAGTGCCTAGAAAACGTAGATGTATTAATTCAATTCACGTCGACCTAAACATGTGCATAACTCAAACACAGGGGATGTTTTTTTCTTGCTCCCGTGATGTGCCAAACAGGGAGCAGGTTGGCAGGGTGGCCATCCACGTGGTCCCTGCAGAGGCCGTTGCCATTTATAACCTGTGACTTTTAGGGTGACCCTGGGGATTACCATTCCAGTGGGTGGCAGGGAAAGAAGACATGGGAGAGAGACACCTGGAAGGTTTTCGCGGGCCAGGCCTGCATTCCATGGTCTAGACCACATCTAACTTGCAAGGGGCCTGGGGAATATGGTCATTGGTAGGAAGCCACTTCTCGGGGACATTCTGCACTAGGAAAGGGGAGAGAGTGCATCGTTAGTGATCGGCTCTCCGTCTCTGCTGAGTACACGGTGAGGCAGCACATGCACTAGGGAGCTTCGTGAGGGGTCCCTTGGTTCATTACCAAGGTACATGCAATCGTAAACGGATTTCTCAACGGGATTGCTAAGTCATAAGAACATCTTCCCTGGGGAGAGATGACAATAGAAGAATGACTCATGCGACTCCTTTGGTTTAGAAATGATTCCTTCATTTCTGAGGTTCTCAGAAGTAGTCTCTAAGGACAGAGGAAGGGCATGTGACTCATAGATAGCCTACCAGGACTTAGCCTTTGTTACCCGTCTTGAACGGACCCTGCCACATTGAGGGAGCCTTTCTTCCAGTTTCTCATCAGTGTTAATAATCTGTGATAAAAACTTTGTCATATTCCTCCTCCGAGAGTTTTCTGACCACTTGCGCCAATGGTAGGCAATTACGGACATCATCCTCTACTTTGACTCATGAGGATTTTTGTGGGAAGACGGGGTAGAAATGAAACTGCCCACAGACTAGGACCTCTTAGCAGATGTGTTTTCGATCTTATCCCAGGATGCGTTTTCCTTTCAGTATTCTTGGAAGGCCGGGGACAAGGGTAGGAAAATACTCGGTAATGCCCAATGTTTGGGACAAGTCTCAAGGACCAGGAATATGTTTATTGTGTCTTCTTTTAATGTTTGTGTGGCTGTGGGAAGTTTTGGCTTCTTGCTGTGGTCGTTTTCCCTCCTGGAAAGCAGCAATTAGATGTCTCTCTCTGCTTTTGTCACACTATGGCCTACGTGAAACGTCCTAGAAAATCGGAAGGTCTACGTTGGGGTCATAAAGGAAGAAATGTGTGTCTATGTATATGTTAATTGACGTGTAGAACATATATTTGATAAGCTCACAAAAGTTAGCGTATTAAAACTGTTTATACCTCATTTTAAACAAGTTCTCGTCATGATAGACTTTCAGGACAGAGGAACAAGGGTTCAGCTTTGCGCCAGAATGGCGCACATAAACACAAGGAATCAGTTTCCGAGCCATGTCGAGCATCCTGGGCCAGTAAAGCCACACGGGTACACACAGAGCCTGCTAATCCCAGTTTTCATCAACAACAGCAAAAAATACTAAGCACTAGAATGATTTATAAAAAAACAACCCACAACTAATCTGACAAACAAGAGCTACGCCTTAAATGAGCTGGGCTCACAGGAAATTGCTATTTCGCCTTTTGAATCACACCTGATAGGAGCTAGTGACAATCACCATTTAGACCTAAACCAATACATCATGTACATCACAACTAAAAATGACGTAGAAACTAACAGTTACAGCAGGATTAAACAATTAATATTTTTTTTTTGCTTTTTTTATCTTGCCAAAACGACGTACGAGTTTCATAACTGGTCTTACTTAAGATCTTTTATGCCAAAAAAGTTATTCAGGTTTTTAATGTTCAGAAATATATTTTTACTTTGTAGAGACCTAATTTCATTAAGGAGCCAAATCTAACCAATACCAGACTATGCAGATCAGGTGGAATCTAAGATTTGATATTTTTTAACTGAGAAAACTTAGGCACGATTCACAAAATTGCTAATTTTTCTCCCCTGCTTATGATCCTTACGTGTGTTGCATATACTTTCCCCCACACACACGTCATCAGCTAAACCAGGCAGAAAATCTCCTGCTCTAAGAACTTTTTACAACTGTTGCCTCCTGTCTCATAGGCCTATGAAGAAAAAGAGATTAATTCCACAGCCCACAGAGAAGATTCTAGACCAGGACACGAGGCTCTAGTAGCATTGTATGATTTATTAACATAATTGTAACATTGCTGATAAAACTTTCATCTGACTATTCTAAGCAACGAAATTTTACTCAAAATATTTCACTGTGAAGTGGCGTTGCAACTCAAATGTAGTTTTTATTGAATGAATTGGTTTCCAGAAAGCAAATCTTACTCTTAAAATGGCAGCTTGAGTGACCAAAAAGTGATTTAAAAAAAAGCTTCCCCCTCCCCATGCCAATCCTTGAGACTTCCCAGATCAAGCGGAGTTCTGGACCCTGGGACTGAGAGGGAAGAACGTGACTCCGCCCGAATTGGAGCAGGTTAATAGGACACTCCAAACTTACAGGACAAAGAAACCACGTGAGGAGCCAAGGTCACCAAGCAGCTCTAGGAAGGTGCACGCTGGGTGAATTCTACAAGGCACCATCACCGTCATTTCCACAATGCTACTCCTCCAGTGTCCTAACTGGGTGAACTACAAACCAGTCCCTGTTTCCATCCTTTCCACCTCCTCTGTCGACATTCCTGCAGTAGCCGTGGGAGAGATCCTGAGCTTTTCCTATTCCACTGATTGACGTTTGCATCACTCTTTTGATGAATGAAACATAACATGCTTCTCTGTCTTAGTCTCCTAAAGTGTGCGTGCGTGTGTGTGTGTGTGTGTGTGTGTGTGTGTGTGTGTGTAGTTTGGATGAATAGATTCGGGCTGTTAAGATACAAGTTGTTTTTCCCTGTAATTCCCTGCCCTTTGCTGCAGATTGACTATTGAGTCTTGCTTTCTACTTAAGTACAACAGCAAATTCTTTTATTCTTTTTGAGAAGCTGGGGCATGAGACCCGAGAACGCTGGGGAAAGGCAGGTCAAGCTGAGACAGGAAGAATGGTGTCTCTAGAAGCTCTAGCTCTGGGTATCAGGCACTTCAGTAAGAGACTTCCCGCCCCTGTTCCTCTGTACATTCAAGGAAAATGAAAGCGAGAGAGGCTGCCGGGGGGTAGGGGTGGCGTATGAGGTACCAGCTAGCAGCAGACTCCCCCTGAGGGCCATTCCTTGAAGAGATAGTCCTTGACACAAAGGGTTTTCCTTGGCCTGTTTTCACTCATCTCAGCCACTTTCAGAAAAATGGGAGGGACTTTTTTATTGGTAGACAGAAAACGCGGCTCCAGACGCCCCTCGATATGATCATTTCAGCCCACGCATTTCCCACAATCCCTGAGCCAGGCCAGCCTTGGGTTGGACTTTGTAGGAAGGAGCAGGACCCAGAGGGGGAGCCAGGGCCTGGAGGTTAGCCTCTGAGCACACGGGGCACGACTTCAAACTCTGAATCCTCTTTCTGGTGTTGTCACTGCTGGGTCACAATGTCCTGCCCTGGACTGAGAGAGGGTTCGGACCTACCCCTAGCAAACGAAGAATGGCCCAGAATGGGGAATGGGCAGTTCTACCCAGAAAGAGATTCACTTCACTTTTCCTCTTCTGAAAGGAAAGCTATTATAACACGCTCCCTGTGGTGTACCAAGAACCACCCCATTTCATTCCTAGAAATCTGCTTCTACTGCTCCCGTTTTCTTCCTCAGCTCATCTCCTCTCCCTTCCTCTGGGCCTTCCCAGCCCCACACTGAGTGCATGGCGCAGCCCAGTTCTCTCATGGGCTGTGGACTAAATGGGGCTTGACCACAGAGTCCAGCAGAGTAGCAGAGTGGACCGAAGACACTGAAGACACCTAGTCTTTCTCGGATCTGCTCAGGTGGATCCTCATGACAAACTCCCCATGAGCTCCGCGTCCCCAAGGCTGCCGTGCCCCCCAGGGAAGCCAGCGCCCGGAGTTCCTTTGCTCCTTCACCTAGACAAAGGCTCTTCTGTCTTCCTGCCTCCAACACTAGTCTCACCTTGAGAATTCTGGGCCTCTCTTAGCCTTCCACAAAGCAACCCTTTCTTGGATTCAAAGAGTCACTTTCTAGGATTTCCTCCAAGCTGCTGAGATTTCTTGACTTCTAAGGGAAACCTAGCTCCGGCTTTCCTCACCATCACATTTGTCCCCAGGACTGCCATAGACAAAGCCATATACAGGAGGCACCTGGGTCAGACATACTTTAAGAGCAAGATGCCAGGTAAGGCTGAGATGAGTAGAAACCACATATTACCTGGTCAATATCACGGGAACTGGAGGGACAGAAGCCATGGGATGTGATACTAGGGGTCAGGGAAACACTATCTTTTTGCTGGGCTCTAAACTTGCTGGGACTTGGGAGCAGCCATTTAACTCAGGGGCTCTCTGCTCCCTCATCTTTTCAAGGAGAATGACGAATCCACTAATCTCTAAAGTTCTTTTCGTTTATGAATCCATGATCCTTAGCCAAACACTGAGACCCGAGAGTAGAATCTTCCTTCCTTCCTCTGCAGATTATTTCCATAACCCAAGCGGAACAGCACCCTCCTGGGTGCTACTCTTCCCGTGCTCTTCTGCTGACCCTGGTTCCTTCCTGGGGGTTACCGAAGGGTGTGGCAGATGTGATGTGTGCGGTGAAGACTGTTGTTCCTGGTACGAGATCTCACCCAAGCCCTCCTGGGCCATACCTGGTACTAGCTTTTGATGAAATTGCCCTGCAGCTCGGGGACCATTCCTCAAAGACACCTGGAAACCCACAAGCCGGAGGCTGGGCGAGACACACAGCATGAGAACAATTTCCTCCTGGCTCTCTGAGTAGGACACGCATGGGCCCTGAACAACTAGAACGGAATCCATCAGTACTGTTTCCAGGGACAGTGGAGGAAGGTGGGGAATTAGGGAGAAAAGGGGTGAAACTGCGGTGGCTCTCGATGTCCCTCACGGTCTCTCAACAGCCCTCATGACCTCCATCCTGGGAACCCACTCCCCTGCCAGGCAGATCTCCTCAGGCAGTGACCGGGCTGCAGGGCCCAGCAGGAGATAAGCCCAGCCTCCGAAAGAAGGCCCCGGCCCTGCTTCTCAAGAAAGAACGGACCTCCTGAGGGCACTGCCTGTGTCACCGCAGCTTGAGGGGGTGGGGATCATCAGTTTCGATCAAAGCAACAAAGTGCTCTCTCCTATGTCATCTTGGACTCACCTTATGACACAGACAAGTCCCAACCAAACAGGCAACAAATAATTGCCATTCGCACAGATCTCCAGGGATGAGTGAATCCCTAGCGTGTTTGATTTCAGAAACGACTGCATTATCAGGGCTTGGTCCTGCATGTGGGATTCCTCTCAAATGCAGAATGTAGCTAAGTATGGCCACCGCTGGCTTAGACGGTGACCCGAAGGATCCCTGGAAATGCCAGGCTGGCAGGAAACCTACACTCTGCCGTCAGTCACAGCCCAAAGAAGTGAACTGGACAGGAAGTGGGGATGGGCTGGCTCTGTGGGAGCCCAGGCCCAGAGCCTCGGAAAAGGGGTCTTCTGGAACTAAGGAAATAGACTCAAATTCTTCTAAGAAACCCTACTGTTCCCAGACTTGCCTCCCCAGTTTCAGAACTTGAAAGTCTCACACTTGACCCCAGACTGCTGCTGCTGATATTGGAGGGAAGGTGAGGAGGGGTGAGTAGGTAGGAGGGTGGAGGGTGGAAGGAAAGCGGAGGTGGCTTGGCCTTCCTCACTGGCTGTGGCCCTCGTGCACTTGCTGTGCTGAGGCTGGCCACGGTCTCCTGTCATGGGGAAGTGACCCCACAGGACTGCATCGAGGTTACAAACGTAAAGAACTGCAAACACTGATTCCATCCAAGTTCTCTGAGGCGTGAACAACAACAATCGAAATCAATTGAAATCAAACGAAACAGACAAAAAACAGAAAAGAAAAAAAAATAGCCCTTTGTGGTAAAGGGCATGCTGGGAAGGCGAGAGCCAGAACCGCCTCCCCAGAGCATGCTGGGAGGATGGGCACCAGAGCCACTCCCTAGAGCATGCTGGGAGATGGACACCAGCACATCTCCAAGGACTGCACTTCCCCCCAAGTCCCATCCCCATTCCCTCACCCACCCCCACCCCGGAGACTAGAGGAAAGTTTGTCCAAAGATGACTGCGGAGTAAGGGACACCGTGGTGCTCTGCGGGTCCCCACACTGTGGGGGGTGGAGGGAGAACGGTCGAGATGAGGAGACGGAGAAACAGAGAGGCAGGAGAGAAGCAGGGGGCTGACAGAGACTGGAGGGGCCAGTGTGTTGGCGGAGGACGAGGGGAGCGTGGAGCAGGGGCCTGCAGCCGCTAGCCCGAGGCGTTGATGTACAGCTGGCTCTTGAGAATGTAGTCGATGACCGGCTGGGACAGGTAATCCACCACGTGGCCGTCCCCATGCTGCAGGGCTAGCCTGGAGGAGGGGATATGGCGATCAGGCAAACAGCTTTCCCTGAGGCCAGGCAGGAGGACTGGTCTGCCCACTCTCTTTCAGGGCGAAGACTTGCCCCACACCCAGTCACCAGCCTTTGCTTAGGCCAAGTGAGTGGAATCCCTAGCAGGAAACTCCCTCTTGCTCCCACTGTCCCTCCCCCATCCTGGTGACTCTATTTCGTCCTGGCTCTGCCACTTCCTAGCTGAGGGACCTTGGGCAAGCTATTTAAGCCCGTCTGGTCTTTAGTTTTCTCTTCTAGGAAATGAGGGTAATAACCATCTCAGTTATTATGAGGATTAAATGATTCACTACGAAAAGCACTTAGAATAGCCTGAGCACACAGTATGCATTTTAAAAGTAGCTTTCTTCTTTCATTCCTTTGTGCTTCTCTGCACCATGGTCTTGTGAAGATGAGTCTTATCGGGGCTCCTAGGATTCATCATCTCCTTTCTTTCCTCCAGGAGCCTGACAGAGAAGAAGGTGCCCTTCCCTGAGGCCCTTCTCCCAAGCCTGGGGGGCTACAGAGGGAAGGCACCAACGGGTACAAAAGGGCACTTCGGCTGCTGCACAGTTTTGCTCTGGGCTTGGTCTGGCTGCTTCCCATTCTCCTCTCATATGATGAGTCAAACATACCTGCTCTTGGTTGAGCTGACGACAGACATGGGGTGGTTGATGTCATCCTTCACCACCAGGATGTTGTTCTGGGGACAGAGAAGAGAGAGTGGGTTGCCGCCCCCCCTCCCCTCCAGGCTTCTCCAAGAAGGGCCACACCACAGGGCTACACCAGCTGGGAGAGGGAGAACTCACTTTGTATTTGCGGAGTATCGAGGAGTGATTCATGATTCGATCTGTGTCGGCTGAGTCCCGGGGCACCACCACGATCCCAAAGTCCCCAACAATCACCTCCATCTGAAGAACACGGGGGGCGGGGCACCCTTTGTGAGATCATGGCTCCAACTTACTCAGCAAGTACTTAGCAGGGCAGAGCTCTCGTCCGTGTGGAACCCCAAACTTTAGACTTTACTGCCTTCTTGGTCCTACCCTTTAGTCCTACGGTGTGCCTTCTTAGCCCTGTGAGACAACTCTTTCAAGTAATAACTCCTAACAATGTCAGTGGAACCAGTGAGAACTCTGCCTGGCACACAGAAGATGCATGATAAATACTTCCAGACTGAACGAATAAATGTGCTTCTGCATGTCTGTACAAGATTTCTCCTGTTCCTGAGGCTCCTGTTGAGTTCACAATGCCGAACAACAGTGTGAGTGACACATAGTCCTCACTGGTGGACAGCCTCCTGGTGACACAGATCCCGTTGGCCAGCAAAGAAAACCCCAGCCCACTGGGGAGCTACTGAGAGGGGCCAGAATGTGCCCCTGCTCACCCAGGTCCAAGTCACGGTGGGTCTCAGGGGCACCCTGAGCTTGTGATGCATCTGTGTGTGCAGATGAAGTGATAGGAGGAAAGTTATAGTGGGGGCGCTTCTGAGATCAGCCTCTGATAGGAGCTTGCTGCCATAATGGGAAATGAAACCTTTTCATTAAAAAAAGTAACCTTTAAAAAATTTTTTTCTTGATTATAGATATGATACAAGCTTGGGAAAGTCATAAAAAAAATCATCAGAACCACACCACTCAGAGAACCACTAATATAACCATAGTCTATTTCTGTCCAGTGTCTTCCTCTCTGCAAAGTGTATATGGACCTTACACCCACATTCGGATGAAACTGAAAAATAAATCATGTTACCAGCATTTTTAATTAAACATTATATTGTGAGCATTTTCTCACATCATTAAAATCATTTGGAAAGGTTAAGTTTTAGCCCCCTGTGTGTTTACTTTACTGTCAGGCTTATTCTGTGACACCGCATGGTGTGTTAGAGCAGTCTTGTCCTACAGAAAGTGTGCAGTGACTTCTGGGTTTTTGTAGTTATATACCACACTTCGTCTTCTGCCCCATCTCTGTGATTTCTCTAGGATAAGAAGTAAACTAATTACATGAAAGGATATGACTTGAACATATTTCAAGCTCTTGAGACACATTACCAAGCTGCTTTCTGCAAACTCGTGCCAATTTTCATTTTCAAAGAGGCTGAAAGGGATGGCACTTAGAGACTGGGATCTAGCCTGGGCATAGTACTCTTTAGATCTTGCCAATTAAGGATCCCAGATGGAGGAGGCGGGGAGAGGGAGGCGAGCTGCTTCCAGGCGGGGCAGCTCATTGAGCAAGACCTGGTCTGGCAGCAAGGGCCACAGGTTTCTCCTCATAATGCTCCAAACTAGTGACACAAACTAGTGAGACTTTATGGAGCACCGTAGGAGCTGCTTCTAAGAGGATTCCTGTGCCGGCAGAAACCCACTACTGGTTTCGCAGATTGTGTTTGTGCGCATGCGCAGGAGTGCGTGCGTGCACGCGAGCCCTTGGGCATTTCCATCCACTTTACCCTACTTCTGCCCTTGCGTACGAGTGGATCTAGGGTTGCAGCTGGAGCTCTGATGCTGCTGAAATAAAAAGTCGGCTGAAGGTGCCCTAAGAGGGAGGCTGTGGAGAGAAGTTAAAGGCAGGTATAGAGTGTCAGAGCCCCCGCGGGATCGTGCCTTTTGGAAAATTAGAACATTGCACTACAGGTCGCACTGATTGCTGGTGCTCAGATCCGGAAACCTGGCCTGGAGCGCTTGTCCTATAAACCAGGAATGCTGGGGAGGGGCAGGGCAGGGAGTTGGAGACAGAGCCAGCCCCTCCTGCCATGGCGTTCAGATGTTGCCCCGGGAGTCCCTACTCAGACGGTAACCGAACACACTGGCTCTCAGGCTCGGCTGCTCCGTGGAACTGCTTCAGGTGCTTTAAAAATTCCCAAAGTCCAGCTCACACTCAAGATCAATTCAATCAGAATCTCTGGGAATTGAACCCGGGCATCAATAGTTTTGGGTTTGTTTGTTTTTAACTCCCCAAGTGATTTTGATACACAACCAAGCTGGAAACCAGTGATCTAAGTACTGAATTAAAACTCAAGGAGAATTTGTAGGGTAGAGACAGAGACAGGAAGGAGAAGACAGGAGAAGAGGGACGAGGGGGAGCGGAGGGGCTGGAGACATACAGGCGATCCCTCCGCTGCTTGGCCCCGTTGCTGTCTCAGGGCAGTGGTGCAGGCTGCGCAATGACGCATCTGCCTTCAGCTGGATTCTGAGAACTTAACGGGTGCTTTCGATGTGAAGCGGGCAATCACGGGGCCACATAAAGAGAGCATTCTAGTTTAAAGCGTGGAAACGACGGCTCAGAATGGCAGTCAGGCCTCCGGGGTGTATGGCCCAAGAGTGTCATTGGTGCACCTGAGGCTTTCCACTCAGGAACTAATGATCTGAGTACCCAGTCAATAATGGTGCCAGGCGGCTCGTTGCTGGGTGGCAAGCAGAGGGAGCCTCACTGCTTGAGGTGTTTTCCTTTTCCAGAAACAGGTGACAGACAGACTTGCCCCAGTATGTCCATGAGCCCCTTGACCTTCGGACATTAATCAGTCAACCCCCTGAAAATGTTTCCCCTAGAGCCTTTCACTTCAGTAGATGGAAACTCTTCTTACTATTGCTGAGGCCGAAGCCTTGGCATGATCCTTGACTCCTCTCTCTCACACCCGCCATTCGATCTACAAGGCGACCCCCCATTGACTCGGATTTCAAAACAAACCCAAGAACCGGCTCCTTTTTAACCATTTCTTCACTTCTATCCTGGTCTGAGCTTCCTCTGACAGGTCAGATAATGGCCCCCAAAGAGATCCAGGTCCTGATCCCTGGAACATGTGCCCGCAAACCATCTGGCAAAAGAAACCTTGCAGATGTGATTAAGTTTAAGGAAATTATCCAGAATAATCTATGGGGAGGGGCCTAATTCAACAACAAATGCCTTTGCAAGAGGGAGGCAGAGGGAGTTTTAACACAGAAGAGAGGAGATGAGGCAGACAGAACAGAGAAAGATTGGAAGTTGCTAGGCTGTTGGTCCTGAACATGGAACAAGGGCCCATGAGCCAAGGAAAGCAAGGAATGCAGCTCCGGAAGCTGCAAACGCAAGGAAACAGATTCTCCCCGGAACCTCTGGAGGGAGTACAGCCCACCAACAGTTTAGTTTTGGCCCGATGATCCCTTGTGGACGCCTGGCCTCCAGCGTGTAAGAGAATAAATCTGTGGTTTGAGCCACCACCTTTGCAGCAACAGGTAACTAATTCACCTCTGTCATCTCTCCTGTGGAGTGCTCCCGTCCTCCTGTTTTTCTCTTGCCTTTTTCAGTCTATTCCCAACACCAGACTGATGATGTTAAAACAGAAGCCAAATTATGCCGCTCCTTAGTTCAAAACCCTCCACTTAAATGTCACCTTCTCAGCGAGACCTTCTGGCCATGCCATGCCACTGTGATTTGCGTCCCTGTGCGCAGACCCACATGCTCCCCGCACCCTCACAGCCCCTACCCTCTTCTGTGCTTCACCTTCCTCCTGGCACTTATCTCCATCTGCCCCCATGTGTACTTTCTTCCCTTAACCTTAGTCTTGTCTCTGCCTTCTCTGTAGAAAACCGCCACGAGGGCAGGGAGTTTCGTGTGTTCACTGCTGTGTCCCCGGGTGGAAAGGCCCTGGTGCATCCTGGAGGTTCACGGGTTCTGTTGAGTAAGTGGACGCTTGCCGTGTTTCCTCTGGCAGCCTGACTGAGGCGTTAGCCAACGAACCCTCCATCTGTGGTCACGGAGGGAAGCCCACTGTGCCTCATGGGAACTCTGGAGACCCAAGGAAGTGACCCTGAACATAGACTTTGGGTTCCCAGACTCCATCTGATTGGTCAGAAGAATCACTGGGGAACTTTAAAAACAACAACAAAGAGGGATCCCCAGACCTCGCCCCAGGGATTTTGATACATGTCTACCATGGGCTGGGGCCTCTCTCTTTACAAAGCTCCCTAATCCTTCTGCTGTGCACCCACCTTGGGGAAGTTGTTGCTTTAAGGCACTCAGGCAGCTGCCTAAGCGGCCTGTATTCTGGTTTGGCTTGGGATGAGGTCATCCATGGGACGGGAACCTCGGGGGATTCCGGCAAACATGAGGTCATCCCCCTGTGCCCCAGGAAATGGGGGTGGTTAGGGCGGACATGGGCCCTCAGGAAACACGGGCGGCTAGGGCTGTCCCTGCCCCTGGAGCCTGTGGTGGGGTGGGGGGGGGGCGGTGGTTTGCCTCGCCCTGGGATAGGGCTGTTGTCTCAGCACCAGGGGTCCAGTGCCTCCTGCGCCTTCATAAAGGGCTCTCTGTAGGTTTTGCTTTGGAGACGGAGAGGTGGGTGGCTGAGTGGCTGAGTGGTTGACACAGCAGCGCTGTCTGGAGTGACAGGTCCCTCTCCTGGTAGTGACCAATGTGACCTCACACTGCCGCGCTGCAGTGGGCGGAATGGGGTGCCTTTCTCCCCTGCCCCCAGCACACAGTGGCCCTCTCATGTTAGCTCTGGCCTGAGTCATGTCCCAGAGGTGGGGGACTGTGACATTGGTCCTGCTCCCAAGCACAGTGTTGACTGTATCTTCTCATCTTCTGGTCAGAGGCTCCCCAGGGAGGCGGGGGTGGGGATGGCGAGAGCAGGAAGGGTGGCTTCTGCTTCCCCAAATTTGGGGAATCGGAGGGTAAGATATGAGACATGTTGAGGCCAGAAGCAACTTGGCCTTGGGGGAGACCCAGGGGCCAATCTCTTGGAAGGAATGTGCAGTTATCACCATCCTTTGAGGAGGCTCAATTTCAAGACCGGCCCTGCTGGATTTCAAGGATGCTTTGGGTGGGAGGATGCCCTGGGGTCCCAGCCAGGCACCTCTCCGGGACAGAGGGTTGAGCAACACAGGCGTGGCTTTATCTCTCGGATCAGTCACTAACTGGTGGGAGACATTTCCCAAATGCTTATTCCAACTGCATTGCCAGGAAGGATAAACAGGTTACTATTAAGTGGCTAATATCTTGCAGTGGCTAATGTCTTATGGGCAACTGTCAAAAGTTACCCATAAGCCACATCTCATGGTGGAGGCAAACCGTCTTATGGGCTGAATTCCTCCAACCAAGCTGCTCCCAGGAACCCAGTCATTCTTTCACTCAACAAATACTCAGTGAGTGTGTCTGGTGAACTGGGCACTCTGCTGCTGTGGCCGGAAAAGGCGGCACATGTACTGTGCTCACAGAGCTTACTGTCTAGTAGGGGTGGATTGTGAACAAATAAATATATAAATAAGAAAACATCAGGTGGAACTAAGTACAATACTGACTACTGTGGGGAAGGAAGACATTTTCCTCTATCATTCTACACTCTTTCTGCTGGTCTACTAATGCAATCCACATAAGACAGATTGACAAGAGAAAATAACCAAACTGAATTATGTACTCATGTACGGGAACCCCACATACAAGAGAGGTTCTGGACAGAGATGGGGTATACGTGGCATTCTGAGCTAAGGATGAGATCAGGCGCCTTGGGGTTCGGAGGGGAAGAAGTTCATTCACAGAACAACAAGGGAGATGTTCAGTAATTAAGTGTTTGCTCTGCCCTAATAGGTATTATTAGAAAGTTATTTTTGGTAATAACTCTTATTACGGGCCAGGCTCCAAATTTAAATCCTCTTAAGGGAGAGTTTCTTGTGAGCCCATGGTGTCTTAACTGCCTTCATCTCAAAATAATCCACATGCCAAAGTAGCACATCTTAGGAGGGCTGTTCCGAGCCTTCAGTATATAACAAAAGGACTTTTAAGCTGAACCCTAAATGACAAGAAGAGAAGGCATAGGGATACCTGGATAAAGAGTATTGCCAGTAAAGCCACAGCAAGCGCAAAGGCCCTGAGGTGAGAAGAACCATTCCAGTAAAGAAACCAGGTGGCACTGGAGCCCAGAGAGGTAGGAGAAGTAGACAAGGACCAGATCTCGATGAAGAAGGGATTCCATTCCAATTCCAAAGGAAACCATTAGCATGTTTCAGACAGAGGCCTTGACTTGCATTAGCAACGCAATCCAGTTCACACTGCCTCACCCAGGAAACCCTGACTGGTAAGACCCTCTGCAGGATCACTCGGAGACCTAGGTTCGGGTTCAGAGCCCTAACCATCTCCCCCAAACAGTGCTCTCTTCCCAAGGTGCAGCACATGAGCTACCTGGGCACACGTGTGTTTCTCCTCCAGATGAGGAGATTCAGGGATGAGCAAGGGAACGTCATTAAGGAGGGGAAGAAACATTCACTAAGGGACCTGCTATGTGTCAGGCACAGTCCTGATAGCTTTATTTTTTATTACATGTAACCCTAGCATCAACCCTCTTCTGAGACATGTGCCTCAGCTCTCATTTCACAGAAGAGAAAACAGAGACTCGGTAAGATGTAGTAAAGAGTCCAAGCTGCACAGCCAGGAAGTGAATCTGAACCCACTCTGGGCTCTTTTCAAGGCTTTTTCTGCCACCCTGAGGCAGGATAGTAAGAAGCCAGGAAAACTCCTTGGCAAGTAGAATGGGAAGCCGAGACAGACGGCTGAACACACTGGCCAGCAGTCTGCAGCCAGATACAGAAGGTCACCTCCCTGGAGGTGACATCAAGGCCTCGGTTGTATTTCAGCTCCAGGCCCAGAAAAGCAGCAAGACCAGGTAGGTGACACCAGGGCAAGTTGCAATGACTAATGGCCCCCCTGTCCTGGCACTGACCAATCAGTGGAGACTGTGACCCTGAAAGGGCACATCTGGAAAGCTGATGAATACTCTATTGAGATTCTTCCCATAAACTCCCAGGTTTTAGAATCCTCAAGACGAAGGGCCCAGGATGTGCTCTCCCTCCCAGGAGCACACCTGCACCTTCCCTTCCCCCTTCCCCCCCTCCCCCCCCCCCAGGCATCTTCTCAATGCTGAGGGTCCCCAGGAGACCGCAGCCAGAGGAGCAGTGGGCAGCGTCAGCCTGTCTCAGCCTGACCCCCAGAAACTCTCTCCAAGGAGCCCTTTTCTCTGATGTCTCAGGGAGCCAGAGCAGCTCCCGCCTAGGCTCTCTCCTGTGGCTTCCTCTACCCGAAGCCTTCCTTGCTTCACTGTCTGCAGCTTTAAAAAGCATACTCTCACACTCACCTGGGCTCATGCTGTGAAATCTTCCCCGCATGAAGCCAAGAACCCACATGCGACCGGCCAGCCTCAGGCAGACCTCTTGCGGGCGGGTCCCCTTTCTGGTAACGACACCTCTTCTACACCCATTGTTAAGGCTCACGTGTCAGTGACTTGAAACTTTTTTTGGTTTGAAAATATACTCTTATCGCCCTGGCTGGTGTAGCTCAGTGGATTGAGCGCGGGCTGCGAACCAGGTATCGCAGGTTCGATTCCCAGTCAGGGCACATGCCTAGGTTGCAGGCCATGTCCCCCAGCAACCACACATTGATGTTTCTATCTCTCTCTCTTTCTCCCTCCCTTCCCTCTCTAAAAATAAATAAATAAAATCTTAAAAAAAAAAAAAAGAAAATATACTCTTATCTTTTCTCCGGGCATCTCATGCGTTAAAACCTCAGTTCATTGCTCTGCGTCGCCCCCTGGAGTATGTTATTTGGTATACTTCTGAGTGGACTAAAAAAGACACAGGGAGAGGGTGTCCAGTAGAAGCCACACAGGTGACAGCCTCTGACGCCTGTTCCACTGCTTTCAACAATGTGTCATCCTCTACCTTGGTTCTGGTCCCTGCTCCACTCTGGAGGGAAGGCTGGGCACTGAGTCAAGAAGGTGGGAATGCATTCCCAGAATGCCTCTCAGTGCAAAGAAAAGAAAGATGCTTCAGAGGGGTTTCCCAGAGAAAAGCATCCCCACCCCCATTCCCAATTTGACTGGGAGTGTGGGAAGGCCGGGGATTCCAGACTCCAGTCAACAGCCTGACAACCAAGCCAACAGCGCCTTTCACACGAGAACCAGAATCTTTCCAGTAGCTGCTGAGACTCCTTGCCTGGAGCCAGTAAATTCAGCACAGGCTCATGGGTGCGGGGGACCGAATCCCCGGGGTGGAAGTGTCCATTGGGCTTCCTGGCTGCAGCTGGACTGTCTGATAAAAACCATCTGAGCCTGAAAAACCAAATGTTTGTCTTGGCCCCACTTGTCCTGGAGCCCAGGGATTTCTTCTGGAGTGGCCAGTGCCCCAGGCTCTTCCTCTGTTTATTTGCTTTGGTTGTTTTCCCATAGCTGGTGGATGGAGGAAACAGTTAGCCCACAGCTGGTTGGCTGGAAAAATGTAGGTTACAGCCAATGAGAGCCAGCCTGTGGAATGCTGGGCTTTGAGAAGGGCAGCAAGAAAGAGAGAAAAAATACCTTTCTCAATGGCCTACCTCTAGTGCCTAATGTCCCTTTAGATTTTCATTCCTTTGGGTTAAATATTGACCCTCGCTCATTTAAAAGGCAAATACTGTTGGGAAGTGGCTAATACAAGTAATCATTAAACTTAATGATTTTGCCAGCTTGCTGAAAAGTCAAAAGCTTCCCAAATAGAGACCAAGATAAACCTTTTATTTCAACCAGTCAGAACCATCTCCCCGAAGGGTCTCGTTCCCACCAGTGGATCTTGCACAGCCTTCTCTCAACCCTGAAGCCCTCTTTCCACTCAGTTAACCTAACCCTGCCTGTCAGTCAAAGCCCGGCTCAGCGCTGCCTCCTCCCTGGCCGGCTGTGAATTACATGCATCAGTCCTCTCCCTCGTCCGCTTTGTCTGGATTAGGGATCTGAAGGTTTCTGCAAAGCCCTGCTCTGCTATTCAACAGTGAGTGGGTCTCGGACCAGTCTCACTCCATCAGAGCCCTAGTTTCCATGTGTGTGATTGGGGATAGAGATCCCACTTTACAGGACTGTTCTAGGGGTTCACTGAGAAATGATCCGTGTGTTTCCGGTCTGTCTCCCTTCTGGAAGGCAAAGTGTACACAGAGGGGAACTTGGTCTATTTTGTTTTCTCTGTTCCTCCAGCCCTAGAACAGTGCCTGGCACGCGGCAGCTCCTCAATAAATATTTTAAAACCCATGAATGAGTAACAGCCAACATTTATTGAGCACTCACCAGGTTCAGGAACTGTCCTGAACTTTTCCCGTGTTTTCATTTGTGGACTATGAAGAGCTAGCGCAATAAAATGTAAGATATTTTTAGATGGTGAGGGCCTCCAGGGCAAATATGTGCTGATGTTCACACTGAGCACTCAATAAGTATTAGTTACAAGACTGATTGAAGGAAAAATGCTTAAGTCAGAATTTATTTGCCATACGGCCTCCCATACAACATAATGGACAAGGCAGCTGGCAGCCTGAGGCCCTTGGACCACGGGTGCTGTTTGGCAGAGGGGAGCGGGTGAGCGTAAAATCTCCTGGCTTCGTAAACCTGTCCATGGCTGACTGGTTAGCCTTCGGCCTCGTTTTCTGCAGATCCTGGATACCTGCTTTGGTGCCGGTGTCAGGAAGCAGCAGGGGACAGCGATGACCGGGGCTCTGGGGGGAGGCTAGTCTCTAATTAAAAGTCTGGAACTGGGACGGGCTAGGGGGCCGGGGTCCTATCTCCACGGCTAGTGAGGGAATCTGGAGTCTTGATCTCTCTCAGGAATCAAGAATGAAGATGCCAACGGCCAGGACATGCTCTTTTGGATTCTCCGGAGAGAAACTTGCCGAACACGTGTGGAATTTTCTCTCCGTGGAATGTAACAGGTAGGGCCATGTCACTGGTCAGAGGAGGTCCGAATTCTCTGCGGGACTAATGGGTCTTCGTGCCCGACAAGCATGCCCAGGGGACGTGTTTGAGTAGGGGCGGGGTGTTCCTTTAGTTGTGTGATTCGATTTCTGGATGAAGAGCATCGGCTCAGAATGCAAAGCAAAGCAAGAGCACGATGGACTCAGTAGGGACATCGTGACGGAGAAAGGCCGTCGCAAGCCTGCCGTGGACAGACTGTCTCAGCTGCCTCCCTGCCTGGGTGGGGACAGAGCTGCTCCACGCTTCCTTGGAGGTCGCTTGACCGAAAAATAGAAAGGTTTCTGGTTCCCCTCCGACCTGTTTGAACTGGTGGCCTCTCGCCTTCTTGCTTCTGACAACTCCAGAGAAGACACAGGAGACTGGAATACAAAGCCAGAGCCTGGGATTCTCCAAGAGGCTTTGTTCTCTTGCCGTCATGGGCGGGCGCAAAGCTTTGGGCTCATAGTCGCTGAGCAGAGGTCTTGGCCAACGGGTGTCACCTGAGACACCAGGTGATGAAGAAGAGTGTGTTCTGGTAAGGGTTGAATGAAGGAATGACACCCACAATAGGAGCTGGTCTCACACACCTCATCCCTGGCAATCTCATGGTTAGGAACCGAAATTCCTAAAACGGGCCACTTCCAGGCAAGCTTCAGATGGTGGAACCTTCTAGAAGAATATAAAGGGCTCACCCTATACCCTGTCTTGAAAGAAAGACTTTCCTTTTCTAGACCTTGAGAGCCAACCTCACCCAAATAAGTAGCGCAGTGGAATAATCCACTGAGCTACTAACTAGTTTCCTGTTCCCTGTGAGGCAGGTTAGTAGGAAGCTAGGAAATCTCCTTGGCCAGTGGAATGGGGAAACTGAGACAAAGCTGACCACAATGGTCAAGCAATTCACAGCCGGATACAGAAGGTCACCAGGGTGGGAAGCCCCGCGTGCCTCGCAATGGGCAAAAAACTGATGCTGGACCTTGTCCCCGGGTGGTTACAGACTGGCTGCAGGTGGAACCAGAGGACTGAGTGATGGGCCAGGTTGGGGGTGGAGGTAGAGCTCTGGGCCCTAGAGAGCTCTCCGGAGCGGGCCCTGAGCATCTCCTTCACCCAGAGCCCCGCTGCCTGGGCTGTGGCCTGGATGTGGGGCCCTGCCAGCCTGGGGCGGTTGAGCTCCCGGGAGCGGGCATGCGGGGCGCCCCGGATCTCCGGGATGTTCAACCAGGTGGGAACGCAGTTCAGTAGGCGAGTGTCTCCCTCCCAGTAAATCCCTCTCACATTCCCAGTAAATCAACAGCTACTGGTTTCTCAAAGTTTTCTGCCCTAACCAGCACATCCTTTCAGCACCAGGGACTGACTGGAGCCGGAGAGGCCTGTGGCGCTGTCTTCTGGCCTTCAGAGGTCAGGTGTGAGGACACGGGGGCAGGGGACGTTAGGGGACCTGCCGTCAGCAGGCAAACCAGGAAGACCAAAGGGCCTGGCCGTGCTTTCCAGTCACTGGGAACAGTTTCAGGCTCCACAGAGCCTGGGTCTGCCCTTGAGGGGAGGCTCTAGAGGCTCCCCACTCCTGCTAGCTGACACCTAATCCCCCCAACACTGCACTGGCCTCCCCCTGGGGACGGGCCCCAGACAACCACCCGGCTTTGCCTGGGTTCTTGAAAGAGCTTTGCTGAGACCTCATACAGCACTTTGCCTGCATTCCCTTCTACCTCCACTGCACCACGTGAAGTAGAGAGGAAAGCAAACGTCCATTGAGCCACCTAGTCCAGAACTGAAAGGGGGGCAAGGGTTCCGCCTGCCAGAAGTCACTGAGGGCTGGAGGGGAAAGGACTGACCACACAGTGTAATTTGCTTCCCCGCATCCCTCCCTCCCCTCCGGTTACCCCGCAGCATGGTGGTGTGGGTGCCCTTCTCCTGGAATAGCTGTGTGTACACCTATGTGTCTGCTCAGGTAAGGTCACGTATTAACATGGGATGTAGGGAACGGTATGTCCCATGCTGGGCAAGGCACTTTGCTTAGACAATCTCGTTCAATTCTGCCCCAATCCTGTGAGGCAGGTACCATGATGATGCCCATTTTAGAGGTGGGAAAAACTGATGGTCAGAATACACTTCGTCACAAGTTGTGTTAGAACTAGAATCTTGAGTCTGATCCTAATGGATCACTCTCTCTCCAGAGACTATATATATATATATATATATATATATATATATATATATATATGAATGAAAACATTTCATATGTATACATCTTGTACTTGGGGGGGCAGGGACTGTATTCCATATATATTTTTTAAATCTCCAAATACTATAGATAACACTCTATAGACTTTATAGATTAAAAAGAAAAAAACAACAGCCCGGGGAATTGTTGAGTGATTGTCGGAGTCCCAGAGCAAGGTAATACAGAGTGCGGGCCCGAATGACCGCCCTGGACTCCAGCTTGCTCGGGGCAGTGGACTGGGAGCAGCAGCACTGGCTGTCAGGTGAACGAATTCATGGAAGAGCAAGAATGAATCTACATGTGAAGGGCGAGTAGCTTGTGAATTAACTGGCTTAAGACCGTCCCAGTCAGGTCTGGCAACAGAAGACGTCCACTGAGCTTCCAGGTTCCCTCTGTTCCAGGTCAATTGCCAGAATGATCCTGATGACCTTTTGCCATTAATGCCTCCCCTCCTGACCCCATTCTCCCGGTGAGGGAATTCTAGGATGGTATTTACTACCTCTTCAAAAGGAATCAAAGGAAAACAAAACCCCATTCAAAAGGGTAAAGACTTTCTAAGATCCCTGCCTCCCCACCTACCACGCGGCCCCTCAGGAGGACACACGTGGCCCCCATCCCAGCAGGACTTGGAGAAGGTAATGACTGCTTTCTCCCCAAGGGCTTTCCTGAGCAAGCAGGAGGAAGAGGGAGTGCGAAAATCAGGAGGCCACCCAGCTTGAGAGTAGGTGAGAAAATTTTCTTCCCTAGAGATGTGACGGGATCGCCCTCCTGGGAGCTGGCAGGAGAGGGGAGGCTCAGGCTGGGGGAGAGAGGCTGTGGGGAGAGGGAAGACCAGAGGCCAAAATCCAGCGCCCCCTCCTGCCCTTTCCCAACGCCAGCGTGTGCTGCTGCGCGGGACCTGGCTACTCACGTCTGCCTCGTTCCAGAGCCCGGGGATGCAGAAGGACTCCAGCAGGTCGCTGCCGCACAGCAGCAAGATCCGCAGCTCTGAGGGGGGCGACAGAGTTTGCAAAGGGAGTGAGTGAAGACCTGGGAAGAGCGCGACTCCGGCGTTCTTCCCCCAATGCCCTCAGAAGTCGCCCACGCTTGGGGCTCCGGCACCCCTGC
Organism: Tonatia bakeri; assembly: GCA_004024845.1. Taxonomy (NCBI): domain Eukaryota; kingdom Metazoa; phylum Chordata; class Mammalia; order Chiroptera; family Phyllostomidae; genus Tonatia; species Tonatia bakeri. Next base: position 203,001 of record PVIA01001055.1, read on the forward strand.
ACCTCTGCACCTCTGCACCCCTGCACCTTGGCGTGTGCGGTGCAGAAACCTTTGCCCGCCTCTTCCCAGCCTCCCTACAGGCCACACCATCTCCCAGGGGGGAGGGATTACTCCTTCAGGGAGAGTCGGGTTTGCCTGGTACTGAGGGGTTCCTGGGGATGGGGGTCTTGCCGTGCTAAACCAGGCTGGCCAGCCCCTCTCACAGCGACTGAGCAGCTATGTGCCTTGTCTGCGGTCTAAGGGCCTCTCTCTGTTGCTTCACATCCAAGGCGAGTCCCGGTGGCCTTGGCTCCGCTGCCGCTGTGCACTGTCCAGGTTTGTCTCCCCCCACAGACGCTGACACGATGGGGGCATGGGGGGACACTGAGTGTGTCCAGACAGCAGCTGTTCATTGGATGCCCTTGCTGCACACAGCCACTGTCCTCGGCTCAGGGCCTGAGAAGCAACGCTGAGCACCTCCTTGTCTGGCTGCAGGCACGCTCCCCGTTGGTGGTTGTCTTTCTTCCCTCCTTACACTGGCTCTGGATTAGCCCAGGGAGGCCCATTGTGGTTTAAAACGGGCAGCAGACTGACTCCCTCATTAAAGCTGAGCAGTGGGGAAAAAAGGACCCTGGGATTCACGGAGCCACAGGGGAGAGACCTTGCCTGGCTGGGGTGTGACTCGGGTGGTGTGTTCAGTCCTCAGCCACCCCAGGCCCTCTGTCAAAAGGCCATCATGTCCGTGGGCATCTTATCTGAAACAGTGACACAGTCCCGCTCTGAGCCTTCCAGAGACCCTGCCGCCCCAGACCCTGAGACTGAGATGGCCTTAGACACAGCAGCTAGCTCACCGACCTGAAGAGGACTCTCAGATCACGAGACCTGTCTCAGCTGCCGGGTCTCCAGATAGTTCAGTGAAAGGCAAGGCGGCTGGAGCTGATGACACCCTCAGGGAGCCTCATGGAGCACAGGGGCCCTAACTCCTAATAGTCCTGCCGCCCCTCCTCTCCTTTATTCCCCATGTCTCGCTGTAGCCTCATACTCTGTTTATGCGCAGGGACCTGAATTTACCTTCGTGTCCCCAGGGCCCGACAGAAGGACAGCAAGCACCCAGCAGGTGCTCAGGAAGTATGAGTAAGTGAGGCACAGACAGGCTGACCACTGGCCCTGCAGGCAGGCTGACTGCGTGCCTCTGGGCAGTCTGGGCTGGCTGGGCTCTCTGTCCCTGCCTTCTTCGCTCTCACAGAACAGGACTCCAGGGAAGCACTGCCCTGGTCAGTGATGCCTCCCTCCCTCCCTCCGTGTTGGGCCACAGGATTTCTGGCCCAACTGCCCACTTGTGGAGGGGAGCCAGCCTTCCTATGGCTCAGAGGAGCCAGGTTCACCCCCAGGTCTTGCTGCGCCCCCACGCCCACTAGGAACCACCAGATTCCAGGTCAGTTTTCTGTAACTCTCGCCATCCAAGAGTTCAGTTTGGTGGCTGGGGCCAGAGGACGTGCTGACCCTCAGCTCTTCTCCTCCGTGGTTCCCAGCTGGGGGCAACTTTGTCTCCAGAACATGGCAGTGTCTGCAGACGTTTAGGGTTGTCAAGGCTGGGAAGAGAGGTGGGCTACTGGCAGCTGGCGCTCAGAGGGCAGCGATGCCGCCCAACTTTCTCCACGGTGCGCAGCAGCCCCACCACCAGAAGTACCCACATGTCCGCAGTCCCGGTGAGAAATCCTGCTCGCTCTACAGTCAAGGACATTAATCTCTTTTCTATTCCACAACCAGAAACTCACTTTCCCACTCGGGTATCATGTTGGATTATTATCTTTTGAAGCCAGAGCACAGAAAGCTAAGGAGTGTGGCCTCCACCTTCTCTTGCAGGACCAGAGCTGATGTGTTGTCCCAGATCAGAGGCCCTCGCAGGTTTTGGGTGCCCGCGTGTGGCCACTAGAGGGCAGCAGTGACCCTCCCAGTTTATTGCACTAGGTTAATGCGGCCCTTTCCAGCCCACAACGCCTTTGGTCTGGGGTAGCCCCCTGAGGAGCAGTCAGCTGGTTAAAAACGTGGAGCCACAGATGCTAACTGAGCAACGAGGCTTTTTCCTTCCTGTGAAGCGTGCAAGGGGATTGCAAAAAGGCAATGTGTGAGCCAGAGGGCTCCAGAGCCCAGAGGTCTGGAGGCAGGGCAGCTCCCCGCCACTTCCCTGCTTCACCCCAGCAGCCAGGGATCCAGGACCAGCAGCCAGACCGGAGCGCTCCAGGCACACTCCCCACCCAGGAATCTGTGCTATGTGAAGCCCAGGCCCTGCGGCCCTTCCCATCTCCAACCGCACACAGAGGCAGCCGGCCACCACCTGGGCCAGGCCAGGGATCCGTCCTGATGGCTGTGGCCACCTGGCTTTCCTTTCTCTGAAAGAAGAATATGCAAGACAGGGCTGAGACGGCCCTGCCCCTCCCAGGCTGCAGTGAGCGCTGGCACACAGCACACCCCACTGGAGGAGGAAGGGGAACTCCCCAGGCAGGAATGGCCTAATACCCTGGGCCTGGGTGCTGGGGAGGGAAACAAGGTCACAGCTGAAGAGGGAAACAAGGTCACAGCTGAAGCTTGGCCACAGGAAATTCTTCCGGGAACACGGAACAAGGGGACTCTACGTTGGAATACTGTGCTGAGCATTGCTGGTCAAAATGGCCTCCCTGCCCGGCCAGGTGTGGCAGCTCAGGGCAGTGGGTGCAGGGCTTCGGCGCCTGTCCTGGCCTTTTGGGTGCTTGGCGGCTGTGGCACCTGGAGCTGAACACTCCGGCCTGCTTTTGGGAGCGACCAGGAAGCCGGGTGCTGCTTTTCAGGGCCTTCAGACAGTGATATGTGGGAAATAACGGACATTAAAATATAGTAAAAGAATTAGGAAGTGAGGAGTTTTGAGTATTCATTACTTTTGTTTTTAATACAATTTATTTAACTGCTACTTAGTATAATTTAATTTTTTGTGTTGGCTGCATTAAACAATCAGCTCACAAAATTCCTGAAAATCTCACAAAAGATTCTGGCAAACCAGTAAGAGCCGAGTCAAGTGCCCCCAGAGAAGGCCCTGGAAATGATGTCACATCTGCTGGGCCTCCTGGGAGAACCTGACGCTCAAGGTCAACCCACCTCGAGGGGTCACACAGGAGCCGTGGCCTCTGGCCGGGTAGGGGAGACCTGCAGTGTGTCTAGAGCTGGACCATTAGGACTGAGCGTGCCTGCTGGACACTAGGCTGCCCCTCACTCATCCTGGAGATCCAGGTATTCAATTGTCACTGACCCTCCTCGTCACCTGGCACCTGGGCCAACTCCAGCTGCATCCTGGCATCTCTCTGCTCTTTCCCCAGCTTCGGATATTGGTGCTCCCCACTTGTCTCCCTCGGCCACTCTGGAACCTTGGAAAGATTTCACGTTTCCAGTTCGCTCCCGGGGTTAGCCAGGACTCAGCTTCCTCCCTTGGGTGGGTGGGCTCCTTCCCGTCTGACAGCTCCATGTAACCGCCCTCCACCTGCGCCTTGAGCCTCCATGGTCTTCCCGTGGACAGTAGATGCCTTAGCCTCAGCCCCAGGCTGCAGGGAGGGAGTGGAGGCGGCTTTCGGGTACCCCTCTGCTCCTCATCACCCAAAGGGCTTCTGCCTCCAGGGAGGCATTGTGGGCAGAAAAAGGGTCCCTCTTCCTGGCACTGAGGATCAACTTCCACGTCTTTTGGGTGCGGCCTTCGACCAGAGGGAAGAGCGCCAAGGGACCTGGCCAACTCCCGGGAACTGGAGCGCGTGTAGTTGGGAGGTGTGCGGGGGGACGCCTGAGACTTTGGTCCTAGCTTGGGACTCTGCTGGGGGTACGCTCAGTAGCAAAGACAAGCCAGGGTTTTCAAGCCTCTCCCTCCCCCACCTTGCCCCGGGGGTGGAGGCGGAGGGACCCCCGCCCCCGCTTTCCAGGCCCCACTCACCGATCTCCTCGTACCGCATCACCGTGCCCAGGTTGGCGTTCTCATCTAGGAGGGGAGAGGAGCGCAGAAGTGTTAGGGCCCCCCTTCTCGGTGCCCGACATGCAGTCCACCCAGGCTTCCTGGAGGAGGTGGGGCGGGTGGGGGGAGGGGTGTGCTGGCCTCCCAGCACAGGAGGCGCCTGTGCAGAGCGAAGGGACGCTGCCACGGTCCAGACTGAGATAGAGCGAGAGTCTCCGAAGGCCCTTGGGCGGACGTCACGTTTCCGGGGCTGTCAGAATTTGACAGCCCCGCCAGGGAGGCAGCAAGGATCACGCACACGCTCACGCTGCTCACCTTCTGTTTCTTTCTGTATTTTAGGGAAGCGCAACGTCCCCAGAGTCTAGGGAGACAGGTCAGAGCCACATGGAGCTGACCCTCTCTCCTTAGGGGTTACCGGGTTCAAAGAACAAGTGAAACCGAGAGCTGGAGATTTTCCCACGAGGCAGAATGCGACAAGAGCCCGAGGGAGATGTGAACGCCACAGCCTATGGCACGTGCTTGTGAGTGTGCAAGGCCTGCACGGGGAGGGGCCATTTGGGTCCCCTACCTCCCTTCCTCCTCAGCTGTCCCTCTCAGTCCCTCCTCAAGATGCCTGAAGTTGGAAATCTCAGACATGGCAGAAGTCAGCCCCAAAGGGTCAGAGGAAAGAGGTCTAGACCTTTAGTTCTTCTGCAGAGCCAAAGTTGGGGACCGTGAAAGAGCCCTGGGGACTCGGACAGTCTCTTCCACGCCTAGTCCATGGAGGAGCTGCTCCAACCAGAGGGTGTGAAGGGGAAAGCGCGTCTTCTCAGCTTGCCACCAGGAGTGCGGACACTGCCTGAGCCAGAAGGACCCGAGGGAAGATCCTGGGCCTCCTGGACACTCTCACGCCTATAGCCACGTTCTTCGGGGGATGGGTAATGAGCACATCACCCACCACCAGGTGGGATCTCCTGGGCAGCCCGGGCCAGGTGGGTCACGTTCCCTGGGCCCCAATAACAGGTCCCACTAGCACAACCCAGTAGCCTCTGTTTCCTGGAAATCATCGCTCTCTAAACGGCTGTCCACTAGCGGGTGCTGGGGCTGGGGGTGCTGGCTGCATACGTGAAGGGAGCAGGGCAAGAAGGTCCAAGCTCCTTACCCACAAAGGTGAAGCGCTCCACGGGCGGGCGGACACAGCAGATCCGGCTTAGGCTTTCTCCCACCTTCCCCAAGATCTTGGCTATGGGAGAGAGCAAGACACACAGGGACAGGGGGAGAGAACCACTCACAACTTACACGCGGTCAGCCCAGCCCTGGGCCACTGTGAACAACAAGGGGTGCGTCGGAGGGGGCGGGCGGTGGAAGGAGGGTAGAGAGAAAGAACAGAAATATGACAGCAAAAATTCCTTGTCGGTCACAGTCCAAGGCACAAGGTGTTTGAGCCACAGACTGGTACCTATTCTCTGGTCACGTTTACTACACGGTGGAACGACTGGGAAATACAAAGGAGGACAATGTATGAAGAGGGAAATTAAAAAGCACCCATTATCCCGCCCCTAGAGAAAACCACTGCTGATGTATTGGGATGTTATTTATTTTCTTCTGTTTTTCCAAATATGTGTCATGCTGCTCTTGTCTGTGTAACACACGGTGGATCGTATTGTGCGTTTCAAGGGCATATGGGTTGTTTGCTTGCTCGTTTCTTAATATCATGAGCATTTACCCATCACCAAACACAAATAGCCCCAATCCAAGGAGGCTGGGCCTGTGGCAAAGAATTCATCTGGGATCATTTCTGCGGACTGAGGCATTCCTTCCCGTGCAGGTGGTCTGCCGGGCAATCAGACAACTTATGTTGGTGGGGAGACATCTGGTTTTCAACAAGCTCTCTGGGCTTTAAGCTGGAAATTTCTTTCTCAGCAGCCCCCAACCCTCACCATGTAGCCATATGTAAACTGTGAAATTCTGGCTCTTTCCTCTTTGTCATAGACTAATGACACAATAGCTTGTGGTGTCTGGGCTCAAAAGGTAACACTGGCATCTATCTCTTGCTATTGGCCTGGAAGAAAATATTAGAAAGAACATAAGGCTTTAGAACTAGAAAGCCCTGAACATGAATTCTGGCCCTTCTGCATTTGAGCTGTGTGTTCTTAGGCAAATCACTCACCTTCTCTGAATCTCACATAAATGAGAACGTAGTATCTCTATCTCAAAATCACTGCGTTAAATGAGAACCTGTGTAAAGCACCACATGGGCATACAGTGCTGGGTGCTTGGTGAGTGCGGGGCACCCCCAGCTGTCTGTCCCTGGAGGCATGGGTATGAGTCTGGAACTCTGGATGCAGACCGCCTGGGTTTGACTTCTGGTCCTGCTACTTCCTCCTTGTTTGAGCTTGGGCAAGGTCCTCAGCCCCCGTGGAAGAGGCAGAGAAAAATGCTCCCTCTTTTATCTTTCATTTCCAGTTGAGGCGATTATATTTACACTTGAATGCAATTGAGGAATACACACCATCCCCCTGGTCTCTATCTGCCTCTCTGTTTCTTTCTGGTTGTGACTATTTCTCTCTGATCCTCTATATTCAGGATCAACAGTACAGAGACCAAAGCATCAGTATCACCTAATTAAAAATGCAAATTCTCCTCCTGCTCCCAGACTTACTGAACTCGATTCTGGGGTGGCCCCGAGCAACCCAGACGCTAGCCAGGCCTCTGGGCGATTCTGAGGCCAGAGAGCGCCGCTGCACACCAGCGTGCCCCTACCTGCCGTGGGCTTGGCGGGCACGTTGTTGGTCTGGTAAACAGTCTGGGGGTTGTCGTTTTGGGGCTGTCCGATCACGGGCGTCATGGAGGGTGTGTTGACATTGGAGAGGATGCAGCCAGTCACCCTCTGGGGAAAGAGAGAAATGCAGAGTCAGGGTCAGTAGCCAGGTGACCTAGGAAAAGCGTTTCCCAGTCACCTCCAAACACTCATGTGCTATCCGTCCTGATGAGGCACCCTGGGGCCCAGGGAGAGCCCAGGGGGTGGGCTCTCGATGCAGCTGTGCTGAGTGGCACAGCAGGCCGGCAGGAGACAGGGCAGCTCCGTGGCAAAAGCACAGGATGTGGTGTTGCATGGACCTCCGTTCAAGTGTGAGCTCTGCCCCCTTCTGTCTGCGTGACCTTGGATAGTTAACTCCTCTTGAACCCCAACTCAAGAGTCTAGCATAGAGAGGCAACATTTCCAGGTTGTGCTGGGATTGCACGAGTGAGGATACACAGAGTATCTTTAAAGTGTCTGGCATGTGGCAGAAAATGGGTACCCAGTAGACGATGTTGTAACCTTCTGGGCAACACACGTACCTGCCCTCCCTGCCCACTTCACGGGGCTCCCATGAGGTCACGTCTGCACCAGGGCCCAGTAAGCTTGGGAAAGGTCATACAGACACCAGGCACTCCCACCACCTGCCGCCCCTCCGGGGTACAGAGGCCAGTGGCAAGGCCAAGTCAGAGAGCCATGCCCAGCAGGGCGGGACGAGTTTGCCTTCCGGGAAGGTGGGGGGCGGGGGTCTGGGCACTGCTCCCCAGTGCCAGTACACACTCCAGAGCTAGGCGGAAATTCCGTGAGTGTGAACCATTGCCCCTGTTATCTGGCCTCTGCTTCTGTCTAGCGCCGCAGAGGACAGCAGACAATGCAGCATCCATCAGAGCTGACCCAGAGGCAGCCCACCCTGTGCACGGTGAGAGGTCAGTAGCTATTGGGCAACAGAAACAGAGGGTGAGTTTTCAGTGTTTAGCTTCACGAGGGCCGTGGCCAATTCCAGGTCCCTTCCCTGACGGCCAGCATCCCAACGCCTGCGCCCTGCCTCTTCTGGGTTACTGAGTCCTGTGGCCAGAGGACCCCCAAGCTCCAGGGCTGGGGTGACCCTCTGAAAACACCTCTCCCACTGGCCACACCGCAGGCAGAGCAGCACATGAGTGCTGAGCTGTGGAAGAACAGGTGTTTGTCTTGTGGGTGACTGTCCCTTTTGGGAGGTCCCTGACGGGAGAAAGTCACGGCCACATTCAGCACATGCGGGAGCCGGTTGGCTGGCCACCACGACCTCTTCTCTGCCCAGCTGTGGCTGGTGCAGTGGAGGGGGGGGGCCGGCAGTCTGCCTCCTTTTTAATATTATGTCACTTCCAGATAGGAAAATGCCACAGTCCCACTTACTGACGGGTCTGGTGGCTGAGGAGTTCCTTCCTCCTGCTGCATACATCCTTAGTTCTATGCCCGGGAAGAAGGAAAGGGCTGGCTGCCCGCCCTGCTCTGCCCTTGTCAGCTCTCTGGGGGCTCTCACGGTGTCAGAGGCCTTTGCAAACATGGCCTTGACTCACTTTGTAGGCCCACGCATGTCTCTCTGACAGGTCTACTCTCCATGCCAAAAACACCGGCCTAGTGCCAGGACTGGGAGCGCAAGCATTGACAGGAGGCAGCCCCGTGCCCCTGCTCCAACGCAGGGGGCTATGGAGTCCTACAGTCCCTGCTGGTCAGTCTCTGCCTGTCACTACAACAGCTGGGGCTCCGGCCCGGCCTCTCTCCCCAGACCCATGCCTCTGGGCATGAGCGGGAGAGGGACGGGTGGAGAGGCCCAGGCACTTAGACAGCAGAATAGCGCTGAGCTTCATGGCTGGCATGGCCAGGGCTCAGCGCACCTGCAGGGTCCTTGATTCCTTCCTTCTGTCAGGATGCCTGAGGCTCCTGGGTGACTCTCAGGAGCACAGACCCCCAGCTGACCTCCAGCTGACATGTCGTGTGCGAAGGGCATTTGTGTGAGGCCCCTGAGACTTTAAGGACGCTTATTGCCACGTGCCTCTTAGCCTATCCTGCCAGATACACCCTTGGACAGTAAGATGGGGTAGCTTTCGTCACTGACTAGCAGAGAGGAGCAGTCAGGTGCCACCCTGCATCGGTCCTTTCAAGGGGACCCAAAAAGAGGGAAGGGACATGGTTTTCTTTAAGTCCACGGAGAAAAAACAGAGCAGATGCAGCAACAGCCTGCTAGGCAGGCCTGCTGGTGTCTGGTGCTCGACGCCCTGGAGGGTCTGGAGCCCGGGGCTGTGCGTCTGTTAAGAGGAAGCACAGCCGGTCCCCGCTGCCCAGGTGGCCCAGCTCACCTTCATGAGGTCCCGGTGGTGCTCCAGCACGCTGCAGGTCGTCTGCCAGGTGTCCTGGTAGCACTCCCACGGGTCCACCCTGGCGGGGATGGAGAGAGGTTTCGCTTGGTTTCCAGCCTCTCACCTGTTTCTCAGGGCTCCCTCCAAAGACCACAGCTTAGCACACTGGGCAGGCTGTGCACTTAGATCTCAAATCGGATAAAACATGGGCTTGACACACCTCCCTGAGCCTCAGTGTCCCTTGCGAAAGGAGAGGTGGACGGCACAGGCCGGCGAGCAGAGGGGCTGACGCGTCTGCCCAGGTTTAGCCGCAGCCCTGCCCGGAACTGCCCACCTGCCTACGGCAGGGCCCTGGGGAAGCCATGGGAACTTTCAGGGCTCCCTCTCCTGCCTGTAAAGTGGGGCTCACAGCAGTTACTCTCTTGTGGGGAGGTTAGAGGGGCCCGATGAGTGTTATGCGAGAAGTGCTTAGTACTGGGTCTTGCTCTTATCCTTATCTGCAAAATGGGAGTTCTCCTCAGGACCTAACAGGATTGTGGGAGCGAAGCCCTCCTCGACGAGGGGTGGCTGCCGTTCTCGGAGCTGGGAATCTGCCCCATGCTCCTCCTGGCACAGGCTGGTGGTCAGATGGGCAGGCCCACACCCGCAGGCAGCCAGCCCCTCCCGCACTCCAGGGTGAGAGTGAGCAGGGCTCCAGCCTGGACTGATGCAGCGCTCGGCCTTAATTACAAACTTAATGAGCTGCTAAATTGGGATATTTCTCAACATTTTCTTAGCAGCTGAGCATTCCCTGCACACTTCCATCCATGCACACACACCCAAGGTTCTCAGACAGGCGATCTCACCAACTGAAAACTCTTAGCCCGTCAGCCTGCCCTGAGCCTGGCTCCCCCCAGATTGCTCCCCAGCTCCCACCCCCAACAAGGGCAGACTCCCGACCTGGCGAAACAGGCTCCCCATGTCCAGGGGCCCTGCCGTGCCCAGCCCCATCTCTAGAGCTAGCTCGGAGCCTCCCCAGTGATCTCAGCTCAGGATTCTGACTTTCCAAGTGCCCGGCGCAGCACAGGGCAGGCAGGAAGTGCTTGATCAATATTTGTTGAGTGAATGAGGAAATCAGTTCAGAATCTTCTAATCACATCCAAGCAGTAACAGCCTCCTGCCCAGTGTTTCCCCCACTGGACACTGCTTTCCCCAGCGGATCAGAAGTTACAATGTTAAGGAGCTTCGATTCTGTTCCTGACTCGGCCACAGGTGTGCAGTTCACTCTGAAGCCCCTTGAATTCTCTGGGTCTCACGGGGGAAAAGGCAGGTGTCCCTCTACCTAACCTACGTCTTAGGGACAGGAGAAGGCCTACCAAGGGCATGTGCCTCTCACACAAATCTCTGCGTACAATCGGCAAGGGTCAATATTTAATTATCATTGTCCCCTCCCTTCATGGCTTTCATTTGCGCCCACCCCACCTTCTCCGCCACCACCTCTGCGTCCCTCATTCCAAGGTCAGTTTCCTTTCAATTTCCTGCCTCCCCAGGAACCTCTGGGTGCTGCTTACTTTTCCACGGGGGTGGGGGAATTACGGTACAAATGGTGTGCCATTATTTTTAACAAATGGCATCTACTCATGCAAATTATAACTGTAGGAATGTTGGGGAGTGTAATTAGCATAATTAGCGGAAGGTTGCTTTAATTACACGGCAGGCTCAGTGGATAACGGGGTCTGCCGGGGTGGCAGGCGGTCCCGGGGAAAGGCAGCATGCGCTCACCCCCACACCTCTGTCCCCCAGTCGGTGCGGGGGCCCTAGAGATGCGAGTTAGGGAACAGGAAACAGCCCGGGCCAGGCCACTTGCCCTGGGAGGAAGGGAGAGTTCACGGACATGAGTGGATACAAAAGCAGGGAAGTGTTTGGATTTCCTGGCTGTGCCTCACCTGAACCCCGGTGAAGTTTTTGAAAGATCCAAGAATACTCCTGGATGCAACCGTGTCAGAGAAGATGAAACATGAAAAACACCCTCTTTAGTTTCAGGGGCCCTGAGCCTGGTTACAAAATCGAGTTATCAGGCGGGTCACCCCTGAAGGGCCACGCAACTGTTGCTGGCACGGGCTGTTAAAAACGGGGACGGTAGGCCCCCAGTGGAGTCGCTTGCGCTAGGCTCACATCACCAACCGGAGACTTAATACCTAACTCAGCAGCACTGGCAGCCTTTCCCAGGGACGTCGTCTTAGCCGGTCAATGTGGCGGCACGACTGAGAGGCGCTTCACCAAACACCCGCTTCTTGTACAAAAGTTTCCCACTTTGTACAGCTCCTCCGTGCTCCTTCCCGCCTGCTGAATGGGATGCTGCCTGATGCATGCATCTCTGAACAAAGCCAATTTGATCTTTAAGTCTCCTCAGCTGAATTTTTTTTTTAACGGGGTTACTATCTCCCTTGGCCTCCCACCCTGGTCAGGACCCGCCTTCCTTCTCCACCTCCCCACCCCCGCTCCAGCGGGTCCCAGGGCCACCCGCCTCTGGCACCATCAGACCAGCCCTACCTGATCCAATCGGAATTCTGGACGGCCAGCTGACACATGACGAGACGATGCCGGCTGGACACGAGGCCCTGGGAAGCGACAGAGCGATCGTGGGGAGGTCTGTGTGCTCCCCACAGCCTCCCCGAGACGCCGTCCCGAGCCAACCCTTTACAAAAGTGCAGCCATTTCTCCGTGGTATCAGGGAACGAGGGTATGCCCCCTCTCCATGTCCACCAGCCATGCAGACAGGCATGGAGGGTCAGAGGAAACAGAAAAAGAACGAAGGGTGGTGGAGTAGACCACCCACATCAGGACCCCTAGGTGCACCCCCCACGCCAACAGAGCAACAGTGTGCCCAGCACAGAGGTGAGACTCAACTTGGCAGATGCTGCCTCGTCTCATGGTTCACGCTGGTGCTTAGGCAACCACCCCCAGAGCCCACCACGCTGTGTGGGAGAGGAAGGAGAATGACTTCCTGGGGAGACTTCTAGATTGTCTAAGACATGTGGCAGGGAGGGAGGGGCAGGGAAATAATTTTTAAATCTGATTAGAAAATGTGTACTCCTTTCTTTATCTCCCTAAAACCCCAGGAAAGACTTGCCTAGCCCCTAACCAGCCACTAACTTGGCATCCAGGCCAACCACACTCGGCCCTCAGCAGGTGGGCCTGCTACTCTTTTAACGAGTCTGGACTGAGCCTGGCCCTGGTCACGGCTGCCTGGTGGCGGGCAGCTGTTCCTCCCAGCTGCTGCCCAGCACCCGTCGCTCAGGTCTAACTGTGGCCTGGGCGTGGGAAGCAGGACTCCTGCTACCGGGGCACTTCACTTTTCCAGGAATCAGAGCAGACACGGCAGTGGGGCGGTTTGGTGCCAGAGGAACCACCGGGGCAGGAAGGGAGGGCGAGGGCGGGAAGGGGCAAAGGAGGAACCCACCTGTTTTCCGTAGGAGTCGTGGACAGGAGAGATGATCCCGCCGATCACGATAAACCTCCCCGTTTTGTGCAGATAATCTCTGGCTCTTTCTAATTAAGAGAAGAGAACCACGCTTGACAAAGAGGAAAGGTGTGAATTAAAGGTGATCACTGAAATCAACACATTCAGCTCCAAAAGGCTTATTTTTCATCTTTCTTGTCGTTTAAATAGAAAGTGCCAGCGTTCAAAGCAAAGGTGGGGGATTCAAAAGGTTATGGAGCCAGATTTCAAGCCCCAAGCAAAAGGATTTCAAACTCAAGGGGATTAATCCAGTTTTAAAGGTTCTCACCGGATGAGTCAGTGTAATGACAGGGACTTAATGCTGGCCCCTCACTAAAAGCCATTAGAGCAACAGACTGAAATTTACCCCTGTGATCACTGGTAGAAATTCTAAAGTGCAGGAATAATTTTTTTAAAAAGAAGAAGAAGCCTTTTTATATTATGAAAGGTGAGCTGATTGCCTCATCTAGTTTAGTCAGAAGAGAAAAAAACACCAAAACAAATTTAAAGATGCTTCTGAAAAATCAGGGAGAATTAACAATCAGATAAAAAAAAACCCATCATTATAGTTAGTTGAGGAAAGTTCAGCCAGAGGGGAGGAAAAAACAGATTTTTTTCCTTAGGGAGGAATTTGTGACGTAGCTTTTTCAAACTGACCAGCCACGCCCAGGTTCCTTTTCATGAGAAAATTCAGTCACCTAGGAAAAGGATGCAAATTTTGGCTCTGTTCCTTCTAAGGGGGTTTGTGGCACAGCTCCAGCAGGGCCTGAGCTGGCCCTGCTGCAGAAACGAGGCACGGATTCACCTTACAGGTGAGGGATTCTGCAGGTGAACCTGGGCTGGGGAGGCGAGGCCGGCCAGGCAGTTCACAGGCAAGGCTCCGGGGTGGCCTGCCTTGTTCTCTTGGAACTTAACAAAATTCTCATCACACTCATCACTTTTTTTTTCACTTTTCACATGAAATCTCTTAGAGATTTTAAAATAATGAATATACTTGATTTTCTTAGCACAGTTTTAGATTTATCAAGTATTTGAGCAGATAATACGTAGATTTCTATATACTTAGCCCTCCACCTCCGTAACCCCCTGCACACAACCCCTTACACGCACACACACACCACCACTGCTGTTACTATTATCACCCTGCATTACTGCGGTGCGTGTGTCACACTGCACAGGTTCGTGCTGACACGTGTTACTTACAGGCCGTGGTTTACAGTAAGACCCACTCTTCCTGTTGTGGAGTTCTATGGTTTTGAAAACCTCCCTCTCCTGTTCGATTAATTTGCTAGAGTGGCTCACAGAACTCAAGGCACCCATTTATTCACTAGACTACTGACTTATTACAACGGATTTTAAGGATAAGAATCAACAGCCTGATGAAGAGATAGTTCAAAGTCCCAAACAAAGGAACTCTGTCCTTGCTGAGTTTGAGGCTCAGAACCTAGAAGAGTAGAGGACATTTTTTCCTTCCCCACAATAAAAGCTCAGGAAACTAGGGATGGAAAGGAACTTCCTTGGCGTGATGAAGAACAAACACTCATCCGCCGATGGACGCCAACTATGGGGTATTTATTTACACAATGGAATACAAGTCCACCGTACAAAAGAAGAAAGTTTCACCTTTTGTGACAGTGTGGATGGACCTGGAGAACATTCTGCTAAGTGAAATCAGTCAGTCAGAGAAAGACAAAGGCCATATGATCTCACTCATGTGTGGAATCTAATGAACAAACTGAACTGACAAGGAAAATGGGGACAGACTCATAGATGGCGAGCAGGATGACAGCTACACGGGACAGTAAGAGGTGGAGGTGGAACAAAAAGGAAAAAGGACTCACGAACACGGGCAACAGTGTGGTGACTGTTGGGGGAGGGGGTATAAGGGGACTAAATGGTAATGGAGAGAAAATACTATTAAAAAACCCCATTCATAAAAACCTACAGCAAACACCATACTTTGCAGAGAAAGACTAAATGCTCTCTTCCTAAGATCAGCGACTAGGCAAGCACGTCCGCCCTCATCACAGCTATTTGACATAGTACTCGGAGTTCCAGCTAGCTCAATAGAGCAACAAAAGGAAATTAAAGACATAGAAATCTAGAAGGGAAAAGAAGCTGTCTTCTATTTGCCTATGGCATGAAATCCCAAGAAATCTACAAGTAAACTCCTAGAACTAATAAGTGAGTTCAGTGAGTTCGTAAGGTATAAGACCAACGTACGAAAAGTAATTATAAAAACATGTGGAAACTAAATCACAAATGCAAGACCGCTTATAAACCCTCACACATGAATACACAGATATGAATATATAAAACACACAGAGAACTTGCACATTAAGAACTACAAAACGCTGATGACAGAAATCAAAGACCTGAATAAACGTAGAGGTACAATGTGCTCGTGAATTAGAAGACTCACATTAGAAAGATATTAACTCTCCCCAAATTAGTATATAGATTAAATGCACTTCCTAGCCACATGCCAGAAAGACTTATTGGTGTAAAATCATTCTAAAATTTATATGAAAGGTAAAGGAAGTAATCTAGTTAAAACCTTTCCGAAAAAAAGAATAAAGTGGGAAAATCAATCGATCCAAATTATAAACGTCATTATGGAGCTACGGTAATCAACACAGTGAGGTATCGGCAGAGAGGCAGACACATAGACCAATGAAATACAGCAGTCTACAAATAGGCCCCCATAAGAATGGCCAATGAATGTTGACGAGGATGCAAAAACAACCCAGGGAAGAAACTACTGACACGTGCAACAATTGGGGTGAATCTCCAGTGCATTGTGCCGAGTGAAAAGAGCCGGTCTCGAAAGCCTGCATATGTGTGATTCCATCTACATGACCCTCTGAGAAACTGCACACGAGTGGGTGCCAGGAGTTAGGGGTGGGAGTGCGCAGAGAAGGGAGGCGTGTGTGGCGATAAATCAGCTGCCCCAGGGAGCTCGTTGTGGTGATGGGCTGCTTCTGTCTCTTAACCAAGTGGGTCCCACACATCTACAAAGGTGGTAGAGTGACATATAACCAACTATCCGTACACTCACACCAATGTCAACATCCTCATTTTGATGTTGTTGCTATAGTTACATAAAATGTCGCCATTGCGGGGAACCAGGTAAAGGGCACATGAGATCTATCTGTACTCTCTTTGCAACTTCCTACAAATCTGTAATTATTTCAGAATTAAGCATGTTTTAAAGATTAGAGTAAACTACAAAGCACTGTACAATTTTAAGTTGGTAGTGTACTGATCCAGGCAAATGGCCAGCAAACTGGTGGGGTTAAGATGCTCCTGTTCATCTTTTCCCATTTCTGCTGCTTCCTGGATACCAAATTTTGGGTTGCTATGGTGTGAGAGATGCTGCCAAAGCCGAGCTTCTCAGACTTTGACGTGCATGTAAATTCTCCAGGATCTTGTCAGAACGTCGATTCCAAGAGTCTGGGTGGGCCTGAGATCTGGGCCAGGATTTGGGCAAAGGTGAGAGAGGCAGGATCATTCAACCACAGCGTCGAGCCTACCTTCACTTAAAACTATGGTATTCTGTGCCCTGGCTGGTGTGGCTCAGTGGATTGAGTGAGGGCCTGCAAACCAAAGGGTCACCGGTTCAATTCCCAGTCAGGGCACATGCCTGGGTTGTGGGCCAGGTCCCCAGTAGGGGGTGCTCAAGAGGCAACCACACACTAATGTTTCTCTTTCTCTCCTTCTCCCTCCCTTCCCCTCTCTAAAACATATAAATAAAATCTCTTTTAAAAATTATATTCTGTTTATCGTAGATGTTGTACTTGCATTTTGATTTTTAAAAATATTATTTATCTTGAATACTGAGTTTTGGGGTTCCCCCTTGAATTCTGCACTGGAGGGGGCCATCTCCCTTGGCCTTACCCTACCCCTTGCCCTGCCTGAGATTCAGCATTTGTAACAAGCTCCCAGTGAGAGCAATGTGGCAGGCCTAGGAGCTATGTTTTAAGTAACAAGGGAGTTAAGACAGCTGGGGCAGCCCCTGCAATGTCAGGGTACCCACAAAGGAAGCTCTCCTCCCTCCCCCATGGCACCACCACTTCCACTTTGTATGACAAGGAAATGAGTGGACATTGGCAGGTAGCTCACTGGCCAAGCTACAGCTACAGCCCTGGAACTTAATTTCATGCCAGGCTTCCCAAGACGCAGTCTATTTTTGTCCGTTGGCTCTGCCCCAGGGACAGAGCCAGCTCACTCTCACAACTTACACTCGGGTCCGACTCACCCTCCAGATGGTCTCCCCTCCTGGCTCCTGTGCTCCTGGAGAAGGAGCCCGAGGGGGTCAGCAGCACTGCTGTGGCCTGCCCTCAGTGTCCAGAGGGTCCACTGTGTCTTCCTCCTCGTTCCAGGCCATTAGGAACCTGGTAAACCTCCCTTCCTGACAGCCTGGGCTGGGCCCACCAGCCAAGACGGATGCCACACGGACTATCTGTCTTTCAGTCACAAGCCATGAGAGAGACTCGCCTCGCCTGCCTCCTGGCTGCCCCGTGAGTCCGGCCGGCGTGGGTCATGGCCTCTCTTTTGCCAGGGAGTTAAAGGAGGAAACACAGGGTCAGGGCATTGATACTTCACTCAATTTCTCTTTTCACAGCTACAGTCAGAAATGGTCCCTTTTGAGCTGTGTTCGCAGCTGTGGTTGCCTGAATGTCCCCTGTCCGAGAAGTGCCTAAAGGTGGTCCCGACTTGTAAACATTCAAGTATTACAAAGATCAAGCCCTGGATGATAAAGGATGAACCTGAAGGAGCTCACAAAAAAGCGTCCCCAAGACCGGCTGCTTTGACATGGATTATTTTTGAGCTGAAGGCAATTGAGACCCTGCAGGTTCACAAGAAAACCTTGTCTGCCCCTTAGAGAAATTAAGTTAAATGAGTTATTACCAGAAATAACTTTTTATGACCTGTCAATAGGGCAGGGGAAACTTCTAATGGCTAAACCTCTGCTCTTCTTATCCTCCTGTGAGTGACCTTCCCCTGTCTCCAGCCCCAAGGTGCCCGACTGCATCCTCAGCTCAGAATGTGAATTCCCGCATCTCATTTTACCTGTTTCTGAACTTCTCATGTACGTGGACTCTCAGGCTCCCTCCTGTACATAAGGTTCCTGTAAGTAGGCAGGTAATTAAAGTTGGCAATTTTCTCTTGTTGGGCTGTCTCATGTAGATTTAATTATGGGACCAGCTGGTAGAACCTGGAAGGGTAGAGGGAAATTTCTTCCTCCTTCACTAAATCAAGCTGTGAGTCCTTCTAGGCAGGGTTAATTCCTTACTCAGGGGGTCAAAAAAATTTTTGTTTTAAAGAAACCATCCCTGTGGCCTACCAAACTGAGACTTGGGCATTCCTTAACAATAATTCAATGAGTGCTTACTATGTTCAAGTCTTTGTGCAAGGTGCTGTGGGAGACACAATCCCTTGAACCCCTTGAAGTTATGAGAGCATATTTTTTTCCTCTGGTAAAAGATAGTTTTTTAAAAAATATCTATGTATACATATTTTATCCTTACCCAGGAACATGCTTATTGATTTTGGAGAGAGGGGAAGGGAGGAAGACAGAGAGGGAGACAAACATCGACATGAGAGAGAAACGTGCATCGGTTGCCTCTCCTACGTGCCCCAACTGGGGACAGCACCTGCAACCGGGGCATGTGTCACGACCAGGAATTGAACCTGCGGACTTTCGATTTATAGGAGGACACTCCAGCCAGCTGAGCCACACTGACCAGTGGCTGACTGGCAAAAGGGGAGAGGGGTGCTGGGTTTCAATGCCCATGGGGATCAGGCTGAGGTCCCTGAACAGACGCATGCGCAGAGCAGCCTGCAAACCTTGAGAAGCTCCCCTCCACACACAGAGTTCAGTTCTCTCCACCGTCTGTCAATTCCCGCCAGCTGTGCCCCGCTGCTTGAGCCTCAGGCTGCCTGAATTCACCACGGAAAGTAGCAAATGCTTCCCAGAACCCCTCGCCCTCCTGGGTTTCCTCTGGCTCCCGGACTTTCATCTGTTGGTCT
This sequence comes from Tonatia bakeri, assembly GCA_004024845.1. NCBI lineage: Eukaryota > Metazoa > Chordata > Mammalia > Chiroptera > Phyllostomidae > Tonatia > Tonatia bakeri. Next base: position 221,579 of record PVIA01001055.1, read on the forward strand.
AGCTTTTGCAACCACTGCTCCTTGCAGCCCTGAACCAGCATGGAGTAACACACAGCGGCGCGGTCACTCCCTCCTTATTGCGACCTTGTTTTCTCCACTGCCTCTACTTTGGAAGAATCCGATTCGTGACCCTTCCTTCAACAACCTGTCACTTCCGACAGACCGCTGGGCGAACCTCTCACAGGCCCCAGCCGCCGTGCACCACCCCAGGAGTCTGGCCTCCATTCAAACCCTTTCCACAGGGAAAGCTCCCGAGCTCCCTCCCTTCCAAACCAGGCTCCAAGGTTCTTGGGATTTGCCCTGCCCACCGTTGAAACAGAATTTTTTTCTATTTATTTCTTCAGAAATAGAAAGCTAAATATATATGTAAAAATATGACATGAACTAGTTTCCCTTCTGTGAGACTCAGAAACACACGAGGGAATTATTTTAGAAACCCACAGGCTGCAATGCTAAATATAACCGGGTAGGTGGGTAGACTGGGGCGGGAACAGCGTGGAAGGTGAGGAGAGAGCAGTAAAGATAGAAGGGGAAGCTCGATGCGGAAAACCCACTTGGCTTCCCATGAAGGTGGCGAGTCTCTGTCACTGGCATGGAATCAGGCGCTGCTTTTAACTACAACTCTGCTATTCCACACTTTATTGATCTTTTTGAGTTCAAGTTCGCCATGCTGGCTTCTTATTTCGGGATAATTCAGACTCTGAAGTAGAATCTGTCCAGCAATAAAAGAAGTGGAGAGCACCAGGCAGAGAAGGGTCCTTCTGTAAGGACGTGGCCCTGCCGAGGCCCTTGGCAGCGCGGGACTTCTCCCCAGGCAAAGGTGCTTTTCGCCCCCAAAACACTGTTTCCTTTACAGCTTTCTTACCCGTGTTCATCTTCTCTGTCTGCTTCCCCAACAGTCAGTAGAACATCTTCCTGAGACAAGGGCAGCTGACTGTCCAGCCTCGCCCGGAACTTCCGTAGATTTTGCACAAAGAGTGCCATGACCCGGAAGACCTCTGAGTCTCCGGCAAACTGAGACGGTTGGCTGAGTAACAGCGCTCCACAGATGTCTGCCTCCGAATCCCTGGAACCTGTGCACACGGTACCTTAACACAAAAGGGCCTTTGCAGACGTGACTTGAATGAAGGATCTTGAGGGGGGATGGGCGGGCAGCTATCCCGGATTATCTTGGTGGGTCCAATGTAACCACAGCAGGAGTGCGGGAGGCTGAGACTCAGAGGGAGAGGTCGCAGAGGGAGCAGAGAGATGCAAAGACGGAGACAAGGATGCAGGTGGATTCTGGAAGACGGAAAAGGCACGGAGCCTCCAGGAAGAGCACACCTTGATTTCAGTAGGACTTCCAGAACTCTGAGATCATACACCCGTGTTGCTCTAAGTCAGTAAGTTTGTGGTATTGATTACTAGCTGCCATAGGAAACGAAGACAGTTGTTCACCCCCGCCCTCCCTTGACCAGGAGCCCAGCGGACCACTGCACCGTCCTGAACCAGAAGAGCAGAGAGAAAACTGGCTCCCAGAAAATAAATGCACCCTGTGTTGGGCTCTTTCAGGGCCAAAGAAAGGACATAATCTTTAAAGTAATTCCACTGTTGTTTTGGAATTTTCTCTTTAAAGAAAGCTATAAATGAAGGAAGACATGTACAGAATCTCGTTTGGCCCTGAATCAAGGCCAGCAGTTGGCTGAAGCTGCTGGTCTCAAGCAGGAGCCTAAAACATTGTCTTTCTATGGTCTGTTGGCCATTTCAGAACTTAGGAAATGTAATGGTCAATTCATTAGAAAGAAACATCTGGAAAAAAGAAAAAAAAGAATCTCGTAACACTAAAAAATAAAGCTTTTGAAATTTCTTAGATTAAGCCACCAAGCTCACCTAAGAGGCGACAGAGCATAAGTTCAGAGGTTCCAGGTTCATGTCCTGCCCCAGACCTTACCAGCTGGGTGACGACCTCGGGTTGTTTTCTCAATGGCTCTGGCTGCTGGCTCACCGCTAAACTGGAGATAATAACACTGTCTGCCTCACAGAGTTGTTACATGATAAATGCAAAGAGCTTAACATAGCGCTAGCACCCAGGGACCATGGGCCATGCTTTCCTTTCTTGGGGAAGTCTAACAACTTCCTTGAGATGATAGAAAATATATACTTTGATCTCTACCCCTGGTTCCCAGCGCAGAGCTCCCAAAACCCTTGTAATTTCCTAAGTGATAAGAATACAGGAGCATCTATTGTATTTGCTTAGTTCTAATGACGTGACTCTGGGTGGGCTCCTAGACCGCTCCTGGGTGGGGCTGGTCAGCAGATACATTAGAAGCCATGATTAGGAGCTTGGAATTTTTAGCTCCACATTCCCACCCCACCCCCTACACTCCAGAGAGAGGAGGGAGGGCCAGCAATGGAGTTTATAATCAATCATTTCTACACAAGGAAGCCTCCATAAATATTGCTGATCTTTGGACCCTGCAGTATGTAGCCAGTGGGTCAGAAGCACAGGTGATGACTTGGGCTGCAACTATGTGTGTGTTCTGGGGGCATCTTGTGGGACTGAGGCCTGAACCTGGGGAATCCGACACCATCTCCACGTAGACAGTGTCAGAATTAAGCTAAATTGTAGGACCCTGACTGGTGTTACAGAGAATTGCTTGTCGTGGGGAAAACCTCCACACTTTTGCTGACCTTAAGTGTCAGAAGGGTGTGTTTTGTGTGAGTAAATAAAACACACAGAAAAGAGACTCATAAAAAGAAAGGACTAGCTTTTTCCTGCAGAAAGGTGGAAACCCAAGGTTTTTCCTTATTGCAAAAGTGAAGGGAAGGAAAGGAAACTTTAAACACTCTTTAAAATGTACACGGCTTTCCTTCCAATGGCGGAGTATTAAGTCTAAGAGGTCTCCCTCTTGCCCTGCCATGCTCACCGGTGCCCCCAGCGAGATGTTTCCCTGGTGCTCGCTGCCTCTGTCACCCTGCCCTCCCTTGGAGAAAGCACACGTGCCCCCCTCAGCCTGCGGTCCCAGCGTCTGATGAGCACACCTCCATCTCCTCTGGGCCTTCGGGGAAACCAAACAAGGGGTGGAGTGATGTCAGAAAAGCTAAGATTGGGGTGGGGGTGGGGTGCTCTTGGGCAGATTTCGGCTCACGAGGATAGAGCCTGAGCGAGTGCCTGGGGTGTGTCTGGATGGTGGATGGGACTGAGCCCCACGCAGCGAGTGTGGGCTGGCGGCTGCTCCCCGGGTTATTGATTGAGCTCTGCCAGCAGCAAGACAGAGGAAGTTTCTGCTGCGATGGATGACTCTGCTGTAAAAGGTTTCATTTGTCTTAGGAAACTCTCAGAGCTCCGAGAGGATTCTGCTGCTTCTTCCAGCACTGACCCGGAGGCATGACTTCGGGGGCTGCGGGCAGGAGACAATCTGAAAATGCCCTTTCGGATTACGATGCAAAATAAATTACCATCCTTGTATGTCCCCAAAGGCAAATTTGTAAAAAATGATGCTAATTAGTGTCAGCGAGGGTGAAGGGCAGCGGGAGCTCTAACACTGCTGGTGGGAGTGTAAACTGATCAAGCCTTTTAGGAAAGCAATGTGGCAGCCAGCGTTTATCAAAATGGTAAGTGGGCACCACCGTTGGCCTTTCAATCCCCTCCCAGGATCTGTCCTACAGAAAAAACTTGCATATGTACAGAGAGGTGTCCAAAAGCCTGTTTCAATTCATCATTATTTGTAACAGGAAAAGTCAGGAATAATAGGGAAGCGGTTAGACCAATTCTGGCACATTAAAAGAAATGAAGTAGGTCTCTCCGCTCTGACATGGGAAGATCTCCAAAGCACATTGTTAGGTGAAAAAAAAAAACAAATCAAGTTACAGAAATGACTATAGTAGGGCGACACGTGAATAAAATTGTGTGAGTGTAGAATAATTTCAGAAGGTCATAGTGAGAGCGGTGAAGACAAGGCAGAGAGAGAGGGCAGAGATTGGGTGGTGTGGGCTGGCTTCTCTGCGAAGTGACATGGGCAGAGAACTGAATGACAAGGCGTCAACCACACAAAGATCGGGGGCGGGGGGGAGGCAGCGTGTGGCGGATTAGGGTGAGCAACTGGAACAAAGTCCCAAAGGCAGGAGGGCCAGGCTGGCGCTGAAGTCAAGGAGGTCTGAGGGTGACTGATGGGGAAGGGCTTTGTGAGCAGGGAAGAAGTTTGGGTTTTATCGTAGCTCTTGGGAGGGTTGTAAGTGGAATGGTCCGAGTTACAACTTTGAAAGCTCACTTGGTGTTGTGTGGAGAATGAATTGTGGTGGTGGGTGGAGAAGGAATGGGTGGAGTCAGCGAGACCAATTACGGGGCGCTCACAGGAGTGCAGATGGGAAATAAAAGCTGTGAACCTACTAATCGCCAGGCCTCCGGTCATTTACCTCTGAAGGAAAAATGTTCATCTGCATCCTGCAAGGTGTTTGATCACTATTATTTTAAAAAGTAAAAAGGCCCACATTGAGTGGAGAGCAATATTATAGTAGGATTAGATTTGATACAGCTGATTCATTGTGCAGGTTACTTTGTTATGCCCATATCTGATCTGCTCAAATCCTTTCCCGAGAACACGGCAGTTTATTCAGCAAATGCATGTAATATTGTTAGTTTATGAAATGGGTATCCTTGCTTCCAAACCCAAGAGCTGGAAGGCGATCCCGGGAGTTACGAAAACCTGGACAGAATCGCTAAGGAGTAGGTTCCACATGTTCTCGTACTCGTGAGTGGACTATGCATGCGCTTCAGTACACTTTTCTCTCTGCTTTTGTCCCTTTTCTTTCTTTTTTTTTTTTTAGCTAAAGTTACAGTGCCCCCTAGAAGACCAGACTTTGGGTTTTTTTCATCCTTATTCTAAGCAGAGCAAAAAAAATTTTTTTTTTGGATGAACCTTCTGGGCACGTTCCTGAAAATGCAGGGTGGACACCTAAGTAGTCATGGAAATTCACCCTGGGCGGTCCACAGCTCTGCTCTCGGAATGTCAAAGCTGAGTCTGTGACCTTTCACAGAGAGGGCAGCTCTAATTAGAGAGGAGAGCGAGGGCCAGGATTAGGTGAATTCATAGTCCACCTGGGCAGGGCTCGGACGGACTCTCCCGAACATTCTTAAGATGCCGTATTTCTAATTAGTCAAAGACCGTGACCAGGCGATCAGGATCTCAGTGTCTGCAGGGCAGCTTCCTGTACTGCTCCGGTCCTGAGACTGCCTTCAAAACTCCTACCAACAGCCAGTGCGGAATCTGACCCGGTTCCAGTGCTTTAGAACTAGCACCCACAATGAGACAGCAAAGCCTCTCTTCCACAATGACTCGGATATCAAATCACACAATTCCTCCTCCCTCCACTAGGCCGAGCCCGAATCCAATGCCTCCGGCCTGCTCTGGTCCCTCTTTTCCCAGGGTTTTCCAAGACCAGGCAGACCCCTATTCCTAAGTAGTAAGTTCTAAATCAGTCACTGACAGCTGAGGTTGACTGCGCTCCCCAGGGGACATTTGACAATGTCTAGAGACAACGTTGGTTGTCATAGTTGGAAGGGGGGTGCTACTGGCGCCTCGTAAACAGAAGCCCGGGGTGCTGCTAACTCCCCTACAATGCACAGGACAGCTCCTGTGGCAAAAAGCCACGGGGTCTAACATGCCAAGAGCGCCACGGTGGAGAAACCGTGTTCTGGGTGAGAAAAACAAGGCCTCTGCCTGAGAGGTACAGTGGAAACGAAGAGTGCTAACTCGGGTGGAAAAATCGCAGCCCCAAGAGAAAAGCCAAGGACTCTGGGATTTCAGAGTCTCTGCCTTTTCAGCACAAGGAACTGTTACTGGAAAAAGTGACCAAGTCACAAACCATAATGACAAATGTCCTGAATGACAAAGGAATTACCAGGCTGTCTGGACAGGTTGTAAGAGATCAGTCCCAAGGTTTCCGCTCACCCTGAGGGGCTGCAAATGGAGACTTGCCCTTGACTGAACAAAGGGCAGTGATCTGGGACAGGCTCTGCTCACTGCCTCTCCCGTCTCCGTCTGTCCCCTTCTGTTTGCTTCTGCAAACCGAATCCCACTGTCGGGAGCCATGCAGCCTCTGGAATCCCCCCGAGCTGACAGAACGAACAGTTTCTGTGCACAGCAGCTGAAGGGCCCAGGACTTTGGAGAGAGCAGATGGAGCGATTTAGGGATTTCTTGGCCAAAGATCAAGGGAGACCCTTTCTCCTTACAGGCCCTAATTAATTAGTTATTTGATTCTTTATGAAAAAGCTGTGAGGGAATCATTGAGACAAGCAGGAGTGAAAGGATTTATTAGCAGCCTAGTTTCTAGACTCAAAATAATGTTATGTAATAGGTAAAACAAATTACTCTGGTGCCTGGGTACTGTGCCGGCAGGGAGCTCTTTGCAGCATATGGCAGAAGTGGACACAAAGGCCAGGCCCTGGTCCACCTCCCTGGAAGGACCTGCCTTGCCCCTCCTGGGTCAAGGGACCGGAGGGTCTGCTTTATAAGCTGACGGTTAACAGCAGTGAAATGTAATGTAATGACTACCTTGCTTTTCTCATGCAGACTAGGCAGTGAGATGTTGCTGGGGAGAGAGTAGGGAGTTGTGCGATATAGCTCACCCTTCTGGTCCCTGCACACACGCGTGCGTGCACACACGCCTGCACGCCCTGGTTTTCTGCCCAATTTAACCACAAGTTTAGAAATTTATAAGCAAACTATGAAATAGAAAAGGGCAAAGAATAATTTTCTGGGCAGATTTTTCATAGCCCTTTTTTTTTCATTTTTGCAACTTTTACATTTTTAAATAATTTCAGACTTAGAAGCAAATTGCAGAAATAGCGTAAAGCACTAACAAATGGGGAATCCCCGAGATTCCCTTCTGTTAGTATCTTACATTTGCTTTATCATTGTGCTTTCTGTCTATTCACATGATTAGCACTTTTGAAACTATTTGACAGTAAGCTGTCTCTTTGCTCCAAAATGCTTCAGTGAGTATTTCCTAACATAAAGGACATATTCCTGACATTTAGTTAGGCTTGTCCTATTCTAATTGAAGGAAAACTGAACACTTGACAAATGGCTTAAGAGTCTGGGCCTGAGAAACAGCGTTTTCCAAGTCTCTCTGGTATGCCCAGGTTCAAATCCTGGCTTTACTCCTTTCCAGCAGTGTGACTTTGATACCTTCTTAAGTCGAGGCTTCTTCATCTGTAAAACGGGGGTGCTGCTGGCATCTCTGGCAGAAAGTTGCCGTGAGGATCAAATGAACTAAGTCACTGAATGAGGCAATGCATGGGCAGGTGTAATCCACGTATGACACAATACTCACTAGCCATCGTGATTCACCGTTAGCTACCATCATCTCCTTTTCCTTTCTCCTTTTCTTGTAATTAATTGGGATTATTACTCACCAATATTTTTCCAAACCCTGTCCTTTCCTACGAAGCTCATTCCGCAGTAGTTTTGGAGGGGAGCTGGTACGAATGCACAATTTCCCTAATTCCTCTCTCTGTCCACCGCCAGGCTCCTTGCTTCCCCGCCCCCCACCCCGCCCTCCACATCGGTCTTCTGTTCAATGGGAAGGAACAAAAGCTCATTGCGCGTAAGGTTATTAAATTACCTGTGCTTTCAAGTAGGAAAGCCATAACAAATCGGGCATGCCTGAGGTCGCCGACAACAGGCAGGGATTTGAGTGATTGCCACTGGAGAGAGGGGGATACCTTGCTTCTGGGCGTTTGGGCCAGTCAGCTGTACTTTCTTTCCCTAGGCGTGGCTAGTTGGATATTTGAATAGTAGGGAAGAAACAAAAAGTTAATGTTAAAAATATACTTAGTGTGTCCCCGACACTTTCACAAGATGTTTAGATATTTCTACTTTCATGCCTTTCCTTTTTGGGAATTATACCTTTCAAATTTCAGTAGCAACAGCACACAGTTGTCAGTAATTACCACCAATGGGCAGCTTCAACTGGAAGAAATGCCTGGAAGCAGAAAGCTATGGTTTGGCTCCATCTACAGCTCGGTTTTCTCTCCAGGGACCCGCGGGGTGTGTAGCTGTTGGGAACAGCGTGGTTTTCGCTGAGGCACAGCCCTGGGCTCATGTCCACGAGGCAGGCTCTGCCAACAACACTCGCAGTGGAAAGTGAGGGGCAGCCTTCAGTGTGTCCCGTGTGGAACCTTCTGCCTGTCTCCAGAAGCACCCTCCTCCATGCCTTCAAACCTCCCACAACTCCTTGCGTGCAGGGTGAGGCCCGAGCTCCCAAGGAGAGCATGATCCTTGAAACCTGTACGTCCTGCTGCAGCACTCAAGCAGGCCCCTTTCCCCTAGTAACTCGGATTCATGAACTCACCCACGGTGCCTTCACCCATGGGTTCCTTCTGCCTCAAGTGCCCTACCCAGCCGGTAACACCCACCAGCCCTTCGAAGTCCAACTCGCTACACACCTTCCCTGGCCGTCAGAGGGGGAATCGATGCTTTCCATCCACAGCTCAGGGGGTATCGCCAGAATAGGCTCATTACATTTTCTCTGCAGCGAGCGACTCTCCGTTAGGACCGTGGTTTATCCTCTGCATCTCCAGTACCCGGGCCCTCCTCACCAACCGCACATTCGGAGGCGTACTCAGTACGCCCCAGAATGGGAGCAGCTTCCCCCCAAACTTGTACATGTACGTGTCAGAGCGTGGGCACCTTAAAAACTAGAGTTCCCAGCCTGAAGGTGAATTTCTCACACACAGACGAAGTAACTTGTTGGAGGAAAAAAGGTTCTACCTTTGTATATATTAGTTTTATGAATTTAAATTCCTAACATCACCTCATACAGATTTTAAGAGATAAAATAATAAGGTCAAAGACTTACGTGAACACTTCATCCTAATACTCAACCAATTATTACTTTTCTCTCGGTACCTAAGACATTGGTTCACTTCAACAAAAATGATAATTAAAAAGAGCCTGCTCCACGGACCGTCCATCACACTGTGCAGGCCATCTGTAGCTGATTCTGAAATCACTCGGGAGGGCATTCAGGTAGAGATAAAACACTTTTGTGTGTGTTTTTAAACGGGTCCATTCACACCTCAACGGTTTTAACAAGATAAAGAATTAGCACCAACTTCCACACCAACACGGCATTTCCACACTGGTGAACACAAACACGCATCACACACTTGCTAATGTGTACAGAAATGAGTCCAGCATTCCTTCCAGGGCACAACCTACAGAGCACACGTGTTGTGCGTGGGTGTTTAATTCAATCCAAATTAAAGACATCACGTCCAAGTTGCTTGTAAAATATGAGTGTGACCCATGAACTGAGCACACCATCAAACTCGGTAAAGTCTTCCGTTCAGAAAGGTTTTTCCTCCTTCAAGATACTGAAATGAAACACCGGCGCTGGGGGAGGGGTCAGTCTGTATTTCTCTCCTTCTGCTCAGATTCTGCCCGTGCTGAAGTCCACAGGTTAGGACGCCCTGGGCAGCTTCCCTTGGGGACGGTGGTGACATCATAGACCCAGAGTCCCCTCTGACCCCACAGGCTCGCGTTCCCAGGGACCTTTCCTCCTGGAATCTGGAATTCATTTTGACACAGGTCACGGAGGGCCATGTGAACAATGAGGAGGGAGTGGGCAGCGGGGAAGGGTGTCTGTCATCCGCCGTCTGCCTCCCTGGGCCTCCCCGAGATCAATGGCCGCTCTGCGGGATGGAGAGTGGCTGGGAGTGGGGCCGGCCCCTCGGCCCCCTGCAGGCTCTCCAATCTGAAAAGGGGGTGGATTCGTCCCACACATTCTTTCTGACCTATCTTCCCTTTCATGTCCGTGAAGGTCACGTGCTGAGCCAGCCAACAGCCTCAGGTTCCCTCCTGGGCTGCCTATCCAGGCGCCAGCTCCAGACCAGGGGCGTCCTGGGCCTCCATTCTGCCCATGCGTGGATTCCTTGTGGACCGTCCAGGAACCGACACTTCATTTGTGTTCTGGAGGGCAGCCCTGAGTCTCATGCAGCTCGCTGCCTACCCACCCCCACCCCAGTCCTTGGCAGGGCACCTTAAATATTACTGATGCTCAACAAGCACTGAATGAGTGAGTGCTGAACAAGCAGCCCTCTCCATGGGAATAGTACAGGGGGCAGAAAGTGTTGGCAACAGCCCCTCATCTGATTCTGCTCCTTCCCACCTGGGGAAACTGAGGTTTTTCCCAGCAGCACCAACTCCTCCTGCTGTCCCTGGGTGGAACCCTCAGCATCCTTGGCATGTCCCCATTCCAAACCTCTGTGCCTCCCTCATGCCCTCAGCTAGTTATTACTTAGCACCTGGACCTTGCTAATCACTAGACATGTGTGCATTAGTCTAACACACACATTTTAACAAGAGCCCCCATGACCCTCCCCAAAAGACGGACTCTACAATGGGAATCCCAGCACCCAGTGTCCAGGCGGGAGCCTTTGGAGCTGTCTCCTCACTGGAGGGGAGGGCCCACATCAAAGCAAGGACTGGTCTGAGTTCTGCGTCTGGAAGCCAGGTCAGCTCTGCAAGATTTATTCCTGGTCTGTTTTGGAATTCCCAAACCAGATCAAGGTCATTTCATCCTCCCTGAGAAAGGAAATCCCCGGAAGAGGGTGGTGGGAAGGAATTTCTGAGGACTGAACAGGGAAGAGAGGGGTCAGGAGCGGGGCAGCAGAACCGTGCAGAACCCTCCTCTCCCTGGGAAGAGTCCTAAGTCCTTCCCGCCCTGGTGAGCCTGTGGCCCCGGGCTCCATCTGCTGAGGCTGTAGACACACACATCAAACAAGACCCTGAGTGCTGACTGCTACAGTCTGTGTGCCCGAGGCAGGGAAGAGGGAAGGGCTGAGGAGGGGAAGCCCACTAAGCACTTTCAAAATCACCTTTCCATTGTTACTACAGGGTCTGGCACAAATAACACCTTTTTATTACAAAATCTTTTATTACAAAGTCATAAGCATGTGATTCTATAACATAACAATATCATACTCAAGCACACCACATGACATTGTAGGTGAAATGTTCAAATTAAAACTAAATTATTACACCCATATTATTACCCTACCAACCACACCCAAGCAGACCTTACTTCCGCCAGACCCTGTATTTCTTTACTCATGGAATCAGCTCTGTTGGGGAAGTATTATTAAGCATGGTTCGCAGATGAGAAGCTAAGGACTTGCTTCTAAGGGGCAGAGTCAGGAATCCCACCAGGTCTGGAAGCCCGTAGACCAGAAGCACGAAGACCTTCGGAGAGAGTTTGTCATGATCTGACTTGAGTCTTTATGTGAGAGAGTCCCCACCCTCCAGGTCCCACTTCCCTGGACTTATCCCAGTGCGAGCGGAAAATCGTTTCTCTGTCTGCCTGTGGAGGGGAGTTCTGGCACAGCACAGGCTTCCCTGCCAAACCAGCGTCCAGGAAAGGAGAGAGCTGAGAGGAGCCAGACCGGGAGGGCTGCCTTCCCCTGGCAAGGAAGTCTGGGCTGTTGGTGGAAGAGAAACAAGTAAATCTCGAGATGAGATGAGAAGACAGATGTGAACTTCCGGGGCTTAGGGAGAGTTTCCGGGTGTAAATGGAGAGGACAGGACTCGAGATGTGCGTGGTGAAAGAGATTTTCTTCTAGTGTTGCTCTATTTTCCAAAGACCCTTCTGAGAGGCTTTAGCAGAGATCCCGATTTCGCTGTGAATTGCTTTCTGGCTGACAGTTGCTTCTCTGAGTACATCACCACATTGGGACTGGGTCACTGGGCAGCTCCGCTCCGTCTGGGTCACACCAACCCACAGAGAATTCGATCCAAAGCCACGTGTTCTGACCTCTTCCTTTTATTGCAGATAAAGAAACAGGAGCCAGCCAGGTGCCGGCTCTCTGTTGCTCGCTTAATTTCCTGACCAAGGAGTGGAAATGCCTGTCTGATGACTGAAAGGGGCTGACAGGAGACTGGTGAGCTGAGGGACAAAGGACAGGAGGGAGACAGAGACACCGTCTTTCTCCATTTCTGTCATCAGTCCACCCGCATCTGAGCCACCTTCCTGCTGGAAGCGGTGCCAGTCCTCTCGCTGCCTTGTTTAAGCTCCATGGCTTTGGGCGAGTCACCTCATAGCTGAGCCTGAGCTTCCTCTAAAAAACTGGATTCAGAAGAGCAACTAGCCTGCAAGGTAGTTGGAAAGTTCAAGTGAGAAAGGGTAATCTGACCATCTGACCTACAAGTGTCTGATGAGACGAAAAAGTCCGTCCCTTCATCCTTCCAGAGAGAATCCTTTCCCGTGGACCTTCTTCCAGAAACCTCTTTCCCCACACTCAAAAAGGATGCATTCTTTCCTCCTAGGAGGGAGGCCCTGCATGTACATGATGAAGTGGCTAAGAGAGAGAGAAAGGCAGGGAGGGAGAAGGCCTCAGCGGCCTGGGTGCAGGAGAGTTTATTTGGGGGGGAAGGGGAGAGAGGTTTGAGAATGTTGGTGCTACTGCAGCTTCAGTGTGCAAATCACGTGACTAGAAAAAGAGATAAGATTTTTGTTGATGTTCCTGGGGCTGCGTATGGGAGTGCCTGTAGCATCCTTGGCAATAGAGATGGAATTCCTTTTTAGTGATAAGGGAATGCTGAACTGATATTGCTGAATACAACACCCCTGGAGACTGTACTAGGTGGGTTTCTGGGCTTCAGAGGGGTACGAATAAGGGATTATAGTATCCTGGACCGTGAGACCCTGGAGGGAAGAACCTGTTCGGGGAGGTCCCAGCCTGTCCCTCGTCCTGAGCACAGTACTGCTCCTTCACTCCCCTGGGCGGCGCCTGTAGCCTTCAGGTTCAAGGAGTAATTGCAGCCACTCAGGCCTAGGCAGCTCCTTCTGATCTGGAAATATCCTCCTCCGCCCACGCCATGCAGCTGGCCAGAGCACTCCCTCCTCCTGTCGCCACTCCTCACAAGGGGGTCCTAACCGCCATCCCGAGCCGGAGCCCCCATACAGCTCCAGTCCAGCAGAGTCTGCAGAGCAAGCACCAGGGCCCAGGAGACTGGGAGTCTCAGTGATTCTGACCCAAATCACGGGGTGAACGTTTCAGGACCACGCAGCAAAGCTGAAGACTCACTGAGCATGTGAGACTCTTTAAGGTCCACCCCCAAGATTTTAATACCATCTGTCCGCTGACATTGCCCAGATTTATATCACCTTGCAGACCAGACTTCCCCTCTGAGCTCTGATCTCAGAAATCTAATGATCTGCTTGACATCTCTCTCGACGGACACCTCTCACAAACATCGCAAACGTCCTACACACAAAACTAGATTCTCAATATCCATCCCCAAATCTGCACCTCCATCGCTCCCCCATCCCCTCCCTGTGACAATGACAGTGCCCAGGACCTAGATGCTAAAGCAAGAAACAGGGGAGGTGTCCTTGGTGCCTCCCTCTCCCTTAACCGTACATCTGATCCATCGACAGCCTCTAAAACCCACCAGTTTCTTTCTATCTTTCCTACTACCACTACACTCCAAGTGACCCTTATGTCTCGTCGGGATAACCAGGGGGTGCTTATAGGAGAAAGGGACTGGAAAGGGAGCACATTTGAACATGAGGATGGAGCCTTGCTTACAACTATCCCCACCCCTCATTACTGTTGCATGGGGTGTAAACTGGAAAAATTTGGGAATCTGAAAATGGAAGAGCGTGGCCTCACTACCCTTGGCAACTCTGGGAGGCCAGAGTCCAGCACCAACTAGGGCTGCGCTGTGGGTGTCGACGAGCAGACGCAGGCAGAGGCAGGGCCTGATGTGTAACCTTCTCCGCTGCCTTCTCCTGGCTCTTCCCCGTTATCCTTGCTCCCTGTGCGGTGGGGAGTGGATCTGACACACGACCGCGTGCCATTGTAGCACAAAAACGAGCCGAGAATTGAGAGCTTGGGGGCCTGGCGGGGGATCGTCATAGAGTGTGCAAAGGGACCTAAAGTTGGAAGCTTCAGGGTAGAAGACCAAACCCGAGGACAGGTGGCCTGAGAGGGGTCGTGGCGGCAAGATTTGAGGTGAGGGCTGAACTTGGCAGGGGAGATCCCTCAGCTCCCCTGGAGAGATCATTTCATTTGCCCAGAGCAGAAGAACAGATGCCAAAGTGCATGAAAACAGCGGATGCCAGCCCAGGACCAACGTGGGCCAGATGCCCCTCCTCCAGCATCGAGAAGGTACATACACCCCTTGGAATTTCCAGCAAATCCAGGGAGAAAGGGTGAAGGGAAAGGACGGAGAGCATTCTGAGACTTCTGACAAGGCACTCAAAAAAGAATGGCAGAATGCACTATCTCACCTGCACCGGCAAAGGAAAATGAACTCTCATCAGCTGAATGTCATCATCGGAGAATAAACAAAAGGAAGTGTTTGCGCACAAGACTGTTTGAAGTGGGCGATTTCACACAGGGGACCTGGAAAACCAATTATGCTATTTCCTTAACTTAAAATAAGATCCAGACCCCTTACTCTGACCCAGAAGGCCCTGCACGGCCTGGTTCCTACCTTCCTCTCTGGCCTTGTTTCAAACCTCTTTTCCTGGATCACTAAATATCAGCCACTCCGGCTTCCCTTGAGCTCCTCTAAGACTCTAAGCCCTTTCCTGCCTTTAGATGTGCTCTCTATCCCCTCCTCCCTTTTGATCCTTAAAGGATGCTGCCTTCTCAGGGCAGCCTTCTCTGACTACTTCCTAAATGGTTTTCCTCACATCATCCTCTGTCTCTGCACCTTGCTCCCAACCTCTTAGCACTTCATGCTGTAGCTTTCCATTCTTTCTGGCTTGCTACCTGAACTGCCCCCCGGAGTCACGACTCTCTGAAGACAGGGACTTGGGCTCTCATCCGTCCCCATTATGTCCTGGCTCCTGGCCCCATGCGGTAGGAGCCTGATAAATATCTGTTGCATGAATGAGTCTCTGGACTCCCGAAACCCACCCAGCAGAGTGTCTAACGCAGGGTAAACGTGAGTTCAGTGACTGTGGTCCCACAGGCAGTTGCCCAGGTTAATCCCCAAGGTTACCCAGAAACCGGAAGTCATACCAAGGTCTTTCTCCGGGTACAGAATCTATGATCGGGGCCCCTGGCCCAGCGTATCCCCTTTCACCATCACCCATGGTGATCTACTGCCACCACTGGGTAAGGATGCCTAACTCGGCCCAGCCCCTAGACTCTCCAGCTGAGTCCCCGTGGGGGGGGTCCAACTCTCCAGTTACTCAGTGGGAGAACTGGACACAGTGTCTGCGCTTCCCAAGTCCTGCTCAGCGCTCTGTCCCCCACATATGGCAGCGTCATCTGAAATTCACTTTTTCCCGCAGTTTAGGTAAAAGGTTTTTTTTTTTATTCCCTCTCTTTCAATTAAATGCAAACACGGCCAACTTGTAAAATGACTAAAATTCCCAAGTACTCTGGAGAGAGACATGCAATTATCTGCATGAAAAGATGGAAAAATGAAAAGTGTCATGTTCTTTAAGAGACTCTAAGCAATCTTTCAGGTTTTCTTTCTGCTCCTTTCAAGGCTTGGTGGTTTGAGGAAAGCGCATGAGAAACCTCTAGAGGACATAGCTAAATAAGCCCAAGGTACAACACCTGGGCCGGAGGTCCTTTAAATAAAACCTTTTACCTCCTGTTATTCCACAGTGGAGCAAAGCAGGTAAGTCTGTTGTTACCATTCTTTTAATGCAATTTCAATGTGCTTAGAATATTAAAAGAGCCATTCCTTTTTCTCTCCTCACACTCTAATTATAATTGTTAGCCCTGGTTTGTGCGGCTCAGTGGATTGAGCTCCAGCCTGCGAACCAAAGGGTGGCCGGTTCGATTGCCAGCCAGAGCACATGCCTGGGTTTCGGGCCAGGTCCCCAGTAGGGGGCACTCAAGGGGCAAGCACACATTGATGTTTCTCTCCTTTCTCCCTCCCTTCCTTTCTGTCTAAAACTAAATAAAAATAAAAAATCTTAAAAAAAATAGTTAAACCATGTGTTCCAACCATTTCCCCATATGAAGCAGTCTGTTTTATTTCCTTACTATTTGCCCAGCACATAATACAATTCTTTACACAGAGTAGGTGCTCAAAAAAAGAAGTAAATAAATATTTATTGAGCACCTGCTATACCCTGGTTACCCAGCGTGGGTGCTGATGGTCAGATATGGACCAAAGGGACATGTCCCTGGACGAGAAGTTAGAAGGCCAATCTTGCAAGGGCAGAAGGGAGAGGCGATGGGGGAGGCAGGAAAAGCAGGTGGATTCAAGATACACATTGGAGGAAGAATGAGCAGGTTAGCAAAGGTTGGGCCCCAGTAGTGTAGGGCAGGGCTTGGGTGACCAGGTGAATGGAAGGGGACTGGAGCCGAACCATATGGGGGCCAACAGAACTGGTCTCCTCCAATCCCACCACGCAGCAGTAGAAGGGTTGGGGCGACTGTCACCGCTGCCATCTCCCAGCAGTGTTCCCAGTTCTTTGTCCTTTACTAGAAAACTGGAGGCAGAAATTGGTGAGATAACGTCTCCCAGTTCACACAGCAAATTATGGAGATGCTTGGGTGCAAGAGTCACCAGTCCAGCTAGCCACAGGGGCCATGCTTGCACGCAACACTCCTTGTCCTTCGGCAGGTCCTGTACGCCAGAGCTTTCCCCTTCACGTACTCCGACAGCGCTTCCCAGTTCAGAAGCACGAGCGCTGCACGGAGGCTAGTGTTTCCCAGAACTGCTTAGCACGGAGGGTGGCAGGGGCGAGTGGCTGAAGAAGAGAGGGGATGTTTCCCTGGGCCCGTGTACCCGCACACAAGGTGACTTCTCAACACGAGCCTTTTGTGCGTCACTCGAGCAGATCTCTTGGGAATGGAAACTGGAGAATTGGACACAAAAATAGTCCTTTTTGCTGCTGGTTTATTCTCTTGCCCTGGGAGGCCCGTGCTCTCCCACTTTGCTTCTCCCTGGCCCAGACTGTTTCCTGGCTTCCCTGGGTTTTGGGGGAGCTGGTGCTGAACCCACCCCCTTCTCATTTGACACCCTCTCCAACTTAGCCAGCAGCTCGCTCGCCAAATCTCTAGGTCAGAGGCTCATCAACGTCAGCTGCCTCTGCAGGTTCCAGGACAGGCAGGGAAATTGCTGCAACCAGCACTCGGAAAGGAGAGGGGAAGGTGTCATGTGAGGGGTTCGGCACCTGGTCTGGGAACTGAGGACCGCACAGCACCATGGCTGGACTCTGGCCACCCAAGCAGACTGAGTTGGCAGGTCCCTGAAAAAGGTGAGGCACCAAACTTCACAGACCAGCACACCTGGCTGCCGGGCTCCCTCCCCACCTGTCTCTCACCCCTTCTCACCTCCAGAGATGATGGAGGGGCTATGCTTTCCTTGGACGCAGCCTGAGGCTGAGATCAGTGAAATCTGTACCCTCAAAGAGCGTTCTAGAAAGAGCCTCTGTGATGGCAATCTACAGGTTAAGGAACCTTTCTAGGGGAGTCCATCCCACCTCCCTGCCACTTCTCAAACGTTCTTGGGCAAAAGTCCTTCTGCCCGCCAGTCCTTTCCAAGGACAATGAGATCAGGACAAATCCCTGGGCAGCCCTTGGCTGAGCCAGCATGGCCGCTGCTGATCTGATCCCCAGGCTAGTGATCTGCCAGGTCTAGTCTGGGTGGCTTGTCTCTGGTGCCCTGCCTACTGTCCTTCCCAACCCAAACAGCCACCACCACTACAATGACCTTCTGCAGCAGCCAACCTCCACCCCCTATCAGGGAGATCTGCCCGATTCACAGTGTCTGATTTGGGGACCCACAGCCGGCAGCCGTTTTGTAAAGCGTGACCCTACCTCTATTCCACTTACACTTGACTGGACGAGAAGGGCCGATGGGAATTTTTCCCCTGATATTAACAGTGGGAGAGAAGAGACAGAGAAATAAGGAGACAGGGAGATTTGGTTCTCCTGTGAGGCCATGGTTGGCCGTGTTGTGCTGAGATGTAAGTTGGCAGAAAGAGTGAACAATGGATCAGATAAGCAGAAACAGGCAAAGACGAGAGATGAAAATACTTCGAGGACTCCCCACAGCATTCCAAATTGGGGTTTCTAGCCTCCCTGAAGCCTGTTCCTGCCCACAGAGGTTTGAAATTATTATAATAAAGTTTCTCTTCTTGCTAAAGTGATTTCTCTCCCACCGCCACCCTAGATGAAAGCAGCACAAAGAAATATAATATTGTTATATTTCTTTATTCTAACACGCACCATCAATTTTAATCATGCTTGTGTGTGCATTAGAGGAGAAACACTATATTAAAAATAAAAATTGCTGTTTGTGTGACTTATTCCCATTTCAGAAATGTTCAACATGAAAAGCACACGTTTCAGCATAAGGAAATAGAACACTTCCATTTCAAACTCTCTGATCCTGACTCTTAATTAGCTAAAATTGTCCACTTACACCCAATTAAAGTGTGTGTGTCTCCGAGTCATTAAGGAGTAGCTGGGATCTCTCTGTTACTGCCACTGGGGCGGAGACCTACTTGGGTCAGCCTTTGGCTGGTCAGCAATGGCATCTGATGGTTTCCTGCTGACCTGCCGTGGGGATCATAACCATGGGGTTCATCCTGGGTCGTGATCACAGGAGGGTCTCCCTGCGAAGAGCGTCCTCCAAGCTCTCCACCTTTTCGCCATCCACATTAAGCTGTCCACCTTCTCAAAGGAGGCTGCCCATCCACTGACTCTTCGCCCAGTGTGTTCACCCTGCCTTCAGCCCCCTCGTGTAACCCCCACAATAAGGTCCAGGTGGCCACGGGGGTGGCTTGGCCAAAGCATGCCTGAGCACTCTGTGGGGCCTTGGAACCATCCAACATGAGAGTGGGGCAGAAGTGATCTAATCCACGCTCTCCTCCCAATGATGTGGACAGGTCGGAGAGCCAGAGTGAGTAGCACAGGGCCACTGGGCCAGAGAGTGGCCCAACCCCAACTGGAACCAGGTTTATGATCTCCAGTGCTGTGCTCTTCTCCTTCTGTCACCACTCCTCTCCCCCCGACAGCAGGGAGGCTGGGCGTCTGGCAGGGGGACAAAGGGAGCCATCATGAGATGCAGCCCAACTGGTGACTAAGAGCCGTGGAGCAGGAGCCCAAGTGCCCAGGTTCAAGTCCCGGCTCCACCACTCCCCAGCTGCAGGGACTCCGGCCAGCTGCCTAACAGCATCATGCCTCGGTCGCCTTAACTGAAATGGAGACGAAAACAGTCTCTATGGCATCGGTTGTTATAGCATCACTGAGTAAAGCATTTTGAACAGTGCCTGGTGTAGGACACTCTATGTGTGTTTGTTAAATAATATGAAGCAGTCTCCACAGACTCGGGGTTTTGTAAGGAGTCTGAAGGCAGAGCCATCCTGGGACATCGGTGGACAGAGCGCCCCAACACCAGGCTGGGTCCCACAAAAGCTGAGTTACAAAGGCAGCCAGGTGGAGACAGAGGAAAGGAGGCTGGGACGGATGCTGTGGGTGGGGCTTCTTCCCACACTTGCCTTCCCCACCAACCCTCCCTCCCGGCAAACCTCCCCGTTCTCTCTGAGCCTTGGCTGGTGGTGCCCTGGAGAACACAGTTGGTGCCAGGGGGCCATGTGCTGATTGGCCAATTACCTCCACTTCCCAAGCAGTGCCCGGGGGTTTCAGAAGCTCCCTCCAGAGGGGGAGGCTGCAAGCAGTCTGAGCCACCCCCTGCGAGGTCTGCACAGGCAGAGTGGGCCACTAAAGGAACTGATATACTGTGATAACTGAACACATTCTTTCTCATTAACCTAAAAACAAGTGGGGTTCCCCCCCTTTTTTTGTTAACTCCACATCTTTAAGGATTAATTTGAAAAGGAAATTGAAGTGAATTCAATTCCACTTGGCAGTTCCTCCCCCTTTAATGTCCTCACAGAAACTAGAGTGAAATACGCAGAGAAAGGTTTTCATGCCCCCGCCGGAATGGCTCCGCTGGATGGGCATTTTCTCACAAAGTCAAGGGGCAGCAAGGGAGCAAGGGGCACCCTTGCCCCCCTTGCCGGTCAGGGCTCATGTCTAGGTTGCAGGTTCGGCCCTGGCCAGGGAACAAACGAAAAGCAACCAGTCACTGTTTCTCCCTCACATCCGTGTTTCTCTCCCTCTCTTTTCCCCTGCCTCCCCTACTCTCTGAAATCGATGGGCGTGTCCTTGGGTGAGGATAAAAACAATAAAGAAAAGAAATGTTTTCATCCCCTTCAGGACCCAGAGCTCTCAATCCCTGTCTAAATGATCCTAACAGCTCATTAGATGTTCACTCAGCCTCTCAGAAATGTGGAAAGAACCTCCTCGGTTTCCTTCCTTTGTTTAGGCTCACTCTCTGTCTCTCTCTTTCTCCCCCACCACCTTCCTTCCTTCCCTCCCTCTCAGTTCCCCAGGTTTACTCCAGGCCCAGGCTTGATTTTCAGGCAGAGGGGCAGCCTGAGACTCAGCTGGGGTCCCCTCCAATCCCATCCCACTCACAGCCATTCCAGCGCAAGGACAGAGGCCTGTGAAATCGTGGGGTGCACAGAGCACTCAGCCCGGGAGGTAGGCAGACAGACATCAATCACCACTGCTATTATGAAACACGCATGGAACCCAGAGGGGGGGGCTGTCTGGAGGGCTGCCAAATCCTGCTCTTCTCTCTCATCTGGGGCCTGAAAGAGAAGGAGGGCAGGTGGGGAAGCTCGGAGGGGAAGAGAAGGGTGCCTGGAGTGAGGGGCCACTGCTGGCGAGACCAGATGAAGGGGAAGGAGGTGAGTCACTGAGTGGCAAGGGATGCAGAGGCAGGTTTGGACCCCCGAGGTGGGCCAAGGAATCGGGGAGCCTGGAATGGAAACCCCTTTTCCCCATAATGAAAAGCCACCAGGCTTTCTGTTTGAACTCTCTTCCTTTCTGGAGGATGCACCCTCTCTTTGCTGGGCCCTCCTGCCGCAGCCTCAGGCCTGAGCCTTTCAGAGAGCCAGGCTCCCAGGGCTAGCAATTCAGGGCCCCCACCCCGGGAGAGCAGCTTCTGCCCCCCCCCCCCACTTGCCCAGGCAACCCTTTGGCCAGAAGCACACCCAGCTCTGCCTCCCTTTGGAGCCCTCCTCGTTGAACCTGCATCCTCGAGAGGTGCTCTGTCAAAGCCTCGCACGTGCCTCCCTGCCGGGAGTCCGGCTTTCTGTTCGAGAACTGTTCTCCGTACAACCAAGGGCCCGTGGGCCTTTCCTAGAATTTGTATGCAGGGCCCAGATTCACAAAGTTAAGCCAGTTCTTTTCTGTGTTTTCTGATCTCACCCACATGGGATTTTTTTCCCAGACAACTTTATCTTATCTGTCTTTGGGGGACACGCCACCCCAGGATGCACCGCAGAGTTCAATTGCAAGCGGCAGGATGTGATATTAATCACTGAAAGTACCAAGTGCTGAATAAATTAAACCACTCAGTCATGTAGACCAGAACCAACGGGAGGGAAAACCAAGGGCAGCTGCAATGGAGACGAGACTTAGAAGGGGGTTTGGGATCTGCGTGAGCAGATGGGATGGTGTGGGGGGGGTGGGCGGGGACTCAGACACTGTCAGCAGGCAGCCCCACGCCAGAGGGGAGGTGGGGCAAGAAGATTCTGAAAATCAAAGAGACCCTTGCCTGCCTTTGAGCTTGAATGATAACTGGCTAGCTGAGCCCAGGAGAAGCAGCCCTCCCCCGATTATTCAGTCCCAGAAGAAAAGGTCCCAGCTTCCTTGGAGCTCACCTTTTCTCTGGGGGTCCAGTCTCACTATGGAAACCCTCCAGCCTCAGCCAGGTCTGGGCGCCCTGCCCTCCCACCCTCCCTGCTGGGTTCTGGGCCTTCAAACCCTCCGCATGCCTCTCTCATCATGTTGTTTGCAGCAGTGACGGCCATTGGCCTTTCGGAACCACAGATGAACCAACCGCAGCCCTGAGATACCGGTGAAGGAATGT
Organism: Tonatia bakeri; assembly: GCA_004024845.1. Lineage (NCBI taxonomy): Eukaryota > Metazoa > Chordata > Mammalia > Chiroptera > Phyllostomidae > Tonatia > Tonatia bakeri. The sequence goes on from PVIA01001055.1 coordinate 243,488, forward strand.
TGTCACGCAGCCTTATGGCCAGGCCAGGCTGTGACATCCATGTCACCTGGCTTGCTGGCACACAGATGGGAGGCATCCGGCTCCCAATGGACACCCATAGAGAAGGACTCCACCCAGCCATACAAATTCCTTTTGGGAGAAAGAACGAAACCCAGGAGGAGGCCAGTGCCCAGAGAACCCTCGGGCGGGGGATACTTGGAGCCAGGAGAAATGGTGGGCAGCTAAGTGAGCACGAGAACATCCTGCCGGGTCTTTAGGTTCCAACGCAAAGCCCCATGGACAGTTGAGCGGCATTTGGGAGGCTTGGGGTGCCCCGGTGAGGAGCTCTGGGCCCACTTCCTGTCTGCTCTGGTCAGTGGGTCAGGAAGAGGTCACAGGGCACTGTCCTATGGAGTGAATTAAGTAACTGGAGCACAGTTTGGAATTAGGTCATCACACTAAATGTGATCTAGCCAGGTCTCCCGACTTCTCAGCACACTGATAAATGGTAGTGGCCAACTAGAAACCTCCAGGTACTTTACAGAAGCCCTCCCATTCAACGGACTCAGCCACCCCATCACCCCCATTTTGCTGGGCTTCTGTGAAAAGTCACTGAGCAACCACAACGCAAAGAGCTCCCAAGACTGCAGCCTCCCTCTGCTTTATCAGACCCCATCCCTGGTAAGTTACAAAATCATCACGGGGACGTAAAGTACAGCAAAGGGAACATAGGCAGTAATGTGTAATAACTACATACGGTGCCAGACGGGCACTGGAGTTATCAGGGGAACCACTTCATAAGGTACATGCATGTCTGACCACTATACTGTACAGCTGAAATTAATAAGGTATTGAATTTCAACTGTAATAGAACAATTGAAAATTTTTAGTTTGATTAAAAAAATTCAAAGACGATATAATATCCTCAGAGAGATACAAGATCTTACATCCATAAAACAAGAAGAAAATGCTTTAACAAAGGAACAATTATTCATTCATTCATTCATTAGAAATTTACCGTGCCTTTTTGTATGGGGCGCTATTCTGGGTACTATAAACAGAGCGATAACACGAGGACATTCCTGTCCTCATGGCGGGTTCATTCTGGTGGACAGAGACAGACGAACAGAAATATTTCACAGTGAGAGAGAGAATGAAATAATGGAGGGAGGAAATGAAGGGGAAACATACAAATCAATGTTTTTTAAACTTTCAAATAGTCACATCACGATTTCATGTATTATTTAGTGTCATTATTGTATTACAAGTTTTACAAAAACCTGAAGCATCAAGAAACTAAGTAACTTACTGCAAAATAAGGTCTTGGATCTATGCTTTCATACTACCAATAATCTTAACCACCTCTCTTTCCTCTGCAGGAAAAAAAAAAGAACCCACCATATGTCTGAGAAGCATCTATAATTGAGAACTCCCTTCAGTTTGTGGGCTATTACAATTATTCCTTCAAGAGTAATGGGCCAAGGACTCAGCCGAAGCTTCCCTCTGCTGGCAGCGCTCATTTCCTGCTCCATCTTTAAATTCTTAATCACTCAGCTACCTGGAGCCATCGATACGCTCTCTCCATTTGCACTATTACTGCCATTTTCCAAATGTCTAAATGCCTCGCAGATGATGCTAGATGTCCCACACCAGGCTTCTTTATACAGAGAGATTGTGCTGTGCTCAGAGGTTTAATGCCCGAGTAATGGGGCGCCCACACTGGAGGGCTGTTTCTTTATTTGCTAGTGTCATCCAAGGAATAAACAGGCGGTTTTCTTATTATTAATATCAAATAGGTCCCCTCACTGAAGACAGTATATTGCATGAACTATAAAAATGGGAATATTATAAGATATCAGAGGGAGCGTGGATCCAATACATCACAACCCTGGACCAGGCACGCTAGCTGAGTTCCTTCGATGAATAAGAGCGTATCGGAAAAAGGAAGATACTGATTGTGTTTGACAGCTGGGGGGACCTCAGAGGTCATTTATTCGAAACACCTTCACTATACACATGAAAAGTTGAGGTTCATTGTGTGTGTGTTTGTGGATATGAGAGAGGGGGGCAAGGAGGGAGTGAGAAAAGAGAGATGGAGAGAGAAATGACAATATGGAAGTAACATCGGAATCGTGGGTTTGTGTCCTGGTTTTCACTTATCAGAGGTACAATTCCAATCAGGGGCTTAAATGGAAATAGGAGGATCTGTCTTCATTACTACCTGGTCTTATGAGAATTAAATGAAACAAGATTTGAGAAGCTGTTTAGTCACTGCTGTATGAATACTTGTTATAGCTATTGTCCAAGTTGGCACATGGAGAAGCTATAACTGGAACTCAGGTACCTGAGTGAGTTCTGTCAGCCTGAGAGACTGCCTCTAGACTGCTCAGCTGACCTCAGAGGGCTGCCTGTCATTTACTAGTGACTTAGGAAGTAGCACCTGGCTTCGGGGGGCTGCAGAGGAAGGCAGTACTTGAACTCCAAAGCAGAGTGTGGGCTTGGGAAAGAGCAAGAAGCCCCAGGTCTAGGGTTTGAGCAGGTAACATTTTGAAGCCTCCTTCACCCACTGGGGTGGGTGGGTGGGGGAAGGCAGGACTGGGAAGAGAGAAGGAAATGTTTGAGGGGATCAGAACCAAGTGCCTCTGTTTCACTGTTGGCTGAGCTCACAGGGTCCTCCTGCCAGTTGCCCCCTCTCCCCCAGTCCCTCAGAAGGAGGGGATCCCCTGAGGACAAGCATTCCACTAGGGGCAAGCATAGCAGCTCCGCATCCTGAGATCCATTTTAAATCCCAGAGCACTGCTTCAGTCCCTTTCAGCATTTTTGGAAAGAGCTTAGGGTTAACAGCTCCTGCGTGAGAGGAAGTCCATCCAGCTGGGAGGAATCCTGGATTCAAACCCTGGGGCCGCCTGCCCAAGGTGAAGTTTCCTGGGAAGAGATTTATCTTCTCTGAGTTCCAATTTCCTCCTACTCAAAGTTGGGGTAATAACAATACTTCTATATAGGCTATTATGAGACAAGTGATAACAATGGTTAATGTTAACTGAACACTTACTATGTGCTGGGCACTGTTCCAACCACTCGACACAGATTGTATCAGTCATTACACAGCGCTTTTTCGAAACCTCCCTGGCAACCAGGGAGGTGCCCCGTGCACCGGTGAACTGACGCTCCTTGTGAGGGAGTACCTTTATCCCTGCCTTCCAGGTGGCCCTAAGGACCACCCTGGAGGGGATGTGCCTTCTGGGGGCGGGAGAGTTGGATGTACTCATTACTACCTAGAACACTAAGACGCATCCTGAGAGCTGGGACCATGACTAGGACTCAGGGTCAGGATACTTTGTTTGGCCAACAACAAAGCCAGTCGGGCTGGTTAGAAGGATTATAGTGAGCAGAGAGTCTGGCCCAGCACCTACCTCGGGGTCCACTGTCAACTAGCCATCCAAGGGGCCTCAGGCTAGGGTCTCCGACTTTGACTGCCTTCCTGGGTGCTGCCTTCCTGTTGGGGGTCAGCGGGGGTGGGTGGCAAAGTGCTGAAGTGCTAGCCAGCAACCCTGCTAGCAACCCCAGCCTCTCACACTGGCTCTCACAGAAGGCACATCCTCAAGTACACACAGCGGGTTGGTGCCCTGGAGGTGAAGAGGCTGTACCAACGGCCTTTTGGATCCTGACACTGTTTCCTCTGGTTGGTTACTGCTCATGCACAGTTGGACTGGGAAGTTTTTCTCCTTACCTTCTTGGCTTAATGTTGATCATATCTGCGTGGATGCTGGGAGGTATTTGTCCTCTCAGTAAGCTGGGCTGAGGAAGCACAACCCAAGAATAAACTGCCAGGTGATTGGTGTAATTACAGCATCCAGCAAGTGCCCTAATGACGGGGCAGCGAGCAAGATGATTGTGACCCAGAAGCCCCACCTAGCCACCTGGATTTATACCAAGGGCGGGGGCGGTGGTAATCAGAATCATGCCCTATGCCTGGAATAGGCCGTGGGTCACAAAGACTCCACGTGTGTTGTTTCATTAGATCCTGATGACAAGCTGTGAGCTGAGGCAAGACTTGGCCTCATTTTAATGATGAGGAAACTGAGGTTCTGACAGGCTACGTGACTTACCCAAGGTCAGGCAGTTACTGGACAGTTGAGCTAGAATTTGAAGCCAGTTCTGCCCATTCCACGTTTCAAGTGTAACTCAAGGTCTGTTTTCTTCACGTCTGCCCTTTGCTCTCCTTCCTCTCAGTGGATGTCACCACAGGGCCACGGACACTAGCCAACCGTGTCTGCTCTTTCTCTTCTAATCCCCGCATCCCGACATTCACTATGCCCTGTCCACTCTTCTTTCCAGATCTCTCACCAGTGTTGCCTCTTCTCCTTCCCCACTGCTGCTACTCTGTTCAGGCGTCATTCATTCGGTCATTCATTCCTTCACAAATGCCTGTTGAACAACCACCATGTTCTCACCACGCAGGTCTCAGAGTAGCTGTCATCTGCTTGGAGTGACCTTTCTGGGCCATCCTGTCCAGAGTTGCTTCTCCACGCCAGTCTTCAAAATGACCACCACTGCAGAAGATCAGGAGTGGAGCCCTTGGAAACCACGTCAACTGCTCTTCCCGTCATGCCGAGGAGAGCCCATGACACAGGCCGGGGGCTTGCAGGAGAAAGGAGCACCGACGTGGCACAGTGAGGACTCCTGCTGTCCCAGGTACACCCGTTGCGAGGAGCAAGGCCGGCAGTGAGAGCATCACCCATGCCTCCCCTGCCAGGGGGCTCCTGACCACAGGGCCTGGCTCCCCTGCTTCATGATCTGCATGGTCCCAGGCACTGGTTTCTGGTGTTCAGAAATAGCCCAAGTGAAACCAGACACATGGATTATGTTTGCCTCAAAGGAGAGCAATCTGTTGGTTTGCGATCCTAAACCATCAACTGACTAGTACTGTTCCTAGTGGTAGAATGGAAAGTAAGCTTGAAAAGGTTTGCTGCCATGTCTGGGTGTCTCTGCTGCTTTCAGGCAGCCTGGAGGGAGGCTGTAGGGAGCTGTCCACACTCACGGCCAAGCCTCCAGTCTTTTACCTGCTCATAAAGCAACTAGTCACCCTTAAACAGTGATACAGACCGGGAGGGGCAGGACGGCTCTCAGGCAGCCCAGGTGCTGAAGGCAAGGGAAGGGGAAGAGACGGAAACACTGAAAGCATTCTCTTTCTAGCTCCCAGAAGAGACTTCTCAATGCCTTCTTCTCTGGCATATTTGAAGTCTGCAGTGTACAGTCTATTTAACTTACTGGGCCAGCCCCCAGGGCAGGCAAGAGCTGTGTTGTTGCACGTTTTTGTCTAGTGCCGAGTGTGCTCTTGGCACTCAGAGCAGCATTAAATAATACGGCTAAACTCACAACAGGTGGCGGTGGGTGGCACGGGCCCAGAATGGAAAAGCCAGAGGAGGCATGTCTTATCTGAGTGGTGTGAAGAGGACATGAGGCTTCCAAAGCTGAGAACATAAATGTTGGGAAAGGAAGGGAACATCAAATACTGATTTCCTGTTGGAAATGTATCTTGGCCTTGCAGGCCGGGAGGCTAGAATGGAGAACTGGGAGGCTCAGCCCTCCAGAGAAGGAGGCACAGAAACCATCCCGGTGGTGACTTTGCTGGAAGGCGCAGGTCTCTGTCCAATCCTGGAGATCCCCTTGCTGGGACTGGCAGAGGCTCCTGAGCTTGGCTCTTTCCCAGGATTGTCACGTGACCCTGTTACGCCGGGACAGAATCACACACTATGCATTCATTTTATCTACATTGATTAAACCCCTACCGTGTACCAGGCAATGTGCAAACACTGAGAACTTAAAGGTATATGAGATGCACACAGTCCCGCATGGAGCTCACCATCCAAGGATGATTATCAAGGGTGGAAGGTGCTGTGAATAATTGAATTGGATACCATGATAGTCAGGGTCTTCCTTTTTCCCTCCCCCCTCACACACTGAACAAGATGCAGAGTGTCCAAGAGGATGGGGGAGTCCCCATTCCTACTCATCAACTGCGATCAGGGAACTCTCCAGCCAGTCTTGGTCAATTTAGGAGGAAAAATGGAGATAAATCCATTTAAAGATATTCTGCAGCTTGAAGGTCTTGAAAGTAAAGGGAGCAGGAAAAAAGGGGGGAGAAGGCAGAGGAAAGAATGGGAGCCTCCTACAACGACCGCAGTTCCATGACTCAAAGCATGGGAGTCATCTTTAGTAGGGTCTGCTGCCTGGCTTTCAAGGGTCAGTGCTGACATGTCAAGATTCACGTTTGTGTTTAAGCTCGATCACAGCTCAGCTCCTGGAATGCATGAGTGAATGATTTTACATCTAGATAAGACTCCCGGGAATGGAGTAGAAGGGTTTCTTAATGTACACATTAAAGGGAGCTGCTACAAGAAAGAAAAAAAATAAAAAAGAATTATGTCCATTTATTGCGTGTCTACCACATGCCACACATTACATGAGATTTCATTTACTCTTCATAAACAGTCCTTCTGGGTAGGTATTATTGCCTTCTTTCTTTTTCCTTTTTTTTCTTTTAATAGCTGAGTAAGGTACTCAGACAAGTTAAGTACCTTATCTAACATCACAAAATTATTAAGTGGTATGGCTGGGATTGGAATCATAAGCTAACTCACTGAGTATACGATGAAACTGGAAGGAAAACTCCCATTCCAGTTCTAAAATTGTGTTGGTAAAAATGGCAACGAAAGCTTGTTTTGAGGGTTGGAGGGGTGCCGGAGGGGGTGCTCCTTGGGAACCGTGTCCCATCACCATTAGAAGCCAATCTGTCATCAGTCAACATCCCCATTCTCCCTTGTAAAACAAGCACTGCAGATCAGTGCTCCTGGACCTGGGCCCCAGTTTCTGGGAGTCTTGCTCTTTGCTCAGCCACTTATAACTTCATCTATTACTGACTTCTTGTAAAACAACCTTCATTGTTATGGAAACCTTGTGGAGACGATGCTACACCTAAAGAAAGGGCCCAAAGACCAGGTGGGATTTCCAGACACTCTGACGAGCCCCACGGAGCCCTGGTAGCAGGCTCCTCCCTCCCTGAGATGCCCAACCTTGTCCTGACAACCCTTCATGTGGGCCACAGGGCTCAGTTTATTCCATCAAAATAGCAAACATTCAGGATTCTGCATGGACGGGAATAGTTCCAGGAGATTGAACAAGTTCACGGATGCCGAGGACACAAACTGCTATTTCTGCAAAGATCTGAACTCCCCTTCTCTGCAGAACTTCGGAGACAGACCAGCTACCTGTTCCTAAGCTCATGTACTCTTCCCTCCTTATATCATCACCTCCAGGCTCTTGAGAAAAAACTCATTCCCAGGGCAGCTGCTAGATACACACATAATATCTTCTGCACTGATATACATCGATAATACCTTCTGACTGTTTCTTCTCTTTCAGCCTAGGATCTCTGGTGAAAGAGCTGAGCCCCGGAGGGCAGAGCTCCCTACCATTGGCAGTGTTCAAGCCAAGGCAGGCTGCAGGGGTGGCACTGGGATTCAGGTTCCAAAGTGTTGGGACCTGAATGGGGAAAGCTACTGGTTCTACAGTTCTGGTGGAGGCTCTAGTGGGCTCCCTGTGAAAATATATTTTATGAAATCGGGTACCCTTGGAAAGGGACACTATTAACAATCAACCCACCCTCAGAGAACATTGATACATCAGGAAATGAGGTGACGAGGGTGTGATTTGAGTGGACATAATTATAAATGATAATAGCATCAAGACAGTGAAAAACCCGTGAAATGGGATGTGTTGCCAACAGGGCTACAAGTAGGTCCCACATAACACCAAAGGAGCAGAATTTACCAGCATTACTTTCCCAGGGCTGTGCTGGGAAGAGAGTAGCTAGCTCAGGGTCATATGAGCATTCCATGAAAACCCAAAAGTGTCTGTTGTTGGGCAGGGATAGTTCACCAGGGGTTTCTGCCACACATAAGAGGTCGTTCAAGGTCATCCTCTTCCCTTTGCTCTGAAGCTTGGGTTGCTAAGTAAGCTTCTGACTACCAGCTCTTTCTCCCAAATACCCCAACACTGAATAAGAGACACGGGAATTCTGGTCACTGAAATATTTAACAGAACATCCCTCATGATAAAATGCATATATGGACATTTGAGTTTATATCATTTATTGCAAACCTAGTTATTGTGAGTCAGTCTATGAAACCTGGACCTACAGAACTAATGGGTGGTCCCAGGCACATGGTGACCAACCAAGGTCCTGCATTATGGGAGATGTCACCTGAGTGAAGCCTTCGAGTCCCAGGCAGGCCTTTGACTGAAGCACTTTCCAGCTCAGAAATCCCTGATTCCAGAGCTTTCTGGCTCCTCCTGTGATTCAAGATGCAGCACGAGGGGGCTGCCTGGCCTGGGTGTGCAATCTGACCAGGTGAGCTGGGGGCACAAAGAGAGGCAGGCCCTGGACATCTTTTTCTGACAACAACCTCCTAAAGAAGATCTCGGAGGTATTTTGGAAACAGTCAGCCGGATCCGTTCCATTCATCCTTCCTTTCAAAATCAGAAAAGTTGGGACTTTTCGTGATGCCCTGAGAAAGACTTTGAAGCTAGCAGAAAAATCTCACTCCACTGGAATCTTCTCGGCTGTCGCTCTCTGGGGACGATGCCGTGGACGAGGGGACAGACACCTGCTGAGAGGATGCTTCTGGGTGTCTATCCTCAGCCCACATCACCACGTGGGAAATCCTCTGAATGCCCAGGAACCGAGTCCTCACAGGTCCTCCCAATCAGAGACATGAAAGTGGAGAAACACCACAGGCCTTCAAAGCAGCAGGTGGCTCCCTCCTGTACTGCCAGGTCTCTGGTCTCAGAAAGGAGGTGGCATTAGCATTGCCATGGGAACCTCCACTTCAACTGACTGGTATCCAGACCTCCAGCTGGGAATATCCTGTTCCTGTCCCAGTTGCAGCTCTGACCTACTTCAGCTTGCTTGACGAGAGAGAGGCCCCTGTGAGATAGACACCTAGGAGCCCAGGAGCCCAGAAGCCCCAGACCCTCGGGGGAGTGGCTGCCCTGCCTCTCCAGTGCGAACAGAGCAAGGCAACCTGCTCCCTGGCTCAGTGTTTCCCCAGTGAAAAAGACTGACAATATGAAGCTTTCTCTGATGAATGTTTTAAGAGTTAAAACGGATAAAGCTTAAAAGGGAGAAAAATCTTGAAAGGGATACACCATCTTTTTTTTGAGATATTTATTTATTTATTTTTAGAGAAAGGGGAAGTGGGGGGAGGAAGAGAGGGAAAGAAACATCGGTGTGTGGTTGTCTCCTACACACCCTCAAATGGGGACCCGGCCTGCAACCCAGACATGGGCCCTGATTAGGAATTGAACCAGCAACACTTTGGTTTGCGGGCCGGCACTCAGTCCACTGAGCCACACCAGCCAGGGTGGGATACACCATCTTTATATGTGGACCATCCTTTCTTCCCACTGTGTTTGTCAGATTGAGATCCGAAACCCACAGGTCTTGATCGAACTTGCCAGAGCCTTATCCTCACCTTTAGATGGCCAATTGCCACAACAATAGCTTAGCTACCCCAAAGGAGTGACGGGCATAGACTGACTTGGTGACAAGGAGATGAGAAGGAAAGGGAGAGGAAAAGTGAGGGGCTGGTTAAATAAAGATCATCAGTAGATGTGGACACAAACATGTCATCACTTTCCCAGGAAGATCTCATGTCCTGCTGCTATAATTTCATTCTACTTACCTATAACCATCCTTAGCTCTTTCCTTTCCCCCTCTCCCTCCTACATTCAACCCATCACCAAATTCTATCCATTTTACCTCCAAAGCATGTCCCAGATTTACCTACCCCTCTCCCTCACCACAGGCACCATCCACATCCAAGCCACCACCGCTCTTTGCCTAGACTTCCATGTTGTTTTCTGAGCCACTCTCCCACTACCGTTTTTGCTTCTCACCAATCCATCCTTTACGCTGTAGTGGCAACAAGTTAAAATTTGAAACTATAAATCAAAGCATTTTATTTTCCTGCTTAATGAAGCCTTCCTCCTGAACTTAGCATACAACCCACAACAGTTCTGCTGCAAGACCCTGATGATCTATCTGACCCTTGCCCTTTGGCTTTGCCCAGATGGCTCACCACCCACCCACCCACCGTGCTGCAGCCACACTGGCCTCCTTTTCCCAATTCACCGCGTTCCCTTCCTCCGCACAGTCCCCACGTGCCCTTCCCTGCTCTCTCCCTCCTGCTCACCTTCAGATCTCAGTTTAAGGGCCATTTCCTCAGAGAATTCTTCTAAGACTCTTACAATCTGGGGGGTCAGGGCTCTCTGACACACTCTCCCAGAATGCCTTGTATTTCCCCCCCAGAGAACCTATCACAATTTGTTATATATCAATGGTTCTCTGAGTGTGGCTCCTAGACCAGCAGCTTCAGCAGCACCTAAAAACTCATTAGGAATGCAAACGATTGGTCCCCACTCCAGACCTGTTGGATCAGAAACTGGGGTTGAGGGGAGCAGTCTGTGTTTTCACAGACCCGTTAGCGGGTTCTGGTGCACACTAGGTTTGAGAAGCAGCGTTGTAGTGTAATTCCTGGGGCAAAGTGATTGACATCTGCCTTCCCTACTTGAACAAAACCTCTCTGAGTTCAGTGCTGGACACAGAACAGACACTTAATAAAATTTCATTGAGTGAATGAATTAATAAAATTGCATTACATGGGCTGGTGGGAGAGAGGCTGAGGCCAAGATCAGAAAGGTAGCTCTGGCGTGGGCTCCTGCAGCTGGCTCTGTTCCAGACGTGAATGGCTAACTCTCAACCTAGCCCTAGCCCAGATTCGGCTCACAGCATGTTTCTGGGCCTCCACAGGCTGTGCTATTGTTCTGACCCATGGAGCCCCTGTGTGGAGACAGCAGATCTGGGTCCTTCTCTCCACCTCGGGCAGTCGAGGAAAGGTTTTTTACAACCAAATTGGTACCATTATTCTCTCTACCCTTTAACACCTTCTTTTGGAAATCTAAGAGCTCCACTGAGGGTATTTGGACTCATCTTAGTCATCTGAAAGCAGTGCTTCCTGCTTAAAAGCCAGAACGAATAAGGAACTACTGCCCAAGGGGCTGAGCTTCTACTATGAAGCACATGGGAATCGTGAACTCACAGTAGCTGGCATGTACTGAGCATGTACTACATGTCTGACACTATAGATAGATGCACAATTCCATGTAGTCCTCAGAACAATGCAGAGAACTGGGCTTTGATTCCATTGTACAGATTTTTTAAAGCCTTATAGAGATTAGGTATCTTGCACCACTCCTTTAGTAGTGGTGGGGCCAGGACTGGAACCTACTTCTGTCCAAACACTCCTTGTTCTTAACCATTCTGCTGTACTGCTCCCCATCCGTCAGAGAGAGCCAGACTCTTAGAGCTTCTTCTGGTGAACAGCCAGCCTGTTGGATGCATCTAAGTAGCTCGTGGGCTCTGAGGTTTTCCAATCAGCCAGAACCTCGCTCCCCTACCCCTGCCCCAGGAGTGTAGTTTAGGGTGTACCTGCTACATTACAGAGTGCAAATATGTGGCCTCATCACCATGTGCATTTGCCCTGGATCTCAAATCTTTTCTTTAAACTTGTGCTCAAACCTGAATCTCATTAGACCACAGTCCCCATTAATGTCACGCCGGAGACGAGACCAGCTGGATACACCACGGGCCTGAGCTAGCTGCTTGTGACAGTGTGTGTTCACGGTGTATAAACAACAGAGTCAACTACGAGGAGGTGAGAACTGTTCACCTCTGGAGGGTGCTAAAATCCCTCAGGCTGCCTGGGACTGACTGTGGCAGTAGAAGGAGGAACTTTCCAGATATATCTGAACATGAGCCTCTAAGACCAAGCAACTTTCCTCCAACAGAATGGGGTCTCCTGGTACAATCCATAGCCAATATTGTATTCCGTTTTGGTGCCCACAGGGGTCTGGGACTGTGCCGTGAGCTACAGGTAATATAAAAATGAGTGAGACGCAGTTGCTCTCAGAAAGCTTATAATTGATGGGGTGGGATGGCTGTGGAGGGGGAGGGGGGCCGAGTGTGCAGGATGTCGGGGAGGAGTAGGAAAAGTGCACAAAAATAATCTGGGGTGGAACCTAGATGCCGTGGCCATGTGTTTTGGGGGGAGCTCAGGGAGAGAGACCTCAAATCCAGCAGAAAACTGCCAGGAGGCCTCACGAAGAACATGCTTTTCGGAGCTGGGCTTTGAAGGGTGGGGAGGAAAGAGGGAAGGCTCCAACGGAGGCGAAAACACATTCTGTAAAATCTTGAGCTGCATGTCTAGACTGAGAGCAGAGCCCCGGAGAGCCAGCCAGACCGGGAGGACAGCTACCGGAGACAGGCCAGGAAGTCCCACCTCATCACGTTCTCTCTCATTCCTCGGTCTGACCATTTTAGCTTTCCCCAAACATTTCTGGGTCGAAACTATTTTCTAGAATCTTCCAGCATGCCAAGAATGTGCAGCTTTCCCATTTTTCTGCCCTCTCACACTCCTCTCCTCCTTTCTGGATGGCAGCAAATGGGAAGCAGGCACGTGTCCCCTGCCCGAAAATAAAAACATCCTTCCTCTCTCCCAGTCCCACTCCCCAGAGAAAACCATGGTCTCAGCGATAAACCTGAGAGGCTTTCCCACCCTTTCAGGACCATCCCTGCCTCAGAGCGCTGACCACCACACGTGTGCAGAAGACTCAATAATGATTAACACTGTGTACACTGAACTATCAACAGACAAAAATGCTTTAAACCCTCTCATCACTCCGCCCTCATTTTAGATGTGTTTTCCCTCAGGAAGACGTATTTGACCTTGGAATACCAACTGCAACATGGCCAGTGGAGTGGATTAAAGTCTAGAAGTCAGGGATCCCAACTGGAAGAGGTCAGTGAGTTGATTAGGAGGACCCCCTCCCACAAGACAACGCGTCCACTTTGGGCTGAGGGGTCACGTGGCCCCGCAGACCTCTGCATGAGATCTTCTGAGACCGTGCTAACCGTCCCTGCAGCCCAAGGCATGGGAGGACAGGGGCAGTTATAGAAAAGGGGCTGTAACCCCTTGCTCCAACCTTCAGTGTTGGACAGCGAGACCGCAGGAAGGGGTGGCTCCAAGAGGGGGGCGGGTAACCTGCCATTCAGAGTCTGGCTTTCCCTAAGAGCAAAGTCTGGCTCTTGCTTGTGAACAGTCTGGCAGTGCCAAAGGCCTGTCATTTGTTCTCTCTCTAATGAACGGATGGGCTGTTTAATTTCCTGATGGGCAACCTAGTAATTTTAGTCTCCCGCTCCAAAGCTTTGTTTGGCCTATTCCATGTGCATTAAAACAGTCTTCTTCCTCCGGCTATCATGTGCTGTTTTTCCATTAGCGCTCAGCTCAAAGGCCATTTCCTTTAAGTAGTCTTCCCCGTGAGGAGAGCGTAACCCCTGAGTGAGCGGCCAGACCTAGAGTCCCACTGGGTCAGCACTGCCGCCGTCATCCACGGAGCATGCGCTGCATGCCAGACACAGTGCAGTGAGCTTGCAACACGGAAAGGCATGCAGCACAACCTTCCCTTCTAAGGGCTCACAGTCTGCTGCATGGGATGGGTTTGCAAACACACGTTTGCAGATGACATCATTTTACAACAATTGCCCCTCGGCGATTGTCGCCATTGGAGCACACAAAGCCTCACTGGCAGAAATAGCGAGCACTGAAGTTTCACCTTTCCTAGGTATCCCATGGGCAAGCCTGATGGGAGCAGAGAAAAACGTGCACGCTCCTCCGTTTTTCTGTATTAAAGCACCCTTTGGAGAAGGGAACCAGCAGAAAAGAAATGAAATAGAAGAGACTTTAAAAGTTATTTTTCTAAGTGGAAAAGGAAAGAATCACAGGAAAGTATTAAAATGAAATCGCAGTTTAATTTTGTGATGTGTAAGTAGAAACTATGGGGAGAAATTCAGGCAAGGAGAAAGATTTCTCATTCCCATGTGCCCCAGAATCTGACAAGGGGTCCCATCCAACCCACAGACAGGATCCTCAACCTTCCCTGGATTCCTATTTACTCATATTTATTTAATTTTAATTTTATTTATTTATTTTCAGAGAAGAGAAGGGAGGGGGGAAGAGATGGGGAGAAACATCAATGTGTGGTTGCCTCTCCTGTGCCCTGCCACTGAGGACCTGTCCTGCAACCCAGGCATGTACCCTGACTGGGAACCGGTGACCGGTCCAGCACTGAATCCACTGAGACACACCGGCCAGGGCCTATTTGCTCATATTTAAAATGAAGAGGTTGAACTGACAGGTCTTGAAGATCCCTTACAGTTCTGACATTCTAGAAATCAGAGTGGGCAGTTTACTCATGTGTTTGCTTTTAGCTGGGAAAAAAGGAAGAAAATAAGTAAATGAGGAAAAATGGAGGTGTCGATGTTTACTTGGTTGTAGAGGGTGGGGGAGGAGGAAGAAGGACCCTTTTCATTGCTTTTATTTCTCGGTGGTGAGGGCAGAACCACAGAGCTGTGGCAGGGCGCCATGGAAACAGAGAGAGAGCTCGGGGAGATTCAGAACTGAGGAAGATGGCAAACAGGTCCAGGCAGCACCGTTTTTCTAAATTAAAAAATGTGCAACCCGTAGTGTGTGGCAACCTGGCTATAATGTGATAGAGGAGATGTCAGCATCAAGAATGGGTAAGGGACGATGACAGGTGGCCAGCAGCCCGGATGGACATCCAGGACACTGTGCTATATAAATCCCAGGTATGTGGCTCCCTGGGGAGACCCTGGTCACGATGTCTGTGTAGCAAACAGGAGGCAGGAAAGTAGGAGGAGGCAGGAGGCCAACACCACTCTGCAGACCCAGACTATGGAGAAACCACTCTGACTCACGTCTCCATCTGACGTGACGCCTTAGACCAGCCCCCTTCCTTCCCGTCTCCACCAGGAGTGTCTTATCCCCTTATTTCTTTTGATCACACGCGTCAGGTTCTTATTCTCTCGGGTGCACCACTAGACATGGGGCCGAACTACAACGGCCAAAACAAACAATCGGTGCCTCCTTAGAAAGAAGGCCAAGAAGTGGCTCCCAAAGTGCCAGCCCACCTTTCTGGCCCCCATTTATGTTTTCATTCATTCATTCAACATTGAGACTCTATCAGCTTTGGTTTTTAGGCAAGTCACTTAACTTATCTGTGCTCAGGTTTTGTTTTGTTTGTTTGTTTGTTTTCTGTAGAGAGAATAACAGTGTCAATCTCATAGGGAAGTTGTTAGAATGAAGTGAGTTATTACCATATTTTTCGGACCATAAGATGCACCTAGGTTTTAGAGAAAAATAGGAAAAAATTTTGAAGCAAAAAATGTGGTAAAATATTTAATAATATAAACAACATAATATTTCACCACTGTAAATATAAAGCTACATTTGGACTATAAGACCCCATTTTCCTCCCAAATTTTGGGGGGGGGGCGGGAAGTGTGTCTTATAGTCTGAAAAATGCAGTACATGTGAAGTGCTTAGAATAGTGCCTGGATATATTAAGCACCATATAACATCAGGTATTTTTATTATCATTATTAGTATGCATTCATCTTAGTACGACGCAGCAAGCTAAACATTTTGCTAACTTGGAAATTCCAAGATGAATGGGTCCTTGGCTTTGAAGAGCACATAGTGCTACTCAAAAATAGTTGCCTTATTAGAAGTATTATCATTATCAGTGTATGGAAAGGAAATGCACTTGACACATGGAAAGGAGGTAGGATGGACCAGATATTCACAGAAGAGATGTCAGTGGTGAGAGAGGAAAGCAGTGTGGTGAGGGTACAGGGATCAATGATGGTGCCACTGATACACTGAGTGTGAGCTGATGGGGACATTTAAAAGGCAGGTGAATATCCAGACCTTTTGCTAAGATGGGGGACACCAATTTGGGAAATCACTGAAAGGTCAATGATAGCAGGAGGGAGCGAGAACCAGCAAGATCTGGGGGAAGATCTCTGTGCAGAGACAAGTGAGAGGGTAGGAGGAAAAGCAGGGGTGGCACCAAGGACATGTGGGGACAGGAGAGTTTCAATAGGAAGCATATGATCAGTAGTGTCACAAAGACTGAAGTGTCTGCGGGATTTAGCACCGAAAGGCCGCTGGGAGCTGTTCCGGGAAGACGGAGTGGCCACGCCCAGTCCTCGGTGGGCGTGGTCACGGGTGGGGTGAGGTAGCTGCGAAGAGGTGAGGGTATCTATCATAAAGCCTGGGGGCCCAGCCAAGGACAAAAGGGAGGGAGCAGCTAGCGAGGGGTGCAGTACACAAAAATGGGGTTACATGTTAAGTTGGAAGGGACAGGAGCAGCGTGAAGTACAGAAAATGCCATGTCCGAACACACGGTGTCATTTGTGACTTTCAGCCTCTATGAAAAGTTTTGGTAAAATATATAAAACCTAAGATTTGCCATTTTAACTAATTTTCAGTGCACGGTTTTGTGGCATTAAGTACATGCACATTGTTGTGTGACCATCGCCACCTCTCCAGAGCTTTTCATCTCCCCCGACGCAGCGCCCATTAAAAATAACCCCCCTTCCTTTCTACCCCCTGCCCTCGGAATCCCCAGTCTACGGTCTGTCTATAATTTTGGCTGCTCCAGGCACCTCATATGAGTGGAACGATACAATATTTGTCCTTTGCTGACTGGCTTATTTCACATAGCACAAGGCCTTCAAGTTTCATCCATGTCACAGTATGTCACAACGTCCTCCTCTTTCAAGGCTGATTAATACTCCATTGTCCGTAGAGGCCACATTTATTTTACCCATTTACCATCAGTGGACGCTTTGGTTACTTCCCCCTTTTGGCTACTGTGAGTAATGCTCCTACTCGTGTGGTTTGCAGACATCTGAGTCCCCGCTCTCGGGGGTTGTGGGTCTACACCCACAACTGTGATTGTTGGGTCATGTTACAATTCTACGTGTACTTTTGAGGAGCCTCCATACCGTTTCCACAGTGGCTGCCCCAACTTACATTTTCCAGTGCACAAGGCTTCCAACTTCTCTGCATCCTCACCGACACTATTTTCTGCTTGTTTGTTTTTTTAAAATAATAACCATCCTGCCCTGGCTGGTGTAGCTCAGTGGATTGAGTGTGGGCTGTGAACCAGGCATCGCAGGTTCGATTCCCAGTCAGGGCACATGCCTAGGTTGCAGGCCATGTCTCCCAGCAACCGCACATTGATGTCTCTCTCTCTCTCTCTCTCTCTACCCCTCCCTTCTCTCTCTAAAAATAAATAAATAAAATCTTTAAAAAATAATAATAATAACCATCCTAATGGGTGTGATGACCTCGATGCCCTTTCACATGCTAATAAACCCCAAATCTCCTACCTCCTCCACCAACCACGCAAAGCCTGTCATCCCTCAATGCCTTCTCAGGTGCCGGCTCCTCTGGGTGGCGTCGGAGAACCATCTCCAACAGAGCTAACTGCTCGGTGTTCCTCAGGTTGGCACTTACACGTCTGACGGGATGGTGCACGTCACACGAAAAGCAATGATTGGTTTGTACATCTTGTCCCCCCCCCCGTAGACGTGCACACACAAGAGAAAGAGACTAACTCCTACTCATCCTCATATTCCCGAGTCCTAGCATG
This sequence comes from Tonatia bakeri, assembly GCA_004024845.1. NCBI lineage: Eukaryota > Metazoa > Chordata > Mammalia > Chiroptera > Phyllostomidae > Tonatia > Tonatia bakeri. Next base: position 261,107 of record PVIA01001055.1, read on the forward strand.
GTGCCTGGAATCCCACCTCACCTTTCACCTAATAAACAGACATAAAGGAGGCATAGTTCCTGCCCATGAAGAATTTATAATTTTAAGACTGGCGAAAATACACAAAATCTTCCACAGTGAGAGCTCAATGCAAGATTAGAGATGCCCCAGAGAGGGGTGTCGGCGACTTTCACACGAGTCATCGTGGGCAGAAGTAGACTCCCAGTGCTTTTGGTATCATGACTCTCAGTAAACAGCTTCTGAGCCCAACTTGCCATTCACTATCCATAATGTATTTATGTCTCATCTTACTATGGTGCTGTGTACCTTAAAAACATATGAAAAATTAAAAGGAAAAGGGGGTGTGATAAAAATATGAACAGTGCTGCTATTTCCTTCCTGCCCCACTGGCAGATGGTCTCAGCACACCATTCTGAAGACCAGCAATGCGCCATTCGGTCAAGGACCATGGGCCCCCCGGTCATTGTCGGGGTGCAACCATTTGGTTACTAGTCTGTCACACAGGAAGCACAAAAATGGACAGGAAGCACCTCTGGAAACTTTTCTAGGGCTGTGACCAGGTAAATGCATGTCTGCCAGATATAATGAGTTAAAAAGGTGGCCTTCTATTTTCTACCTCTTTGTTTCTTATTTCATTGTTCTAATTTACTTCTTTATTAATTATATGAATTTAGTAATTCATTCTAATTGCATTTTGTAAGAGTATGCATGCATAGTGGTTTGGAAACTGAAAACAAAACAAAATAAAAACCTGGTCTTTCCCTATAGAGAGCTTGGGTGGTGCTAGAATGGATGGTAAGGTCTCAGAGCCCTGAGCTGCCTCAGGGACTGTCCCTGCAGAGTGGCAGGGGTCTCCGGGTTTGGAATTGGGGGAGTGCTGCAGCTGCAGTGGACTGAGGAAGGTCCTTGGTGGCAGAACAAACACCGGGAGGTTTTTGTTCTGACGGCTCCCTGTGGCCCACTGATCTGACACCTTCTGAGCGGCATCGGTGTGCCACACAACAACCGCACGGATCTGCACTGGACTGTTGTGGCTGGGGTCGTGGCAGGGCGGGGGGTAGGAGTAGAATTCCCTGCGAGAATTCTACTCCCTGTGAAGGCACTCCTGTCCCCAGCGCCAGCACGATCCGGGCCTTTCTACCATGTGTTCGCTTTCCCTCCTCTGTTCCTCAAGGCGCCACTTGCTGTCCCCTGATCTGAACTCCGCGCACTGTGCATCCTCCCCCTCCCTATCGACTCTTCATAAATATCTGTGGGCAAGAGCAGCGAACACATTAAAACTCCATTCTCTTCTCAGACATACTGTGTGGATGCCACTTAATTGGATGTTTTCCTTTATGGGTTCATAATTCTCTTGTTCTGGCTTAACCACCAAATCCAGCCGCACGTCCAAGCCGGCAGCTGGCAGAGTGAGTCTGTGCGAAATGGGGCAATTGAGCAAGCCATGTCCCATTTATAACCTTGGTGCTCCACGTGGGCAGCAGGAGCTCTTCCGCTGAAATGCACCGTCACCAGGCCCGGTCCTGGCAGCCGCCCAGCCACACACAGGGTGCTGCTCCCGGCGCTGGCTCTGAGACCCCTTCTCACAGCGCCCCTGAGCCAAGCCCCTGAGCCAAGTGACAGGTGCGCTTGACAAAGCTCTGCCCAGGCCTCGGGAACTCCCTGCAAAAGGTGAGGGGTGGAGCATGCAAGAGCTCCCGTTTCTGGAGAATTTACTAGGGGCTCTGTTCTAAGTGCTTAACACGCATCATCTCCCCTAAATCCTCAAGGAAGGTACTCTTTCTTTTATCATGGTGGTGAACTATATATAACGCAAATATACATGTTTAAGTTCCATGGCATTAATACATTCACACTGCTGAGCAACCATCACCACCATCCACCTCCGGAACTTTTTCATCTTCCCAAACTGAAACCCTGTGACCATAAACAAACCAATCCCTGTTTCCCTCCGCCCCTGGTGACCACCAGTCGACTCTCTGTCTCTGTGAATTTGACTCCTCTGCAGATGAGAACAGTACTGTTACTATTGCCAGGTACAATGAGTTAAAAACATGGCCTTCTATTATTGCCCCTTTAAAGAAGAGGAAACAAGCACAGACTGCTTAAGGAACTTATACACAGCTCGTGAACAGAAGACCTGGGACCACATCTTCTGTGACGTGGAATGGAAGAGAGACTGGAAGTCCCTTTGAGGAAGACAGATGGATGCCTCATTTCCTTACTGCCTCGTCCACCCTAGACACACAGCCGCACTCAGACCAGAAGTGGAAGGGCGGCAAGGCCCTCGTCAGGCCCAGGACTCAGCGCGGGAGAAGCAGCCGCTGGGATGATCTGCGCCACTCAGTCCACCCCCTCCTGGCACCTCCCGGCAGACAGACGCACACACAGAGAGGCTGCAGTGACAAGAACCTGATTTCTGGATTCAGACAGACGTGGGTTCCCGGTGCAGCTCTGAGACGTACTAACCGCCCGATCTTGGGCAATTTGTCCGACCTTTTCTGGGCTCCCATTTCTTCTTCATTAACATGGGAATGATACGATCTACCTTCCTGATATGTTGAGAATAAGGGTTAAATGAAACGAATTTGTTAAACCACAGGGCACAGTGCCTGATACAGAGCAGAAACTCAATCCTCGTGAGCTCCTGTCCCCTTCATTCTCCACCTCCCCCCTCCTAAAACGAAAACTGAAAAACCTCCATGAACACGCTGGAGCCTGGCCAGTCCTCGGCTGCCCCAGCTACCAGGTGTGCTGGCTGCAGAAGACAGGGGAAGAGGAAGAGGTATGGGGGAGGGGGAGGGCTTGCTAATCCTGAGGGAATGAAATCAAATGCCCAGGAAAGCATGAGCTGCCTCTTGCATCTCAAGGATTGGCAGGGAAATGAGAACAACGGGATGCTGGCAGGCTCACAGCGACACTGATGCTGTAAAACACCAGATCCCGGCCTGAACTTCTACCTGCTTGTCCAGCAGGCAGGCCGGACAGCTCCTGCAGGGCCCAGTGTGCTCTCCACTGTCTCCCCAGACCTCACAGTGAGCCGAGCACACTAGGGCTGCTCGGTAGATGCCCACCGAAGGAGAGAGGGAGGGAGGGAGGGAGGGAACGCCTGGTGCCAGCTGCAGTGCCTAGCACATGTTTCTGCTTAGGAAGAGCAAACCACCTGGACAAATATTTCAGGGTGGATGCCCCACACCCTCCAAAAAATAGGAGTGGAGGGTTTAGTTGATGTTTTCAGCCACCACTGGGAGCATGAGACAAAGTTCCTGAAACCGTAAATTTAAGGAGTTTAAAAGGACTGAAACTTGGGTGTTCAGAGCTCTGCCGGGTCTGCCGGTAGCCAGAGGGCAAGGAAAGGGGAAGCTGCTGTTTTCCCCAAATTTCTTCTCTCCTCTGCACGTGGCTGCGGCACTCCTGAAAGAAAAGGTGAGTGTGCACACTCCGCCTGCTTCTCAGACGAACACAGGGCAACTTCAGGGGGACATTTGGAACAGGTCAGGGCTCCGGAAACACAGGCGTGCTTCTCAGGGCACCAGGCCGCAGGTGTTGGCTGGTGAGAAAAGTTAGGAGAGAGGTATTGAGCAAACCAGAAAGATAGAAACACAAAAAAGAAAGAAAGACAGCAGCCCTGGCTGGTGTGACTCAGTGGATTGAGTACCGGCCTGTGAACCAAAGAGTCTCGGGGTTCAATTCCCAGTCAGGGCACATGCCTGGGTTGCAGGCCAGGTCCCCAGTAGGGGGTGCACGAGAGGCAACCAACCATACACTGATGTTTCTTTCTTTGTCTTTCTTCCTCTCTTTCCCTCTGTCTATAAATAAATAAATAAACCTTTAAAAAAAAAGAAAAAGAAAGAAAGATGGCAGAAACAGACCTAAAGACCATAGAGAAATGAACTCCTCTACAGAAAGACAGGGAAGAAAGTCAAAGGACAGAAGGAAACAGCAAAGCTGGGGTGGGGGGTGCAGACTGAGCAAGGGAGTGACAGTGAGGTACCCAAGACAGAACTCAGAGTGAGGCAGAGAACAAGCCTTGGCCTTCAACTACAGAGAATTAAATATCAGCGTGGGGCCCCTGGTGTGGAACAGCAGACAGAACTCCAGGTTCTTCCTGTTCTTCGAAATAAAATAGACCTTTAGTGAGACTAAAGTTCAGAACCTACAGCAGAATGGCCTGGTTCCTTGTTCTTCTTCTTCAAATGTTTTGCTTCAGCAAAGCAAACAGGCAAATACCCCCTCCCTTTTATGTAATGACTAGGTCATTTCCAAGGAGAGTTTAGAAATCAAAATCTAGCAGAGGAGTCCTGGAAAAAGACCAAGCCAACCAGCTGGATTTGAAGGGATGCTGGTGGCATAAGGATAAGACACTTTAGGACAGCAAAAAGAATGTGGCCCTGATGCCATCTGAGCACCTCAGCCCGGGAAAGGGGACAGGAAGGGACACCAAAGGTTACCTGGGTTCTAGAGCAGGGAGAGACCCTCCATGGATGATACTCCTTTGTGAACCAAAGGGCGCAAACATCTTTCAACTTACGGGGTTCGAATGGAAGGTACAGGCCCCCCAGGGAGGCCGTGCTGTCCCATTCCTGGAGCTGACGGACTGTATGTAAACGGAGCTAATGGGCCAGAGCACCTTGGCACTGAGGTCAGTGCGAGGGGCCCGGGCCATTCCCTCCACCGAGACTAGCTTCTCTGTTCTTCCCACTGTGCTCTGCAAACTGGTTTCCTGTCAATCCTCGCCAGGCAGAGGCAGGCCAGGCCACAATGCCAGGTAGAATGACTGGCTGTCTTTGAAAGTGAGCACTCTCCATGGGCAGCAGGTACCACCTGCAGGGCCTGATTGCAAAGGGGCCCTTTACGTGGGCTGAACGCACCGCCAGATTCTTGTCCCATCTCCTCCCCGCAGGGACCCAGTGGAGAGAGAATGAGCATAGATGTGATGGAGGCTGCCTGTCCTGGGACAGGCCCGCCACAGGCTGGGTCCCCTTGACCTCTTCTGCGATGACCGCTGGGGGAAAAGCTTCAGAACAGCCACGAAGTTCCAGAGGCACGGAGGAAAGAACAAGTGTTCACAGCAAGGGTTGCCTTATTCTCAGGCGTCTGCCGTCTGTTGTAAGGTAGCTGGATCTTCCTCTTTACAAATAACAAGGAGGAACTACCTTTAGTTAAGTGGCTACTACATTTCATTTTGCTAAACACATTTCCTATGTTATTTCATAAAATTTTTATGCAGTATTCCAGGTGTTAGGTGTTACTGTCCCCAAATTATAGGCGTGGAAACTACAGTTCAGAGAACTTATGTAACGCTTCCTAAGCTTGTGGGTTTAGGGATGAGGGTCTGAACCAGTTCTACCCCCACTAAGCCCACACTCTTAACCAGTAAGCTCTACTACCATTTAGGAATTTTAACAAGCAGCATCGATGAAATTTTTTTAAAAGAGCATCAACAGCAAAGGTGGATTCCAGGGCTCAGTTTGCAATCCCCTGGCCCCAGGCAACCTCACCTGGGCAATTCCACATGGGCCATCTGCCCTCACAAGGTTGCAGCCTCTGCACCTCCTTCTCTCTGGAAAGAGCCTCTCTCCACCCTCTTGGTACAGGGGGTGGGGGTCCTCTGGTTAAACTAGGCCAGAGTCACAATCATTCATTCCTGAAGGGGCTGTGATTCACATCTGAGCTTTGCAAAAACGGTGTTGGTTTAATTCAAAGGGGAGAGGAAAGCAAAATAAACGCTCACAGGCTGGCAGATGTCTCCAGACCTGAATTTGCATTGGCTTTGCTTTCAGAGCATTTGATTTGTTCTCTTATTTTCAAACTGTGTGGTCCCACATGCAAGGAAAATAGACTTGCTTAATCTGGATCCTGTGATTTCATTGTGTGTTGATGTCAATGTTGGGTAAATGAGGGGTGTGCTGAGAGAGGAACATCAGGTGGGTTTCCATCCTCTGTCTAGGAAGATGAACGAGAGTCATCAAGCCCCGAACACCTACAGGCTTCTCCATCCTTCAGGTCTTCAGGGCTGACAGTCAAGCTCTGTGTCACTTCCCCAGGGCCTTCAGAGGAGCCAGCTAACCTTGATACAAATGCAGTTAGGAGACCAGAGTCCCTTCCCTAAAAGTAGGATGCCTGTTGATGCTGCCAGCGTGTGGTTAAACACACCCTGCATTTAACGGGAGTGCTGTCATTTGCTGACCTGCAGTTTCAGAAGAGGGAGGTGTTCCAGCCTGGTTTTTCCCAGACCTTCCAGAACTGGGAGCAGGAGGCCACTGAAGACAATTGCCCCAGTTCCCTAATTCATGTCCCTGCCCTGGTTCAGCCTTGCCTCTCTTGTCCTCCAGAGAGCTGTAGAGACATCACGATCACACCACCTATTCAAAATTCTTCAGCATCATTCCCCCAAAATGAATAAACAAAGTAACGATAACCCTTGTCTGATGCTGCCATGTACTTATCCAGTCATTGGACAAATATTTACTGAGTACCTGCTCTGTGCCAGCACAAGCTGATTCTGGCCCGCCTCCCCGGTCAGATCAGCTCCCCATTCCCTCCACTCCACGCACGCTACTCTGCTTTCCCTCGATCACTTTCTGTTTCCTGATCCCTCCCCCATGCCTTTGCCCAGGCTGTTCCCTGTTGGCAAATTCCCCTCCTCCACACCCACACATCCAAGTTCTACCCAGCCTCTAGGACAACTCAAGGGCACTTTCCGTCTGAAGCCTTCCCAGATTTCCCCAGGTCAGCACTAATCACTTCTCTGGCCACCTGCCACTCCGTCATCCCCAGGAAGACACAGCTGTTCCCGTCTCAGCTCCTTGAACTGCGTGCTCTTTCTGCATCCCTGGTATTTCTTTCCACCTGAGTAGTACTATCTCTTCACTACCATCCATCAAAAGCAAAGCTCATGCTTACTCCCCTCCTTCGACTTTTAGACCAAAACCCAGCAGCCGCTCAGAGTATTGTGAGCAAACGGGCACAGGAACACTCGTTCCTCTGTTCCCGCAGTACAATCATTTATTTGATCGTTGATCACACTCTGCTTAATAGTACAAATACCTGTGTACATGATTATTATAAACCACTTAAGGGGAAAACTCTTGTTTAATTTACCCTTTTGTGTCCCATGGCACCCAAAACAGACGCCCCTTGCTCGGAGTGAGCACTCAGTAAATGACATGAAGATGAAAGGAGATGAAGCGAACCCCATCCCCCAGGCGGGCATGGGGGGCAGCCAGACAGAACCTAAGCGGTGCTGGACAGTGCGGGCAGACCCGCGTGTCGGTGCCGTTCAGCTGACATTTATTAGTCACACGCACCCATACGCACTAGCCATACAGATAAAATTAATGTGTTCATGGAATAGAATATTAATAATTATTTTAATGCTAAATATTCATCAGTATTATTAGCTGAGCACCTATGAAGTGCGCCACATATGAGGGTCAAGTTAGAAACGCAAAGGTGACTGTGACGTGGTCTTGCTCTCCAGGAAGTCACAACCAAAATATAGAAGACAGAACCACACCCACCGCAGCTGCGCTCGCTCCACAGCGGCCCACGTGCACTAGGCAGAGCGAGGTTTGTGCTGGTCCACAACCAGACATCCAGGGATTGTGATGATAAACATGGGGGTGAGGTGGAATAAAGGTCACTCTATTGAGTTTTTCAAAGGGTTAAATTTATTCCAAATAAAGGATCGTTCACTATTTCAAGAGCATATCCCTTTATACTTTGGGTGGGGGAAGCATTAAGTGTCTTTTCATATTGAAATCATGTGAAGGGAAATTCGGTGCTTTTTGATCTGAAAAATGTACAGTGAAGAGCCTAATGTTTATCCTCCCAATCACTTTTTTGTTTTACCTTTGCAGTCCCATGAAATCCAAACCCGAGTTCCACTGCTCCTCCGTAGTGAACTTGAGGACCTTGAAGATGCATTTGACTGTCGTGGGTAAAGACCAGCCATGGGAGATATCTCCCAAGAAATGTCGTGGCCCAGGCTGCAGGGCCCGCAGCCCCTCTGTGCTGAGGTAGAGTGGCCATCTCCTTAAGCTTCAGAATGACTTGGGAGACTTAAGATTCATGAGTTCAATTCTACCCAGTCGATTGTCAATAAGAGGCTGTCTTTGCAGATACTTCGCTCCAGGAGCCCCCAGCGAGGCCTTCCAGGAAAGATCAGGGGGAAAATCCCCTGGTGGTGCAGGCTGGGCTGAGGAGCGATAGCCCCTACTGAAATGCCACTTCCCTCCCCTCCCCTTCTTTTCTAAGGAAGAAAACATTCAGCAGGAGGGACGACAGGACAAAAGTCTGAGGGCACTGGTGAAAATTCACTGAAGCTGGGCTAAGGAAATTGTGGGGGGTGGGGAGGAAAACTCTACCTCTGGTGGAGGGAGAGACACGCAGGCTCATCATAGCATTACATTTGGAAAAGGGATAATAACACATGAGAAAGCCACACCCTTGAGTCCCAGACTGATAGTGACTATCTTTAGCTGAGGCTAAGCAGAACACCAGAGAATGACCCTCCCCACACCCACCTCCTCCAGCCTAGCAAGTATTAAGTAAGAATAATGCTGGAATATGGCTGGGAGAGCTGCAGGAGGCAGATTCTCTCTGGGTAGCGGTGCAAAGGGAGACTCACATCCAGGCAGGAAGATTCAAAGTCAAGGAGAAGACAGACATTGACAAAAACCCTCATGCAAAATCAGTCCACACCATAAGCACAAATTATCATTAGAGCAATGTGAGGCCTTGATGCACTAAAGGCAACCATGGCAACAACAAGCTTCAAACCCAGCCAACCTTTTACCTAATTAACATAGTGAACTCCCCAATACTAAAGGTCTACCAAAAGTCAAGGTGTGCTCATCTTCAAACATAAAAACACGTAAAACTGATTTCATTATCTACTGTATTGTGCATGTTTGGCTTTTTACAAGAAAAAAAAAACCCACACACAAAAACAAAGCATACAAAAAAGCAAACAAAAACATAGCCTGAAAGGAAAAAGCAATCGTTAGAATCAGATTCATAAGTGATTCAGATGTTGGAGCTATCAGATTAGGAATTTAAAATAACAACAACTGATATGTTAAAGCGCTAATGGAAAGAGCGAACAATAAAAGATAATTTCATCAAAGAGTTCAAAACTGCAAGAAATAATCTAATGAAAACAATAGACCTCAAAAACACAGGAAGAGATAGAGAATACCAGTGGGCTGATCAGTAGACTTGGCATAAGGAAAGGAACAATCAGTAAATCAGTGAACTTAAAAATACGTTAATAGAAATTATCAAAACTGAAACACAGAAGAGCAAAAACAAACAAACCAACAACAACAGACAAGAGAATCTGAGACATGTGAGACAATATTAAAGACACAGTATTGAATACATGTGTGTTTTGCCCTGACCAGTGTGGCTCAGTTGGTTGGGCGACACCCCACAAAGCAAAAGATAACCGGTTCAATTCCCAGTCAGGGCAGATGTCTGGGCTGTGGGTCCAGTCCCCAAGTGGGGTGCACACGAGAAGCAACTAACTGATGTTTCTCTCAGGCACAGATGCTTCTCCCCCTCTCTCTCCCCTCCCTTCCCCTCTCTAAAAATAAGGAAATAAAATCTTAAATATATGTAATATATGTGTTTTAAATTCATAAAAAAGGAGGAAATGAGAATGGGCAAAAGAAATATCTGAAAAAATAACAACCAGGAATTTTCCAAAATTAGTGAAAGATACCAAACTACAACAAATCCAAGAAGCTCAAAGAGTAACATCTGAAGGCACCCAGAAAAGACACATTACCCACAGGAACAATGCGAAGAGTTACAGCAGACTCATTGTCAGAACAATTTAAACCAGACCGAGTGCTATTTTGAAAGTGCTGAGAGAAAAAAAAATATATATATATTTTAATATATGATATATATATATATGTGTGTGTGTGTGTGTATATATATTTCAACCTTTAATTCTATACCCAGCAGAAATAGCTTTCAAAAGAGAGGGAGAAATAAAGACTTTCTCAGACAAACAAAATTTAGGAAATTTACTACTAACGGATCTATTCCACAGGAAACGTTAAAGAAAGCCTTCAGGCAGAAACAATATAACACAGGTGAGAGATCTAAAGCGACGTGAAGAAATGAACAAGGAAAATTTATTTTTTCTTATTTTTAATTTCCCTAAAAGATCCCTGACTGTTTAAAGCAAAAAGAGTAATAATGTGTTTATATGTTCTCAGCATAGGTAAAGTAAAATATATAAAAAATATATATATAACAACCATGACACAAAGGATGACGAGGAGAAATTAGGAATATACAGTTACAAGGTCTTTACATGTCTCTTGAAGTAGTATATTATTTTATTCATTTTTAGCATAATATTATTTTAAAATAGACTCAGGTTATTTCTCAATGTCTATGACAGACCCTAAAATAATCACTGATATATATAGTAAGTCAATACAAAAATAAAAATAGAATTGCAAAAATAATCCTAATTAAACTCAGAGATGGTAGAAAAATAGAATATAAGCAAACCACTGGAATGAATAGAAATCAAGGAGCAAGATGGTAAGTTTTAATCCAGCCACGTCAGTAATTGTTCTAAATGTGAATGATTCAGACATACCAATTAAACAACTGATATTGTCAGATTCAATTTTTTTAAAAAGACCCAATTCTACACTATCTTCAAGAGCCCCACTTTTAATATAAAAACGTAGATAGGTGAAAAGTAAAAGAACGGGAAAAAATGAACATGCAAATACTAGCTGAAAGAAAGCTGGGGTAGCTATATCAATTTCACACGAAGTAAATTTCAGCCCGCGGAATATTATCAGGAGTAAAGAGAGGGGGGAAAGGGTTTCAGAAGCCTGGCCCACAACCCAGGCATGTGCCCAAACCAGGAATCGAACCGGCAACCCTTCGGTTGGTAGGCCAGCATTCAATCCACTGAGCCATACAAGCCAGGGCTCTATAGTTATTTTAAACATTATATCCTAATCTAGCCAAACCATTAAAAAGTCGTGCACTTGAACTACATGCACTATTTTAGTCCCTTATGGAACTGTTTTCTTAAATGCACTTTGATGTTCTGCCAGCAACTTGAACTAAGAGACGTTGTAGGAAACAGTCCCATAAAACCCCTTATTGGTTTTAACATAGGGTTATTAAGAAAGCTGTCCTTTAAATCACAGCATTCTCTTCATTTCATAAGGGCCCATGAGAGAGATGTTTTACTCCGGTTTCAGAACTAGGAAAAATCTCTATTTCTCTGGTTAGAATTCTCTACTTCCTTTGGCTGCTGGGAAATTTGCTCAGAGGCGAATGTTTAGCCCATGGAAATTTATGACATCTATTTTTAATACTAACTTTACCCCTGACTTTACTTATTTTCCCATCTGAATTATCCTTTCATCCCAATTTTCCCACCTGTTTAATTTTATTCTGCTAGGCTCTTACTGTAGTTTTCTTTTAAGATCAATGTGCACGCAAGAAAATAAAACTGTCTGAAATGTACCTGCTCAATGCATTTTGACAAATGTCACCATGTCATCTCTGTTGGCCCTCTAAAAGCCCTTTGACATAAGCCACGTTCAGAAGAAATACCGCAAGGCAGTCTGTGCTATACGTTATCAAGGAGATGTAAACAGATTACTATGGGAACATGAGAGGATGAAAGATTCGGACTGGTAGTGCCGTGGGGCACAGGGATCTTGGCGGAAAACTCCCATTTTTAAAAGTAATATCTCACCTTATATTTTAAAGATGGAAATTTAACAGAGTAGCAGGAGAGGTCATTTGCAAAAGGAAATGTCACGAGTGAAAGAATGAAGCAGAAGATAAAGGGTCGGTTTGGCTAAAGCAGGAGAGCAGGAGAGAAATATGGGGAAGGGAGCCTCTGGTCCTGTCGCGGGAGGTTCCGAAAAGCCAAGGGCTGTATTCTTGCACTGCTGTGCAGGCCAGAGGGAGCCATCAAGGCTCTCAGCGGAGGAGAAACATAATGCTATTCAGTTTAGAAAGATGGATCTGGAAGCAGTGTGCGGACTGGCGGGGGTGGGGAGGGGATGCTGGGACTGGGGGTGGGTCAGACAGTGCAGAGGCTTCTTCTGTGGTTCAGGAGAGAGATCAGGAGAACCTGGACCAACCACTAAGAGAAGGAGAGCAATGAAATGCGATGCCCTGTGATGGGAAATCTCTCAGAAGGGTAAAAGGATGAGTTGCGAGGATGAGTGAGAGAGAGATTGATTATGCAGATGACCCAAGGGGCAGGCAGCTCCATCACTCCTGTTCCCGGGCACAGATTGGCAGACCTGGGCTCTTCTCTCTCCCAGCCTCTGTAAGCAGAGAAAGTACAAGTTACCAGCCCCAAACTAAGCCCTACTTTGCTGGAGAAGGGATAGGGATAAGGGTGGAGAGGGTGAAGTGGGGAGGAAACCCAATGAGGGCTGGCTTTGGCATTCAGGTCCCTGCAGCTAGCCAGAGCCGACAGCATACGTAATAATAATAGCTACATTTTACCTCCCTTGATGATAAATAAAATGATAACGACTACTTAAAATAACAGTTACTCTGTGTGAGGCACTGTTGTAAGCACATCACATGTTTTAACTCATTGTTCCTTATGGAATTCTTATGAGGGAGGAGCTATTATACACCCATTTAACAGACAGGAGAACTGAGGCACAGAGGCAGCAAGTCTTGCTCCAGATCTCATAGCTGGTGAATAGCAGAATTGAGATTCAAACCAGGCCCCTGATTCCAGGCGCTGTGCCACTCCACCCTAAAGCCAATTGTTCTGGACCCTGTAATAACGCCCCACCCAGTAAGTGTCTCTCACCACCTAGAGGTAGGAGGCTCCGATATTCCTGGCTGAGAGAACAAGAGAAATGCAAAGGAAGGCATTGGAGATGAGCATCTGTGGGGCAGTTAGTGCCATCATCAGTCACCAGGCGTGACCGAGCAGAATGTTGGGTGGGATGTTGTACATACACTGTGGCCAAGACCACTGCAAGATACGGAAGACATGCAACAAAAAGTATTGTGAAAATCAATGTCCACGGGTATATACGTGCGTAAGTGTGCTTGTGCCTGTGGGAACTGTGAGCTGTTGAGGGTGGGTGAGGTTGGCTGTGGCAATGGCCGACAACTCATAGATGTCTGAGATTCCCGGGAAACCATTCAGCAGCTACCCAAACCTAAAGATACCCTATGGAAGACACCCTTGGAAGGACGCGGACAAAGATCTAGTGGAGATAAAACAAACTCAACGCAGATTGCCAGTCTACAGATATGCTGAGCTGACACATATTCTGTGAGGGCAGGGGTGTGGCCTGGGACCAGCACAAAACTGAAGACATGTGACAGAAAGAAACAGAGCGCCCTGGCTGGTGTGGTTCAGTGGATTGAGTGCTGGCCTATGAACTGAAGGGTCGCTGGTTCGATTCCCAGTCAGGACATATGCCTGAGTTTTGGGCCATCCTTCCCTGGGTGAGGGCACATGAGAGGCAAGGAATCAATGTATCTCTTCCACACTGATGTTTCTCTCCCACTCTTTCTCCCCCGCTTCCTCTCTCTCTAAAAATAAATAAATAAAATCTTCAAAAAAAGAAAAGAAACAGGCTGAGCCTGGATTTTCCTTTCCCCCAGAAAAGCCTCCACATTGTAGCTGCAGGCTCCTTTCATCACCTCTTGTATGAGATTCGGCCACCCATACATTCAGGCGACAGATGGGGACTGTCTCAATGTGTGTACATAGTTAGAATCAACAAACATTGGAGACTGCATATGGCATCATTTGAAATGTGTACCGGCTTGCTAAGATACTGGAATGATTCCTTATCACAGGAGAATGGGTGGCACTTCTTGGTCCATTCATTCACAAAGGCATTGTGTCAGGGCCTGAGGTAGTGAACGAGACAGCCTCTGCCCTCGAGACACCCTAGTGTCTGGTTAGAGTAAAGGCTGCACTGGAGGCCAATCCGTGTGGGCCCCGAGGGGTGAGTGCTGGGTGCTGAGAGCACAGGAAGGCACCGAGCCATTATTCCAGGGAAGCTCTGGGGAGGAAGGGGCCTACCAGCTGCCTATTGGAGGGACTATGCTAAAGAATGAAAATCTTTTGTGTTCCTTTTCGGTTTGTTTGCCTAACTCTAGTAGCACGTTGTTACCTAAAGAACTATCTTTTCAGCAAAACTGTGCTCAGCTAGAAAAAAAATCCAGGGTGTGAGCAAAGGAATGACAAAACCAGACATCATCAACAGGGGAGACGAGACCACATATATCTAAACACAACGTGTCCAAAAATACCCCTCAGGAAAGAAGGGGTCATTATTGCGAAGTCTCTAAAGTATTCTGACGTGCCCTTCAGTTACTTTATTTTAAACAGCAGTGTGCTATTGGGAGAAGTTTTATTCACCTGAAACGTCTATGCTAACTTTCGGTGCATCTAGAAAACATCTGATGAAATTGGTAAAAAGCGAGGCAAAGAAATTCAACACAAGTGTAAGAATTATTCCCAAGACACAACCTCACAATAGCAAGGGCTGGAGATTGTACACAAGCTTTTTAAAGAACACTTTTTAAAAGCCATGCAGTTGTTTTGAATATTATTTCTTCATAGTTGAGGCGATACTATATTTGTATCATTATGTAGCCTGTCTTTTACACTTGACATTATTGACAATATTTTGCACAAAATTAAAAATTCTTTAACAATAAAAGTAGCCATCGAGTGTATCGTTATTTTGAAGATAATAAATAGCTAGCTGCAGGAAAATGAAAAATCAAAACGATGCTTGTATTATGCGAATGGACGTTTGCAGTTTACGATAAAATTTTATTATACACAGACACAAAAAGGGCTTTACATCAAACAACTTAGGCTAATGTGAATATTCTCTGCTCTGAAAAACTATTAGATGACTCGAAAATGCACTTCAGTAATGACGGAGACATTGACGTTGAGAGACATTGATGTGAAAAATTTGAATAAAACTGATGAAACATGCAGAAAGGCAATATTTACAAATTAATATAGTATTTCACAGAGTATATACATTTAAATCTTCAGGATTAAATTATATACATGAATTGCATGCTATGTCAAATGGCATCATAGCCCTAAAAGTTTATATGCATATGTATACTCACACATATATATGTGATGTGTGTGTGTGTGTGTGTGTGTGTGTGTGTGTGTGGAAGATCCCTATCTATTTTTTGTATCTTCTTATTGAGAAAATATGGAATGACCTGGTTTGGAATACATACTGTACATAATTAACTGGTTTAGATTTTCTTGGTCAATCCCTGTGGCATATCCAACAGAGAGATACCACTAGTACAAAAATTGGATAACTCAAGAAGTTCCACTATCCTTCGGTCATTTATTACCAGGGTAAACAGCCTTCACACCTTTACAGCTATATTACAGCAGAGAACAAATCTGGATCCCTAAAATCCACAGTAGGTCCCCATTGGTCTATAAAGTCCAACACCAGCAACCTTAACATTGACCTGCCTCCGCAATTTGTCAACAGACTGCCATGTTTCCACACCTGTCTCTTGGCTTTAACCTCCTGCTCTCATTGTTCGGGCAGATCAAACCCCCACAAGCCAGTGCTGGCCCCCAGAGCCGGCTTCCCCCTTACACTCCTGCCATTTCCAGAGTCTAAATCGTTCGCATTTCTGAGGTCCATCTCAACCCCCACTGCATTGTTGTTCCCTATGTCTCAGGTAAAAGTAGGTGTCTTTTCTGTAATCCCGAAGTGAAGGGCCAAGGGCTCCGCAGGGATGGCCTTTCTGCTCTGGTGGGGCTGGGAGGTCAATTCTCAGCACAGGTGGTCTTGAGAACCAGTGCAGTCGTTCCTAATAATAATAATAATAATAATAATAATAACAACAACAACAACAATAATAATAAACACTTAGATGACACCAGAATACTAACCGCTGACTCTAACTCAAAATTTGCAATGTGCCGGGCACTCTTCCAATTACTTTACATAAATTAACTCATTTGATCTTCACAAGAACCCCATGAAGCAGGTACAATTGTATCCCAGTTTAAGTATCTTACTCAAGGCGTCCAGGGGGATGGGTATAGGTGACAGAGATGAGAAACCAGGCCCTAACATTATGCTTTCCCACTAGAGAAAAAGGGACCTGCTGTGAGCAAGAAGACAGGCCAGTAAACTGAGCAACACGGAGGCACTCATGCCCAGGCGGGTGAGGCAGAGCTCAGACATTAGGTGGGAAGGGACACAGCAAAGTGAGGGCATGGGGTAGAGTCCATCTGGATGGTTTTCTCCCCACTCTGGACCAATTTTCGGATCCTAAAGAAATGTACTCCTGCCCAGATGCCCCTCAAAGATCTGTTGTTCAATTCACGTGCTATAGTATCTAGAACTGGACTTTGCACATGTGGCAACTAATCAAACGTTGTAAACCATTAGTTCTCAGCTCAGTTGGCTCTTTTTGATTAATGAAGACATGCACTAAAGATATTTTCGGGAGAGTCCTACCAACACTTTAAAAATAATTCTCCATTGTATCTTTTTCCCCTTTATAACTCTCTTTGTTTGGTTTTTGATTGTCTGTGTCCCCCAGCTGGCATATAAGCTACATATGGGCAGAGACTTCATTTCTGTTTATCACTGCATTTCTGGCACCTTCAAACAATGCCTGGCAGAGGAAGAAGTCAGTAAATATTCATGAAGTGACTATGTGAAAAAGAACGGTCTTTGAAAACGCTGGCCAGACCCTGGCGGGCAGCCTTTCTCCTTCAGTCGGGGCTGAGTGAGGGTGTCAGAGCTATGGCACCACCCTCAAAGCAAGCTCAGGCCTTGAAGCACAAGGAGAAGAGAGAGTTTTGCTGGTGGGGCTGGGAAGATGGAGAGAAGCTACTTCGCACAGGCCACAGCACGTGGCTCCTTCCCAGATCTCCACTGAGCATCTCTCTCCACCGCGGGCCACTGGCCCAACAGTTGGTCACTTCTCTACCCTCCCATGCCACCTCCTCCTTCAGCACTGCAGGCCCCCACCTGTTCTGCCTCCTGGGTCTCTAGGCATCTCCCCCATGGCCCTGAGCAACGTACAGTCCCTGGCTTACCTCTTCACATCCATGGTCCCTGTTGAGCAAAGGACCCAACCCTTGGGAGCCATTGTTTTAGAAGGAAACACAGGTGTGAGAAAACACATTTTCTCTTTTACAACTCTTTTTTGTCTCTCTTACACACAAAAGATTTTGAGCCCGCGTTTTCCTATTTTATAATGGCAGGACCTCAGTCAAATTACAGAACCCTTCACCACCTTGATCTTCCCCTCTTGGAGACATGGAGGTAAAACCGACTTTGCAGGAGTGTTGCGAGAATTAAATGGGACAGCATTGACAAAAGCACTTGGCGCACAGTAGGTCTTAAAGAAAACGTTACTTCTCTTTTTTTCCTGAAGTAAACTCTCAGCTATCCTCAAGAACCCATGAACCGAGGAGAGCTGAGGTTTTTCAGAATAATGCAATTGGAGCACCTCGCCTGAGAACGCGGTTTCTGTGGTCCCAGGGACCTGGAAGGCATGGATGGCACCGGGCGGCTCCTGAGGGCAGCCGGGGTGAGGGGAGGTTGGGGACACTGCTGCTTTCCTTGTGTGTGTTGCTTTTCTGTAGGAGCCAACGGATGAGGCTGAGCTGCCTGCCCATCAGTGTGGAAACAGCTGCCCAGAAATGCCCATGGCACCCGCCAGCCAGCATGGAAAGGGGGATGGGCAGGTCTTAACGACCAGAAGGAACATGCTTTAGAGTTGATGGTGAGAAAATGTCATGTGCCAACACCGGATTCCATACCCCCCTCCACTCCTGTCACCACTCCCTCAGTCCTCAGTTTCCTTATTGCACGAAGGTGGCTGAGCGGGAGATGGCACCCCCGCCGGCTTCACAGGTACAGTGTCAAGTACCTACGAGCCACCTTGGCACGCTGATTGCCGGCTGGTGCACCGTCATTCCTCACAAAGCCTTGTTCGCTGCTTGATTTGAATGGCAGCAATACAAATTATACTTAAAACCAAAATTGAAGGCTCTTGGCTTCCGCCTAAAAGGTAGTGATTGGAAGGAGTGCTTGGAAATTTTAAAAAGATAAAATAATGCTGGCTAGGAATGCCTGGCAGGGAGAAATGTAGAAGATAGCACACTTATCCAAAACGAAACAAATACAGAATTCCTCACCAGGCCGGGATTGACTCCCTAACTAATGCTGTGAAGGAGAGGTTCACCACGTGACGCTGTGAAAGGAAGGTCAGCCTGGGTCAGCACATGGAAAGTCAGTGTTGGAGGAGACGGTGGCAGTTCTGACAGCTCCCACAGCCTGGAATCGCTTGACTAATGTACAAGTGAGATTTAATTTCAAAACTGATGCCTGGAAATTGACAATAACCTGACCCAGAAATCTTGAAGGAGGGACACCTGATATTCTGCAGCACGGATCAGCACAGAAGTTTGACCACGTGAGTGCAGTGCCCTCAGAAAACCACCCCCACCACCGCCCACCTCGGTTCTCTTCCTGCTCCTTGGCGCGTTTTCTTCTCTCTTTGAACCCCAGCACCCGTTCCCCCCATCCTCACCCTCACCTTCCTCCCTGCGTCACTGAGAGAATAGAAACTCTCAGCAGAGAATTTGTGCGCACTTCCGCCACCATGTCTATCTGCCTAACCCCACGCGGTTCCATATTCTCACTTTCCCTTCCACTACTGTGGATGAATTTTTGGTGCTCCCAGGCAAGGCCAACTTCTCCATTTCTGCCTTGACCCAATCCCTCTCCCCTATTCAGGATTATTCCAAGATTTCTCTCCCTTCTTTCTTGGATATTTATTTTTCCATATCTATTGGTGATTCCCATTAGTATACAAATGTGATGTTATTTTTCCCACTTAAAAAATAATAAACAAAAAATAACAAAGGCCATCTCTTGACCCACATCCCTCTCCAGCCACACGGGGCCTTTCTCTCTTCCCCGTAGAGTAGGAGTTCTCAAAACAGCACCCAAATTTGCTCTCCCCAGCCACACTCCTCTTTCCTTCTTATGCTCACTCGGGTCCGGTTTCTGCCCCCACCACTCCAGCAAATCTGCTCTTGCCCAGGTCTTCAGTGGCCTTCGCCTTGAGACACCAGCAGTCAGCTCTCCGTGCTCATCTTGGCTGGCCTCTCAATGACGTTTCACATGTTGATCTTGCACCACTGAAGGACCAACTTCACTTGACTCCAGGTTGTCACAAGCTCCTGCTTTTCCTCAGCCTCCCTGACTGCTCTTTCACGGTCAAGGTTGCTGTCTCTTCTCCATCTCCCCAGTCCCTAAATGCTGCAGTGTCACAGGACTCTATCCTTGACCCCTGCTCTGTCAATACTCTTTCCCTCTGTAGTCTCAGCCAGTCTCGTGGCTTTGAATATCATCTATATGCTGATGACTCCCCGAGTTCTTTCTTTATTTCTATTCTTGGCTCATGCTGGCATATGCTGACTCAACATCTCCACTGGAACGTCTAATCTCCATCTCAGAAGTAACATGTCCAAGATTGAGCTCCTGCTATTCCCTCCCACGCCTGCCCTTCCCACAGTCATCCCACATCAATCAATGTCAATTCCATTCTCCCAGTGGTGGGTCAAGCCAAAAACCTGGGCTCACCCTCCATTCCTTTTTCTTTCTCACCAAAGCAGATCATCAACAGATCCTATTGGCTCTTCCTATAAAATCTGTCTAGAGTCCTATCACTTCTTCCTGCCTCTAACTCCCTGGTCCACACTACCATCATTCCTCCTCTAGCTCAGCCCTGATGGTCCGGTCTCCTCACTGCAGTCACCTAAGTCAACGGAACTCAGACCGTGTAACACTTCTCCTTAAGCCCTTCAGATGGATCCCTCTCTCTCTTGCAGGCAAAGTCAAAGGCCTGACAATGTCCTGTGTGGCCTGCCCAGTCTGGCCATCCAGTAGCTGTCTAGCCTTAGCTGCCTCCACTAACTCCCCACTCTAGACACACTGGTTTACTTATTTTTCTCTTGGGCATTTGAGGGAAGTACTCACCTCAGGGCCTTTGTACTCTCTGTTCCCTCTGCCTGGAGTGCTTTCCTCCCAGCATCCATAGGCCTGAATCCCTCACCTCCTTCAAGTCTTTGTGCCAAGTGTCGCCATCTAGTGAGGTCTCCCCTGATCACCCCTTAGAGCTGCAACCCCACTCCCTGTCCCCCCTACTCTTTTACCCTGCTCCTCCGTTGCTCTATTTTTCTCTTTGGTATTTATTTATTGATTGTCTTTCTGACACCTCCAGACTGTAAGTGCCATGAAGGAAGGGGTTTCTGTCTGTTTTGTTCTTTGATGTACCTACAGCAACTGGACTAATGCCTACACATAGTAGGCCCTTAAGTAAGTCCTGGTGGTGATGGCAGTGGTGGCAGTGGTGGTGGTGGTGGTGGCAGTAAGCAAACAAATAGAGAGCATCTATGGAAATCACATGCTCCAGAAAGGAACTCATCTCAAGGGGAAAATAAATTCATTCTCAGGCTAAATATACTTTTACTATACCAAGATTATATAATCTCAATCATCACCGTATAGTAATAACTTTATATTTATATGGTACTTTCTGGTTCACAGAATTCTTTCTCCCATACAGTCATATGTCATCCTCAGGACAACTCTGAAATTGAATAAGGCAAAGAATGTCGATCCTATTTGGTAGATGAGAAAGACGAGCCCTCTCCAGCATACTCGTGCCCAAGACAGTGAATCCAAAATTGTGATGAACGCAAGTCCCCTGAGTCCAGGATTAGTGCCAGCGCTTCCACAGTAGTCAGCCTTCAAAGAAACTGAGTGTCCTTCTCTGGAGCAGTCCGAGGAGTACAAAGGATCTGGGACCTTCACTCTCCTACTTTGGCTCTTAATTTATTCAACAAATATCAATCAAGTACTTTCTACGTTGCAGCATTGTTCAAAGCAGTTGGCACAACAGGAAGGGATAACCCAAACCAGGACAAGATTATGCTCTTATGGGGTCTGTGTTCTTAGAGAAGAGATGTTGATAAACAAGGAAGCATCCCCTAAAATATGTGAGGGGGTGATGGCGCTGAGAAAGGGGTAGGGACAGAGACCGATGGGGAAATGAACAGAGGAGTCATGTTAGCGAGTCCAGTTATAACTTGTTAACGTGTCGCCCACTAACCCTTCCTCCAGCCATGGGGGGACAGGGCTTCATATTCTTGGGTGGAGACAGTTTAAGATGTATTATTGTACATTTGAAGAACAAATAAGTTCAAGATTCCCAATCGAGATGCTAGGGAGTAGGGAGGATAATAAAGCCCAGCGGACATTTTTGGAAGAAAGCAGTAGGACAAAGAGCCCAAAGTTACAAGAACATAGACTTTGCTCGTGACAAAGAGCTTTCTAACAAACAAAGCTGTCCAGCAATGAAACAGACTGGAAATGGGCTCTCTGTCCTGAGAAGTATCCAATAAGTAGCTGAATGTCCTCTGAAGTCTCTTCCAACTGTAAATCTGATTATTTTCCATTCTGTGGAATCTTTTTACCCTGTGTCATCATTTATTCCAGTGGGCCATGGTGTGAGGACAGGCACAAAAATCTGGCCCAACACCACGGTTCTCTTGCCAGCCCTCAAAGAGAATGAGTAGTCACCTGACCGTTGTCCTAAATCCTTTCAGCAAAAGCTGACCCTGCTGCAGGGCGATTAGGGGCACGGCCTACTCCAGCCCCACCCTGCAGGACCCACCAAGGGCTCCCCTCTAAACAAGGTGCTCTGTCCAGCGGGAACGGGCAGCATGTCTTTGCCAGTCACTCTGATCTCACTGACAGGTCACCGGCAATGACTAAAAGAAGCAGAGTAAATTATCCTGGACAGGAGGCCGCCCCTCTGGGGACTTCTGGATGTTTGTCGTAATGTCCGCATTCCCAGGCCTTCCTGAGACCCCAGCCTGCTCACAGCATCTCTGGTTGGCAATCATCCCCCCTCCTCTGCTTTCAAGCCACTTCCCAAATCCCCCACTGACACTGGAAACAGACCTCCAGGGTGACTGCATGCTGGCCCAGGGCAAGACATCACGGGACAGACACTGGCAACAACTGCTACTACCCCCATTTACCCATCACTTACTGTGGGCCAGACAGTGCGCTAGAAACACTATATGTGACAAGATGAACTGTGACCTTGGTATATGTGGCCACATGTATCCCCATGCTTGGAGAACCACAGCTGGGCAGAGTCTGACCAGCAGGGGTGGCTTCTGCTTGTTGAGTGGGGTGGGCTGGCCAAGGGATTTAAAGAGGTGGGAAAGGTGATGGAGTGGCAGATGGGGCACAGAAGCTAAGGGCAGCAGCCAGAGGGCCACAGAGCATGTCATGGAAAGGATGCGGGGAGGTAAGAGGCAATTGATAGGAGAGACATGAACCTGCTGCCATAAGGGGAAGAATCAAATTCCTTCTCCCTAGAGTTGAGTGGGGCACTCTGGAAATGGTTGGTGATTGGCACCATAACCCTCACTATCTCTTCAAAAAATGTTTGGTGCGATTGACATCATTTAGACTTAGGGACTGGATCTGTGATTCTGCAGGGGCAGTGATAAGGCCCTGGGGCCCAAGGGGAGAGCCAGACTATCGAAGGTGATGTTGTAATATATTCACATTATTTAATTTAATCCTCACAACAGCCCAACAAGGTAGGTATTATCATACTTATTTTATGGTGTGGGGGGAGGGAGTTATTGAATAATTATCTGTAGACACTCTTGCCAACTACAATGCAAAAGAAGGGAGAGAATTTTATATTTATGTCTGTCCACACTGACTCTGCCTTTAAGTTGGCAAAAAGGTGAGTGTGGCTACTTCACAGTCATTACCCAGGACCCTTCCCGATTGGCTCCCAGTTTTCTGTTTTCCTTCAGTGGCTCGTGGTTTTGATCCGAGCCCCTCCTGTTGCTCCTCTCTGTCCTCTGGTGGTCGGCAGAATCCTTTGGCCCCTCCACACTTGGCTGCCTTGGGCAGGATCCCCAGAGCAAAGTGGGCCTCTCAGCACACAAATCCACAGACCCTAACACAGAGCTGAGGGACCCACAGAACAAGGCAGCATCTTGCAGGAGTTAAAACAATGACATCCAGAGTCAGAGCTTGTGGGTCCACATTTCTGCCCACTGCCCTTGTGTGGCTTGACACTAGTTTACTCCACCTCTCTGATCATTAGCTTAATGAGAATGTTGATAGGATCGTTGTGAAAGTTCAGTGAGGCAAGGTGAGGAGGGCATTTAAAACAGTGCCTGGCCCAAAGTAGGTGCTCAATGAATGTTAGCTCGTGTGTTAGTGGATACTGATTATTTATTGAAGAAGATGAAGAGACTGGTCACAGCACAGGCCCAGAAAAATTCCTTGATGTCAGGGATGCCTGGCCATGGCTGCTCCTCACTCCAAAGGAAGGGAGAGTGTCTACGGTTTCAGCCCCCACAGAAGCCTTTGGGCATGAGCCTTCTGAGGCTAGTTCAAGCCTGGGGGAAGGGGAAAGGAACAGATCCTGGCAAGCTGGGTTTTCTCTTCTGCACCCTTTAATTCCTAAAGTCCAAACTTTACTCCAAAGCTATCTTCACGCAATGAAATGATTCCTCCTAAGCAACATCACGTCTTACTCTTTCCCTTTCCCAGCCTTTTCAAACACAGCATCCGTATGCACATTTCTTAAAAAAACAAAAACAAAAACAAATCAAAGTTGTTTTTTTTATCACAATAGACTGAAATAATTTGCATCTAAAAGAAAGGTGTGGTGTAAATTACTATGGGTTGTATTGAGGGGGACAGAAGCAAATTAAGGGGATCAATGCTTGAAAAACAACATTAAAACACTCCATGGCCACTATGGGGGCATGGCCCACTCCAAGACTGTCCTTACCAGCTTCCCACCATTTCTCCCCCATCCACAGTTAAGAGCCACCATACGATCACAAATGAAACATGGAGAACCAGCCTTAATAAAAACGAGTGCAGCTGGGGATGGAAAATTCCCTACGGAGAAGTCATCCCAGACCGTTTTATGAATATTCAGAGCCACGTGATGCTCTGGACAAACTAGGATAGTGGGTCTCTGCATTCCCCAAAGGGTTCAGCAGAGAGTTCTTTATTTGCCACATTTAAATGCAAATGATCACAGAACTGAGTAACAATACACTTTGAGAAGTTGATTTAAAACAGCATCAGGAAAGGATTAAGGGCCTGATAAGAAGGATTTTCTTTTAATTTTCTACGGAGGTTAAAGTCAGGCCAAACAGAAGCCCAGGATTCCAACGCAACTGCAGGAGCCAACCTTGTCACCGAGCAAAATTCATTTATTCTCCTCCTTTTGTGAAGAAATAGAAGGAAAAGTTCGTTTGTTTTCTTTTTGTTTGGTTTATCAAAGACAAGCAGGACTCCGGATCTGTGTGAGGTTACGTCACACCAAACCGATCATAATACAAGCGGAAGGCCAGAAACTTGACTCCTACCTAGCCTGTGCCATCCTGAGGGTGAAGGCAGGCCCTTAGAAATACTGGCAACAGTTTCCAGACCCTTCTGATTTGTGAGAAACCCTGGTTGTCAGAACCCTCAGGTTGGGAACCAAGGATGTAGAGACACCTTCTGACCCAACATTCGTGGCTTTGAATGTCAGGATGAAGAGTTGAATGCTGAAAGCTGGGGGAAGAATGGCCCATTGTGTCCAGGGGCGGCCTCTGTGGAGAGGAGCCTTGGAACTCCCGCATGACCTGAGAAAGATGGGAAAGGCCGTGAGTTCCTTGTTTTAAAGGCAATGCCAATGCCCAAGTGCCACCCACTGTTGACTGGCGTGGAGGCGTTATATCACTCGAAGATGGAAATTAGACATTGTCCCCATACCAGCTTCATCTGCAACCCAAACTGTCAAGCAAACAAGCATGAACTGGGGAGGAGAAAGATCCAGCCTGGAAGTGACGATCATATAGACAGAGAAGCAGGTATGTACTAGCTAAAAGGATCTCACCTTGAAATGTCTGGGATTTGCTTCAAAGGGCAATATTAGGCAGGGATGGGGCAGTGGGTAGGGGTATCAATGAACCAAGATTGGCAATGAATTGATAATAATTGAAGTTGGGTGACAGGTACATTGGAGTTTACTATATCATGCTGTTTACTTTTGCACATGTTTGGAAATTTCCAGAAGAAAAGTGACTTTTTTTGTTATTTGATTTTTTTTAAAGATTCCACCTGCCCAATTTAAATGTGACACTGCCCGCCTCTATTGGGACAAATCACCAATGCAGAGGACAAGAGCCCCCTTCATGCTCTGTGGGAGCCCCGGGAAACAGCAGTGCTAACGGCAGGACCGTGAGGGGAGGGATCACACAACACAGGAAGGAAGTTCATGGTTCAGTCCCAAAACCAGGACTTACAGACATGAACAAGAGTTGTCTGGAGCTCTCAATAGAACCCATTTAAAACATAACAGTCTCTGCTGTGAAATATCAAGGAACTCGATAATTCAAGATTGCAGAGACTTCCAACCTCAGCTCTGACTCGGAACCTGCAAAGTGTCTTCCTTACTGTAAAGGCAACATGTCACTCCAGTGTGTGGTTGACATTATCTCATATAACTAAGCATATCCACTGATTGCAAAGTTCCGGAGGTCTCCAGACCCCAATGGTACACCAGTCACTTGTTTTGTTTTTCACCAGTCAGATTTTTAAATTAACAGCACTAGTTTAGCAGCTTAGTCTGCCAGATTGATTGAGTATTCAGAATGTCAGGACATTTTAGCATATAGGTACCCATAGCTTGCCTTACCAGATTCTATTAGAAAGAGACAGACACAGAGCCACAAGTAAATGGCGTATCCAGCAAGCGAAGTTCAATAATAAATAAGACAACACACATCAGGGCTGCATCAGAATGTAGCAGCATGAAGTGAGTATAACATTTAAAGAGGGATATAGACAATGAAGATGTATGGTCAAGGATGATGGGCCAGGATGTTATGAAAAGTCGCAATGGCAATGGGTGTCCAGCTGAAGGTACTGGGGCTTGTTAAGCCAAAAGAGAAAACTGGAGAAGAGGACAGAGCAGTTGCCTTCAGCTATTCAAACATCTCACAAACAGAGGACAGATCAGACCTGCTCCACGGATCTCCAGGCAAAGAACTAGGGCCAACACACAGAAGTCTCGGGAAGGCCAATGTCAGCCCAATAGAAGAAACAATCTTGAAAAAAGGAAAACTAAGCCAAGTGCTATTTGGCTCCTTCGGAACACAGTGCATTCCCTGGAAGATCTCAGGCAGAGTCTGGATGAATGCTTGGGAGGATGTTTTACAGGGATTTCACGACTGGGTGAGTATCGGCATAATTTTGGAAAACTCCTTCCAAAGGAGATTCTGTGATTTCTGCAGATGAAAGCTTCTACTTGACAAACCAAGGTTTTTCATTCATTTGTTTGAAGTAAATAATATACCAAGCTTCCCTTTGCCAGGTGCCATGTCCCCAAAACCTTTTTCAAACTGAGAGTAGATAAAAATAAAACCTAACTCCTCTGCCATCCTCAAACTACTTTTGCCTCGTGGAGAAACCATTCCTAGATATACCATACATCTGTCTAAACCAGCCAGTAAACAGTTTTCAGGATTCATTTTCTTTTTTTTTAAGATTTTATTTATTTATTTTTAGAGAGGGAAGGGAGAGGGAGAGAGAGAGAGAGAGAAACATCAATGTGCAGTTGCTGGGGGACATGGCCTGCAACCCATGCATGTGCCCTGACTGGGAATCGAACCTGCGATGCCTGGTTCGCAGCCTGTGCTCAATCCACTGAGCTACACCAGCCAGGGCTCAGGATTCATTTTCATCCTGGACCCTGCATTCTTCACTCCAGCCCAGACTTCACAGCTCTCAGACATGACTTTCAGGTTCCCTGTGGCTGTCCGGAAGGCTCTGCTCTGAGACAAGTTTCCACTCCAGGATGCAGGAGCCCTCCTACCCTGAGGCTTAGTGTTGAGGTCCCTGAGTATTTGCTATTTGTCCTGTCTTCTGACTTTGTCACCCTTCAATATGTCTGTCTGTATTTTCTGGTTCCGATTCTTGTCTGATTTCTGATCACCTACGTTGCCTAAACTTTGAGATTCTGAATATTCCTAATAGTCCATTTGTTTGAAAAATATCTGTAGTATCTTCCATGGGCTTATATAGAGCACCATACTAGGCACCTTAGGAGACAGAGAAAGCCATACGAGCTTGGCAAGGGCCCACATCTGACAGAGAATGTGAAAGGTGGACAGAAATAGCTACAACCCACAGTACAGTGTGCTAAGTGCTACAAGAGACGGACGAGCCAAGCGTTATCAGAGTTCAGAAAGAGGTGAGACGCTGCAGAGAAACGAGAAGCGACTGTAACAGCAGCCTGTGCAAGCCTGATGCAATTAGTGTGCTCATTTTTTAAAAAATCCTCAAATATTAAGGCATATGAAATATTAGATTTAAAGAAGGAAGTAGCTGTCAATCAGGACAAGGATGTTCTGGGGAAGTACATGCAATGTTCGACAGCAGAGAAAGTCCGACATGAGCCAGGGGGCTAATAAGTGCCCAGTGTAAACAGAACAGGAGAGAATCATCCCCATTCTGAGCGTGGCCGTTTACCAAGTCAGCCAGAAACATTATTCAATACAATGATGAAATGGGTACTACATTAGCTGGTTAAATGAGTCGTCTTAGAGATCTAGTTTAGACTGAAAAATTGTTCCTAAAGGGTCCCTCTGGTTAATGCGCTTCAACTGCACTTTGTATTTTTAGAACCCTTTAGATTCGCTCCCCAGCCCAACCCCGAGAGGTAGACGGCATCAGGCGTAGGTAAACTATTCTGTAGACAAGCAGAGAGCAAATATTTCAGGCTGTCAATCCATAGGCTTTCTGCCACAAGCGCTCGACTCTGCCATTGTAGCATGAAAACAGTCCCAGACAATACATGTGAATGAGTGCAGTGTAAATAAAATTGTAAAATTTATTTACAATATGCACACTAAAATTTGAATTTCATAAAATTTCCATGTGTCACAAAATATTATTACTATTTTACATTTTCCCCCCAACCATTTAAAAATATAAAAGTCATTCTAAGCTTGCAAGCTGCATTTGGCCAGCAGGCTGTAGAGTCTGCTGACCCCTGGGGTTAAATCAATCACACTGTTTACAAATGATAAAACAAAGGCTGAAGGAGACTAAGTGCATTCTCAAGTCGATAGCAATTTAGTTTATTAATTTCCATATAAAGAGAAATAATGAAGCAATAGGAAAAAACGGTGACATTTACCCACCCTTTACAACATGATTCACAGCATGGAGAAATCATATATCATCTATAAACTTCTATTCCCTGGGGCATAACAAGTAAATAATTTTTAAACTGTGTGCTTAGCAAGATTGGTTCATGGTAAATGAAGCAATTATGTCTTAGGTTTTATTGTCTTTCTTAATTTTAATTTATCACAGTGCCAATCTCTAGGTTTACAAAAATTTGCCTTGTTGTAAAGATCTTGCAGTTCACTTGATGAGCCACATACTAAATATTTATCAGCACATAAATATTTCAAAAGAAATGTGAACAGTTATTGATGTGGTTTAATCTCAGCGCTCACTGGAATGAGGGATGCACCTTCTACAGGCACCAGGATGAAGGGTTGGGAAACTGTTGACGAATAAAACATTGGGAAACGCATTCCCCGCCCCCCACTGGAATGCCCACTTGTTTGAGGCTTCAGAACAATATACTAAATTTCAAGGTCATGGAGACTCGCTACTTTATAGCAAGAGCAGAAATACACTTGTTTGAGACGCCTGGAAGGGTTAGAGCTGAAAACAAGGGTCAAAGGAAAGGCTCTCCTTGGTCCTTTCGCTTCAGATAGTTAAGCGTGTGGAAAAGAGAGTGGGCACAGGATCCAAATTCTACAAAATCATGGACAACCACACGAGGGTGAGTGGTTTCCATGGGGTTCACCAAATTTAAAATACTTGAACAAGGAGGCGGCCGTCCCGTTGACGTAAAAAGCGGGAGAGGAGTACAATTAAAACCTGGGTGAGAACAACTGCCCATCTGAGCAGTAAGCAATTGTTTGATTGTCTGGGTGGGCTGTACAGCAGCGTATTTTCTCACTTGTTTTTTCTTTCCATAGATACGGCCTGAACAATCTACAATGGTTCCGTTTCCAAAAATATAAATAAATAAATAAAACCATGAAGAAAAGGAAGAGCCCTCCTTATTTCCAAAGGTGACACAAAAACACCAACAAGATTTAAAAAATAATAACGTTAACATGATTAGATAAAACCATGGTGGCAGATCCCTAACAAAGGGAACATTTGGGATCCAGTCCCACATTGGAAACGTATTTTCTCTGCCTGTCATCCTTTGGGGGCTCACTAGAGGTACTGGGTGAAGTCTCAGCTCTGGCACTGCCCCTGCCCACCACCTGGTTCCCGGCTTTCTCCTCCCCTGCGCTCACTCCAGTCATCTAGCCAGCTCCTTGGAGACCCCTTGATGAGCTATGCCATTTGGGGCCTTTCTGCACATCTTGCTCTCAGCCCATGAAGCCATTCTCCAGCCTGTCCACCGGGCAGCCCCTTCTTTCAAGCTCACTCTCACTAACACCTGCACTGCTGGCCCTCCCACTCTGCCTCGGGTGGTAACGGCTTCCTTCACGCTCCTACCTGACTTCATTCTCACCTCTTTCATGGCACTTATGACTTGGGCAGCTATGTTTAGTTTGTTTATCTCCTCTATGGAAGATGATGTCTCTGAGGCCAGGGAAGGAGTGTGTTTCATTTCCATACCTCTGAGGCCTAGATGGTGCCTGAGGCGCATTCACAAGTCAATAAACATTTATGGAATGACTCAAGGGCCACTGAGTCTTTTCATGACCCGACCCTTCCTGTGGCAGAGAAAATATAGACTTGAGGTAATGAAGGGAGGTAATTCTAACAGTTGATGCATTCAGACATTTCTTTAGCACCCACCGTGTGCCAGGTGCTGTTCTGGGAGCCTGAGGTACATCAGTGAGCAGAGTAAATGAAAATCCCTGCCCTTTGAAGAGCTCACATTCCAGCTGAGGAGACAGGCATGGAACAAGAAACATAATAAAAGAATAACATGCTTTGTTGAAAGGTGTTCAGAGGTAAGGGGAAAAGATTTAAGCAGAGCTGGATACGGGGGACCAGGATGTGTGAGTTAGGATTTTAAATTGTGTGATCAGGAAAACAGAATCTGCCAATTGGACGATGAGAAGGTTATATTTGGGCAAGGCCTTTGAGAAGGAGAGTGAATTAGATATGGGTGTACATGTGGATGGGCATTCAGGCAGTGGGAACATTCAGTACAAAGACTTTAAAACCAAGCAGGGTGGTCAGTGAGGCTGGCTAAGAATGAGTCAGAAAGATGTGTGCTTGGACAGGAGGTGAGGGGGGAAGGGTGGCAGACCGTGAAGGCCTTGTAGGCCATTATAACACCTTAAGCCACTGAAGAAAGTCCCTTAGCCTCGGAACACCAGTTTTTCATTTGTGAAATGGAGATAGTGAGGTCTTTCTTGCAAGTTTCGGGTCCTAACATATATGAAAAGGCATTGCAAACTAGAAACTACTCTACAAAAATAAATTACAATATTTATCACAAGCTCAAAGATTCCCATAACAGATTCTACCAAAAAAATAGATTAATATGTATTTTGTGTTCATGTTACCTATTCATATGTATATGTGCTAAATCCTTTATTAGGTTATAAGCTCCTTAAAGGTATGTAATCATACCATTTCCTCCTTCTACCTAGTTCTCTGAATTACATGTGACCAATGGACACTGAAAAGATTTTATTGGCTGATATTTTCTTCTTCCACAGCTCCAATAGCAAGCAAATAGTTGCTACTGTCAAAAGTCTCTTTTCACCTATGCTATGTGTAAACCTCTGTATTGTAATCCATGCGTATCCCCACATACCCTGTCCTCTAAAGTCAGAAGGAACTGGCCGGTCAGCACTGACTTAACAAAAGCCTTTATATCATTGTTACCAAACTCTCTTCAGCTACAAGAGAGAATCCTTGGTTTTCAACTTACAGCTGTCCCCATTGCAGCCCAAAAGAAGCAGAATTAACTCCATCCTCAGCCCCAGGAAGAAAGGAGGCAGGCCTATGGCTCTCTATAGATAGATTCCTGGAGCCCAGGAGTTCCAGAGGGAAGTCCATCCCTGCCTGGGCGACGGAGAGGGATGCAGTACACCAACACTAGAAGGAACATGGAGACAGAGGAAAAGGAGGGCAGGTCTGGAGACCTCAGAATCAAAAGAAAGTGAAAGTACAGTGTGCCCAGGACTCCCACGTTCCTTTAGAAGACCCATGAGATGCTCTGGTCTACCCTGATGCTTAACAAAAAGTCTTTACTTAATAACTGAGTTGGCATTAGCTCCTAGCAAAACACATTTAAAAGCTGAAAGGATGGTGAGGAAGGGCTGGCTACCTCTGGGTCTCCCTCCTTGAATCCTATAAATGTGCCTGCCTGATCTGCCCTCGGCTCAAAGTAATTGTATATTCTTTTCTAGAGGTTTATTAATAAGGGGACCCAGTTCAGCGCACATTTTAGGCTTAAAGAAGAATTTTTAGTGTACGACACCTCTCCCAGTCTTTACCGATATGACGTGGCTTTCATGAAAGAGCCGTAGGAGGGCTCAGCAATCCTCAGGCTCCGGGTAAACACGTGTGCCCGCAGCCAGCTCCGGCACACCCTGCGTTTCAGCACCGCCGCCTCTGGATAGCGCCCTGCTGGTAGCCCAGGTCCGGCCTCCCACCGTCCCTCATCCATCTCCAGCCCACTCGTTCTCCTCCTCTCTTTTCCCTCAGTACCAAGGAGCGGGGGGAAGCACCCCCAACTTCTAACCTGTCCTCAAGCCTGCTTCTTAAGTGACCTCCGCGTCCCTCCCTCAGGGTCTAACCGCGCACACCCCCGCGCCTTTGGGTCCTACCCGAACAGCAGCAAAACCGCGTGGTTTACCCAGCGGTGGCCCGAGATCTCCGACAGGCATCGATCGTCTTTCCCTCACCCCAGCTAATCCCAAACCGGCAGCCAGGAGCCCCCGCCCGTTCGCTCTGTCTCCCAGTCCAAAGCCTCCAAGAAACAAACGGCGCGATTATGCGCTTTGCCCCCGCCCCAACTTGAGCGCGCGCGCGCGCGCGCACACACACACACACACACATACACACACGAATCCATACACACACTCGCACGCCGCAAGCCTCTCGGGCGCTAGCGTCGCCCTGGGCAGAGCCTCAGCCAACCTGAGTCCGGATGCATCAGACATCAGTTCGCAAAGGGCCGCCCGCAGTGGCCGCCCCGCCGCCTCCCCTTCCTGGGCAGCTGGGGTCCCCGCAGCCAAGCCCAAGCTGGCCAGCAGTACCCCTCACCCCACCCCATTCATTCAGCCATCCGATCTCCCGCGGGCAAAACACGGTGCACCACCCTCAAACCTTTCGCCCCTGGACCGCCCCAAACATTATCCAAACCCGAAATTAATCTCCTTGAAGCCCCAGCCGTGTTACTGGAGTGTTGTGAGTGTGTTTGTGCCTCTGATGCATATCCATTATTTAACTCCTTCGAGCTTTGCGCCCAGCCTAAACAACCGGCACGTTATCTCCGTCCCTCTCCTCCCTTCTCCGCGCCCGACCTCGGCCCCCATCCCGATGCTCTTCAGCCAAGGAGCCAAGCCACGGAACATCCGCACCCCAGTTCTCCGAACCTCGACCCAGTCCACACCAACACTCACCTTCCCCTCCCCCACCGCTTGGTCCCCGCAAGCCCGGTCTGGCCGGAGCAAGAGACGCTTGGAAAGCGCAGTCTGCGTCCCCTCCCGGGAGCCCGGAATGGAGGAGCTGACCGGACCAGCGGGCAGCCAGCGCACCCCTCCTAAGGACCACGCGCCTCCCAGTTCCGTCGCCCTGGAAAACACCGGTGCCGGGGAAAGGAGAGAGGCGGAAGCAGCCTCCGAGGGTGGGCGGGAGGACTCACCGAACATCTGAATGTGTCCTTTGGTGATGGGATTGAAGCTGCCGCAGGCAAGCAAGATAACGTGGGTCTTGGTGGTCTCCGTCATGGTGCGGGTGGGTGCCTCGCGCTGGTCCGGTGGTCGCTTCTCTTTTTGTGTCCGGATGTCTGCAGAGGGAGAAAGGAAGGCGAGGCTCCGGCTCGGATGCTGTGGACTCCAAGGAGCCGCTCCAGACGCAAACCGCGTCACTCCCCGCCTCCCCTTAACGCTTGCATCTCCGGCAGGATCCGAAGCTGCTTTTGTGCTGCCCTGCTCGGTCCTTGCCCTTCTCCCTAGCTTCTCTCGCCCCCACCCCACCTCACCCCGTCCTGCTCCCTTTCTTCGTGTTTATCTACGAGACAGAACGTGGTACCCAAGTCCAGGACCACGAGTGCTTACAGTAGGATGCGAGCTCTTTCTCTCTCCTACCTCCTTCTGATTCAGTTTTCCTCCCTCACGCTAACACGTTTCTGTCCACACCTACTTCCTCCAACCCTCCCAGCTCCCGAAGTGTTTGATCTTAGGAACTGTTTCTTTCTCTCTTCCTCGGGATTTTAAAAGAGAAACCACAACTGTTCATTTCAGGAGTATTTCTATCTGCCTTTGTTGCTCCCCCCTCCCCCTTATCTGGTGATTTCGAATCATTGAACTTAGCCAAGAAATAGGGGAAACCTCAACCCTTCCCCTGGTCCTTCTTGTGGGTTGGAGCCGCCAGGCTCTCGGTTGGCAGGACGCGGCGGGGCACAATTAACTGAAGCCGCGCGGTAAAATGATGGGGACCTTACGTAAGCGAATGAAGACCAGACAAAGAGTTGCCCATTCAGCAAACGTTTCCTGAGTGCTCGCTGTCGTGTTAGACTCCAGTATAAATAAACCCTGCGGATAGAGCCGAGTGCCTGTCCTCATGGAGCTTACAGTCTACCGAAAGGAAACAGACAATTTACAAAGCGACAAATATTAGAAGGCGGTTGTGCAACGCTCGGTAAGCGAAGGCAATTTACTCTCCGACTGTGGCTGGAAGGAAGGGGACTACTTTACATCGAGTGGAGGGAAAAAACAAAAAAGTCATTTGTCTTCCGGAAATTTCCAAACACGTGCAAAAGGAAACAGCATGATATAGTGAACCAGTTACCCAACTTTAATAATTATCAATTCCTTGCCAGACTTGACTCACTGATACATGATAATTCTGAACAGAGAGCTCCACAGGTACAATTATTCATGTGGGGAGCTTTCCTGGGCTCCAAGATTCTCCGGTAAATTTATTACCCTTCATTAGTGAGTTGGTCATTGTTTCTTATCCAAGAGCATATAATAGGTGTGCAAAAAAATATTTGTTAAATTATGCTGAATAGCAGATCAACCCTAATATGCATACATTTTCCAGTTTAAATACAAGAGTCCCAAGAATCGATGTAAATCAGTAGTGGAGTTTGCATCTTCCCTGATATAGAATGCAGATTAGTGAGGCAGAAAGGGCAAGATGTTGGAGACTGGCTTCAGTATGAAACAAAAACAGTGGCTGGGCAATTAACATAATTATAGTTAAGCAATAAATATTCATTGAGGTCTGCCATGTGCCAGGGACTTGATTTGGGGGCTTTGAATAAGACAAAGTCCCTGCTTTCGTATAGCTCACATATTAGAGGGGAAGACAGACCATGAGAATGAATACACCTAATGGGAATAAACACCATAATGAGAAAGGAAGCAGGGTAAGAAGGAAAAGAAAGAGAAAAATCCTCCTGTATTTAAGGTGCCTCAGAATGGCCCTTTAATAAGGAGGTATTTAGTAAGGGCACAAAGGAAGTGAGGGAATGTGTCACTTGCTAATTGTATGGCTTTGGGCAAGTCATTTACTGCTAAGCCTTATTTTGTCAGCTGAAGATACTATATTACATGCCCTATGTACTATACAGGGGTGCAATATGGATCAAATAAGACCAGCTGTGAGTAAATGACTTTTTTTTAAAAACATATCGCCAGCTTAGGTCAAACTCCACAGTTGTTACATTTAAAACAGGTTGTGTGTGTGTGTGTGTGTGTGTTTAGATTTCTTTTTATTGGTCGCCTTGTCAAAGATGTTCTGGAAGTTCCAATCTTAAGGAGGTAATGGCTTGGGGAATATGATGTGTATACATATGTTCTGCCTGTATGATAGCACGGCAGCTTCAACCCACAAAAAGGACCAGGAGAAGGATTGAGGTTTCCCCTATTTCTTGGCTAAGTTTAATAACGCAAAATCATCAGATAAGGAAAAAAACAACAAAGGCAGACGTAAACCCTCCATTGGTTGATCTGTGTGTGTGTGTGTGTGTGTGTGTGTGTGTGTCGCCAACAACACGTTAACAACAAATTTATTTTCAGTTAAGATTCCAAGGCTGACTTACAAGATATAGAAATAGGAATGTTAACTCTTATATAATACATGTACCTTAATATATATAGTGAGCTATTCTCAGGGGTGCTTATTTTAACTCAGGTAATATAATTTGCTCCAATATTTCAACTTTCCAACAGCTGGGTAATTGCTTTAGGCTGAAAAGGAACCAGAGTCATTCTCCCACAGCCTAAACCTTGCAATGGGCTCCAGCCAGTTCAGTTTCTAAATGGCTCGGGGCAGCCAGTCCAACCCAGAACCTTCCCTGCTATAAATACCTGCTCTGATGAGCAGGCTTAAGTCTCTCTTGGGTCTGATATGAAATGTGCACATGTAAAGTCTAGCAGCGTGGGTATTGATGCTCACTTATCTTCCTATTTACCTAGTGTGGATTAATCATCCATTTGCATCACAAATCAGGATGAAACCATTCCATATTTACAAAGCTGACTTCCAGAGTGATATTGAGGATGATCCTTTATGGGAAGAGCAAAAAGGCACACACACATAGATGTAGCTCCTTCAGATCCTGAGATCAAGTCAGATGCTGATATTCATTTTATGTTTTCCTGGTTTAAAAAAATATTACTGTGAGAAATGACTCTGAGAAATCCCATGACTGTTTGGAATTCTCTGCCATTCTGGATCTTTGCATAGTTCTCTCTCTTCTGCTCCCGCCACGACTCTCATCTTAGGGAAACAGCTAAAATGATTGGCATTACTCTCCCCATCTTCAAAAGCAAACATTCCTACATCTGTGGAGTGAAAAATGTCCTAGATCAAGGTCCCCTTTCTTTCAGCTCTAAATCCCCCAAATCTCACTCAGATTTATAATGTCTCTAATTATTCAAATCATAGTTCACAAATGAAAGATGTTTCCAAAATGTGAGACCCGGCTAGCAATTGTAAGCATGGTGATACTGCTGGTACCACAGCGAAAGGTAAAAAAGCAGACAAGTGTTTATAACTGATAAGCATTGTAGACCATTAAGAATAACATTTCTTCAGCTAATTCAGATATTTGGTGGTTTATTTATCGTGGCTTCTTTCAGATATTTGGGGGAGCAGCATGTACAAATCATTATTTTTATCTTGTGCCTAAAGAGCTCGCTACTAAAAAAATTTTCCCAAGAGCAGAAATAGGAGATAGAAAAATCAGTTCTATCAGACTTAGGAAGAATTATAATTGATAAGAAGTAAAAGTATCCCTTGAAATGACAGTGAGAATATCTTTGCCTCTCTCCTTTAATTCACTCCTTTAGGCTGAAAAGGAACCAGAGTCATTCTCCTACATGGAAAATATATTTGGCTGAAAGGAGTCTTAAAGAAAGGATAGGAAACTTAAAATACAATTATTTTTTCATTACATCAATACGTCACAGTTTGGTTAGGTCAGATCTAACCTAGAATTTTAATCCCATGAGTCCCCAAATTTATGAGATGTAGAAATTAACAGTGGTGCAGCTGAACTACCCTAAAAACTTGCCAATAATAACCAGTTTCAGAGGAAATAAAGGCATAATAAAAATTTGCACCAGTTCAGCCCTGGCTGATGGCTCAGTGGATTGAGCGCTGGCCTGTGAACAAAGAGAGGTCACGGGTTCGATTCCCAGTCAGGGCGCATGCCTGGGCTGTGTGTGGACCATGTCCCCAGTTAGGGGTATGTGAGAGACAACCAATGATGTTTCTCTCCCTCTCTTTCTCCCTCCCTTCCCCCTTGTCTAAAAGTAAATAAATAAAATCCTTTTAAAAAATTGTGCCATTTGGACCTGTTGGCTTCAGTCTTCACAACCCATATTCATTCCGTTGTTGCCACTGAGGTGGCTGAAGGTTGGTAGCTGTATTTTTTCAGATTTTTATGAGTTTCTTATATTATTGAAGAATCCATAGCAGATACCCTATTCAAACTAGATTGAGCCAAAGAGAGAATTTATTGATCTATGTGATAGGGAAGTTGTTTTCTGTTCTTTTATGAGATGGTCAGCCAGGTGGGGCGAACAAAGGGGGGGCCCAGGAGAGGCTCAGGGAAATGGAGTTTATTAGCCTCACAGGTCCTGGAGACAGGAGGTGTGACATGCCACACAGGGCCAAGCAGAAGATCACCAGGCTGGTAGGGAGGCAGAAGACAGGAGGGAGGAGACAGCTCAGGCCAACTCGTGAATCAGTTTCCACAGCCAGGGCAAGGCGGGACAGGGTAAACAAACAGTGTAGGACTGGCTGATTTGAATAATTTTGGAGGACTTTGGGCTATTCAATGGTTCCTAATTGCCTGGTACCTGGCCCCAGGATGACAAAGGCAAGAAATATTGCCTCCTGCAGTTTCTGGGTCAGATGGAGGAGGTCTAGCTCTGGATTAACTTGCATATTCAAGGCACACCACTTGCTAGGCCTTTGCTATCTCTAAGAATTGGCTAGCATCATAACATATGGGGAGAAAATACATATACTATCATTTATAATTTTATACGCATATATGTGATTTTTCAGAAGTCTAAGGGGTAGATCTAGCTTTAGACACACTTGTATCCAAGAGTTCAAACAGTATCGTCAGGACCTCGCTTCTTTCTCTCACCTTCTCTCCAGTTACTTCCCTTTGTCATTGTTTTACCCTCAGACAGGTGCCCCCCACGTCAAAGAAAAGTGGGTGCTGGCAACCTCAAATGACACTGTCCTTACAGATCACGATCCCACGGAAAGAGGGCACATTCTCCCCAGGAATGCCAGAAAAATCTCCAGGGGGACTCTGCTTAGTCCTGCACTGACCACGTGCCCAGCCCCGATCCGTATGTCTCACTCACCTCCTGCCCAGCTCCTCTCCCTCTCTTTTCACCTCCCTCCGCATAATTCGTTGTCTGTGCCTTGTCTCAGCCTCATCCCTCTTTCTCAGTACAAACTTCTTGAAAGGTTCCTGGTTCCTGCTGCTTCACAGGAATGATTTGGATTTTCATGGCCCAAATGAAAGCACCGACTACACCCTGGCCTTCAGTTTCCGACATCCACTGACCTCAGTTTCTGTGTCCGGGTACAGACTGTAGAGAGAGTAGTCTATTTGCTCAGCTTGTATTTTGCGACTGTCTTGGTCCACACACCAGGGGCCCAAAAAACAGGTCTGCCTCTGCCCGTCCCCAGCTGGGTTTGTAAGGGGTTCTATTACCCCAAACACACTCCAAAAGTAAATGCTGTGAAAAACAGGCCCAAGAAGTAGAAGAGAAATGGTAAGGATGGTGTGACATGATACTTTTCACCACCCCTTCCATGACTGGTGGAGGAGAAGCTCAGATCAGAAGACTGTTCGGACGAGGGAACCCAGGTGTGGTTGATAAACTACAGTGCAGAATCTGAGAGCCACCAGACCAAATGCAAAATGTAGACAGAGCCGCTGTTCCATCCTTTTTTCCCACATGGCCCTAGATTTGCAATATTAATATCTCCACTTTGTTAAATAATTAACATGGGACATACATTTCTGGAGGCCACTGTTATAGAACTAGTCAGTTACCTAAGAAGATAAATTGGTTAAAGGATATTTGTTTCCTAATTAAAGTGAATAAAGAAGTAAAAAAGGAAGACAAAGGAAGAAAGGCGGTAGTGTTAACATAAAAAACATAGCCTTACTTTCTAGCCAATTACTTCCTAAATTTCTCCAAGTTCAGACCACCTTTTTCTCCTTCTTTAATTATTGAAGAATTGTTTGTATTCCAGCCAAAGGGATTTTTTTTTTCTAAAAATATAAATCAGATCTGGACCTGGCTGGTGTGGTTCAGTGGATTGAGCGCTGGCCTGCTGACCAAAGGATCGCCGGTTGGATTCCCAGTCAGGGCACATGCCTGGGCTGAGGGCCAGGTCCCTGGTTGGAGGTGTGCGAGAGCCAGCCAGTCAATATTTCTTTCACACATGGATGTTTCTTTCCCTCTTTCCCTGTCCTTTCCCCTCTTCCTAAAAATAAATAAATGAACTATTTTAAAAAATTAGATCAGATCACTCTGGGTTTGGATCCTTCAATAGCTCCCCAGTGCTCTCAGAATAAAACTCCAATTCTTAAATATCTTACAAGTCCCTTCACGGTCCTAATTGCCTCCCCAACCCCACCCTACTCTCTTTACTCCAGCCACACGGAACTTGTCTTCGTCGTCAGATGTGACGTGCTCTCTCGTTGCCAACCCAGAATTTACTTCCTGAGCCTCCCGGGAGCCCCTGGGATCTAAGTTGATGCCTCTCCCCGTACATGCTGTCTTTGTTGTATCACACAGCGTTATCACAATGTCCTGTGTTGTAATTGCCTTTTGATTTGCTTGTACCCTTCACCAACAGTTATTCAGACCCTACCGTATACCAGGTAGTATGCTTAGCACTCTACATATATTATCTCATTTAATTTTCACTATATCTCCATTAAGTAGTTTCTTTAATTATATCTATCCTACAGTGAGGAAACCAAGGCTCAGAGTAGTTCAATAAGTTGTTCAGGCTGCACAGCTAATACGTGATGAAGGCAGGCTTTGAACCTGGGGAGTCAGTCAGGCACTTCTACTACCCTACTCTGCCAAAACCTTCAGAAAGGCAGGAACAGCCTCTATCTTACTCACTATATAAATCCCCAGGCTCTACCACAGTCTGGCACATGGCAAGGGTTCAAAATCCACTGGTTTAATAAATGTAGAATGATGTTTACAGATGACTGACTTCATTCTCTATGCATAATTTTTATGCCTATTCTGAGTTAGGTATCTTAAAAACTAAGAAAAGGACTTCCCCAAGTAAATCCTAGCAGCTATTTGTAAGGCCTGCAACTACAAGATCTGTGCACCTTTTCTTTCTCTCTCCCGTCATGCTCTCTTTCAGACGATGGCTGTGTTGTTCATTCTGTAAGGAGTGAAGTCACCCACTTGGGCAGGTTATTGTCACCTGGGAGTAGGCATCCATCCCAAAGGCCCTC
The DNA here is from genome assembly GCA_004024845.1 of Tonatia bakeri. Classification (NCBI taxonomy): domain Eukaryota; kingdom Metazoa; phylum Chordata; class Mammalia; order Chiroptera; family Phyllostomidae; genus Tonatia; species Tonatia bakeri. The sequence goes on from PVIA01001055.1 coordinate 301,496, forward strand.
TATGTATGTCCTGCACATTAGGATCAAGAAAGTTAAACATCACATTTATTGGATTCCCTTGCAGCTAGGTTTTTGGTTACTAATTAAATTCTATCAGAGCAATGCCCTTGTGTGAGGTTTGGAAGGAAGCAATGAGGTAAAAGCCATCTTGCCATTGCTCTTGCTGCTAAGCGACACTATTGATGTGAGTTTGAAGGCAAACCCCGCATTCCAGTAGTCCCCGAAGTCTAGACTCCAGAGTCATGGACACTGAGAGGCAGTTTGGCTGCTGAACTCTGAACTGTAGCTGTGGTGGGGTACCCTAGACATCTCAAGTCTATGGGTAGCTCCCAACTTCAGTTGCTTTAGCTCTTCCAATGAATTCTATAAGTCTTATTTCCTTGTTTTGAATCCCTTCCTGCTTGAAATACCTAGAGCTGTTTCTGTTTCCTGAATTGAAACCTGACACACCCTCTTAAATGCTGTATCGAGCTTTACCCACTTTTTGTGCAGGCAAGAGCAAATTATATGTAAATGCAGCTATTTTGGAAATATAAATATGCAGTGAATAAGAAATTGATTGACAGGAATTAGAATAATGGTTGAAAGAATTATAGGTTGTATGTGTTTCACAGGTAGGGAGAAGGAGATGGTGGGAAAGATTAATCAGGCAGAATGTTAGATGACAACTAGGAAAAGAAAGAGAAAGGTGCATGGAGAGCCCTAGGCTTCCACAGGGGAAGGGACATAGCAGAGCAGAGTTGGAATTAATGATAAGTTGTTTTTGTTATCACCATCATTAAGAACTCAATCCGATAATTATTTACGTGAGAAGAGCCATCTAGAACTCACAGTGCTCTCACATGTTATTCTATTTGACGTTTACAATAAGTGATTTTGTGAGCTACATTTGCAGGCCCTATTAGGGACTTTTCATGAGAAAACTAGGCAAGACTCACAAAGTGTACGTGGCTTCCTCAAAGTCGCTGCTAGTAAGTGGCTGGGTCAGAACCGTCACTTCAAAAACCAGTGCCCTTCTCCAGGTGGCTGGCTTCAGAATGACGGAGAATTGAGGAATTCAGACAGTCAAGGACAATAGGCATGCTATTTTAAATCTGCACACAAGGGCTGTAGGGCTAAAGATCCTTGCCTTTCTCAAAAAACGAGGAGGTGACTTTCTTCGTTCTTTCTCGGCCACTGGCCCCCAACAGGCGGAGCCTGCGTGGCCTGGCAGTAGAGCTGAAGAGCAAAGTAGATTCCGTCTCGACGCTGGGTGGGTAAAATCTGGCATTTCGTAGATAACTTTGGCTTTGTGCTTTCTTATTAAAGTCATTCTTGCATTTAAAAGGCTGGCTGGGTTCTTACTACTCATCACAGAGATAGGCACTGTGGCAGAGTGAGAGACCGAGTTTTTGTTCTAAAATCTCATTTAAAGATAGGACACCCTTGAGCGCCCTGGTTGGGATTCACGCTGAGTGGGACACCTGCGTAGCAGAGGCCCCTTATGTCTATGTCTGCATTCCACACAGCCCCCTCTCAGCTTTCACACTTCCCCTTAGCTCGGCCAACCCTACTTTAATTTTTGGGTTTTTTAAAAAATAGATTTTATTTATTTCTTTTTAGAGCGAGAAGGAGGGAGGGAGAAAAGGAGAGAGAAAAAACTTTGATGTCATCGGTTGCCTCTCTCATACTTCCAACCAGGGAGCTGGCCCACAACCCAGGCATGTGCTCTGGCCAAGAATCGAACCCATGACCTTTCGGTTTATAGGGTGATGTCCAACTCAAGTAAGCCACCCCAGTCAGGGCTCTGGCAATCCTACTCTTAGGTGCTGATGGACAAGTTCTCTTGCTTCGGGGCCGGAGAGCTGTCTCCACCAGGGGACCCGTGATACACAACTGCTACTCAGCAGTGTCCTGGGGGAGGCAAGGGTGAGTGAGCAGTCACGCAGAGGAACCAAAAGGAGTTGGCTCCACTCTTTGTGTCCTGTCTGGACACTGGTATCTGGTGGAAGGAACACGAAGGCCATGGGTGACTGGCCCCGTTATACCATATTTTGCTGTATACAGTGTGCACATTTTTGCCCAGCTTTTTGAGAGAAAAATAAAGGATGCATGCACATTATACATGGGTAGTACTAATTCTGTATCTATGTAAATGTTTTAAATTATTTTATTTATGCTCATGCATTAAAAGTGTAACTCTAGAAAGCAATAATGATATCTGTATGCAAAATAATACCCTGGAAAATGATAATGGGTTTTGTTTCTAAATATAGATAAATAAAAAATTGAAATAAAAAATTAAAAGTAAAGATTTTCCGACCAAAAGTTTGGTCCAAAAATGATGTGCTCATTAAACACAGCAAAATATGGTAAACGCAGGTGCAATCGGCCCTGCTCTCAGAATCAAGGGGAAGAGGAGATACTTTCTGAGGGAGACCATCCCAGGGGGTGTCAAACTCATTTTCACTAGGGGCCACATCAGCCTCCCTGTTGCCTTCAAAGGGCCGAATGTGATTTTAGGACTGTGTACATGTAACTACTCCTTAACAGTTAAGTGAGGGCTTGGCGCTGCTGCCAAATAGAAACAAGGTGCCGGGCTGGATAAAACAAGGTGGAGGGCAGGATTCCACCCGAGGGCCCTGTGTTGGCCACCTGTGACAGAGCTTCCCCCATTTATTCTGAGTGCGTCACGGAACTCATCTTCACGGCTGCTCTGGGTCACTGTTATTCCCTCGTGCGTACATCACCCACTTGCAAAGGTCACAGACACTTCCCCGTCATCCCTCTCTGGCTGGAAGCGCTTCCTGCTCTCTGCACCAGCACAGGCGCTGTATTTTTAAGAGAAGGAAGGAAAGGAAGCTTGGATGTCAGATGGTTTTTGACTTTGTAATTCTAAACCCAGGTGTGTGGAGGGGGCTGGAGGCTGGCAGGGATTGTTACCATATTCCAAATGAGAAGGGAATCAGGGAGTCAAAGGATTTTTCTGAGATCACTCAGCCACTACACATGGCACAGCCAGGATTTGAACCAGGGCTCTCAGAGTCCAGGGCCCCTTCCTCTGCGAGGCCCCATGCCGCCTTCCAGAAGGAAGATTTGTGGGTGCAGGGATACGCCTTCCTCTGTCAGTTGCAGGACCACCGAGTAAGTGAGGGGCTTTTCATTCTCAAACACGCTGACTAACCCGGATGGGACAGAAAGACTGCAGTGCCAGCCCACATGGCAGCCCAGTGACACTTCCAGCTAATGGCTGTGCCCACCCACCTACCCGGTTGTGACTGCCAGGCAGAGTCCCACAAGTTGGACTTGCTACATGGGGTTGGGAAGGCAGCACTCACTGCCTGTGACCACCAGCACCTGCTCTCCTTCCTTCACCCCTGCCCGCCTCTGCTGAGGGCCCCTACCCCTTCAGCCGGGAGACTTTAAAAGTTGGACTTCCTCCTGGTGCTAAGATGCCTTCTTCCCTGGGTCCCTGGATGTGTCTGTTTCAAGGAAGAGTTCGTGACAGAAGGTCAGCACAGGCCAGTTTGGGTGAAAAGGCTTTAAAATCTTCCTTTAGGCCCTAAAACGTACTTGAGGTGGTTTCCGACAGGCCGTGAGCTAATTCACGGTGGAGAAAGCGTCCCTAATGGATAATGGGGGTTCATTTCCTCATATAAATAGCCCTGAAAGGGTACTTGGAGGCAATCAAATGTCGTATTATTAGAAACGATGGGTCTTTTGCTCTCTCGGCCACTCTGGAAAAATGCAGGAGCCATAATATGGATTAAGACGAAATAAGCGCCCTGAAAGGAGACAGGGTCCCGATGTGCGGGGTAAGCAACTGCTGTGGTGGCTGATTCTGACACCTTGTTCTCTCTTTGTTCACTATGGAGCTCGCCAGCACCTCCAGGACTCGGAAGGAAGGGCACGTGCTTCTCCCTGGAGAATGACCCAGATCAGATCTAATCAACCATCCTCAGGGGTGGGATTCAGAGGGGGAAGAGTGACACTTGTTCACACCTTTTCTTAAAAGTTCCACTAAAAAAAAAAAAAAAAGACAAGTTTGGACAAAATGGTGGTTTTCTGAACATAAAGTGGGGCTTGGTATATTTGTGTTGGTGTGGGTGTGTGTAGGGGGTAGTGTCTTGCTCGGGGAAAGTTTATCCAGAAATTTTTGTTGTGAGAGCGCTGGATACTATCGAAAATAATACAGCTAAGAAAAGCCAAGGCAGAAAAGCAAACTCTACAGTAGTCAAACTTCCTTCATGGAAATCCACGGTTACACAAGAGCTAATGAGGGAGTGGATGGTGACGGATGGATTTTTGTTGCTGTTGTTTTAGAGTCACATTTGGGATTTCTCTAAGTGCCGAGATCCTCACTGGGCATCCATGTTATAAGATACAGGAAACTCGGGTATTGTTACATTGAGAAGCCAACGCTGTGTTAATTTGCCTGAGTTTCCTCCTGTTGCTTCCGTGATTAGCCGCTTCTCCACCCTGCACACACAAAGACGTACGTGTCAGACGCGGTCACCAGGGGAGTGTAGAAAAAAGTGCTTCAGAGGCTTGGTAGATCCCTCTGTTCACAAAGAATGTATTTATCCCCGGTGACCAGTGTCCATGCCTCGAAGCTTCCTCTGAAGGATTTGTTTTTGGCCTGCTCTGGTTAGCCCAGTCCTTACTGATAAGATGCAGTTTAATGGGATGGGCACACAAGTTCCTAACATTACTCTATGACTTTTTAATGCTAACTAACTCAGGCTTATCTTTCTAATTAGTTCAAATGACTGCAATAGTACAGAGGTTACAAAGTTCTTCAAGAAAAAACTTTCAGAGTCAAGAGTAGGGCGGTAGAGATGCTTTTTTGCTCGCTAGACTTGGAGATTGCCCTCGAGGTAGTGGAAAAGAGGCTGTTGGTTGTCTCCTTGCCACTCCCTTTTTTGGGTGGTCAGCCCCAGCTGTCTTTGGAGCCGGTGTCGCTGTGTGACCCGGGAGGGCGAGTCAGCCGGGGTGGGAGGAGGGATTTTCTTCTGGGAATGGTGTTTATTCCTGATACAAACAGAGGAGGGGGCTCAGGACAATGAAATGAGAAAACTGCAGCTGATCTTGGGGCTACAGCTGCAGTTTTCTTACCATGACCCGACCACCTGAGGATGGACACTGAATACTCAAGGAGAGCAGAGTGGAAAGGCTTTTAAAAAGAAAAAAAAAAAAAGGATTTTCGACAGCGTCATCAAGGCACAGCCCAACTCTGGCACTGTCCAGCTCCAGACAAACATGCCCATTGCTTACGCCAGCCAGTGTCCTGGGACCCGCAGCTGCAAGTCTCCTGACCGACAGCACAGACCTGGCAAAGGAAAGGGCTGTTACCACCCTTCATAAAAGAAAAGTCTCTTCTCTACTGTCTTTCTCAATGAGGGCTGTCATTACCCAATTTAGCAGGGGTATAAGGCAGCAATTCTGAAACTACTTTGCACATATACTAGGGTTAAACAAATAAACCAAGTTTTTTCACGGTCAAAGAAAGAAGTTACAAATAAGCAGGGAAGACTAGATCAAACCCTGTGGTTCTGGATTGAAGCTGACTGAAATCAGTATGAATCCACTATGTGTGTGTGTGTGTACACAGGTAGAAAGATAGAAAAATAAGTAGGAACTGGTGTGTATATATGGATTAGTAAACACACACACATTTCCTTGTGTATCCGTTCAATAAAGGGGCCTGGAAGCAGTGACACCCCATTAGCAATGGGCACCCAGATCTTGCTTCCTAAATACCAGTCTTCAGTGAAAGAAACCAAGGCTCCTTCCATAGGGGAATGGCCGATTCTATGACGGGGAACAGGAAAATGCAAGTCTGGAGCTTCCCAAGGTGTCACAAAGCAAGGAAGAGCTAAAATGATGAAGGACAGGGCATGTCTGGGGCACGTCTGTGACCATTCATTCACACAATGACTCACACGACTCTGCACACGGGTGCATTAATGGTTAAAGTTTATTACCATGACACATTAAAGTTACATAGCAGATCAGTAAGGGAAAAGGGACGAACTGGGCAGAGTCTGGAGACATCTATTGATAGGGTTTAATACTGTTCCTCCCTGCCCAGGAGGAGACATACCAGGTGTGCTCGACCTTTCCTGACAGTGAAAATGCTGGGGCACATGTGTAGTCTTTCTCGTAGGGAAGCCTGTTTGAGACCCAGAGTTAAGGGTTTTCACTGGGGGCTGGTCATACAGGCATTCTCTGGCAAGTTCCAAAATCCAAGGATCTCAGATGGTGCCTTCAGGGGGCAAAATCACCTTCCAAGTGTAGGGAATTTTCCATATCAGTGTGGGGAACTCTTCCCAGGCCAAGCTCCCAGATGCCAGCCAAGGGCAACCTAGCAAGCAGGCCCTTTGAAAGACAGCAGCCGAGGCTCTGCTTTGTTAGCTCTTTCCTGTATATGAAAGGGACACCAGTGGATTGAGCACTGACCTGTGAACCAAAGTGTTGCTGGTTCAATTCCCAGTCAGGGAATTCACATATCTGGGCTGTGGGCCAGGTACCCAGTATGGGGCATGCTAGAGGCAATCACACATTGATGCTTTTCTCCCTCTTTCTCCTTCCCTTCCCCTCTGTCTAAAAATAAAAATAAATAAAATATTAAGAAAGAAAGAAAGAAAGAAAGAAAGAAAGAAAGAAAGAAAGAAAGAAAGAAAAACAGAAGCCAACCCCAAACCACTCCCGTGGCCAAAAATGGAATCATGTGAACAAAAAAAAATCACTGTAGTGTTGACTTATAATTCAAAGAATGAAACAGATATCCATGAGTCTATATTTATAAAAAATAAGTAAATTGGAAGGGAGAGGACCACATCTTCTTTACAGAAGAATTCCGAATCAGTGTAGAAGGAATCAGGAAAATTGAAAACCACCGTTAGAGCCTCGTGGTGACAACTGCTGCAGGCAAAGTCCCCTAAAATTGGTCGGCGAAACTGACGACGAACAAAATGTTGGTACGGCTTCCAGTCACTCACCAAACAAATACTAGTTATTGGGGCGATTTAAACACGTGTCCCCAAATTCTTTGATAATCAGCCTTTCAGGAGGTGAAGTGTAATTTCCTTCTCCTTGAGTGTGGATTGGACTCCCTAAATTCTCCTAACAGAGAATGTAAAAGGGGAAAACAGTATCTCCACGGTAGAGAAAGCTGGCAGACACTCACTGCCTAGTGATCAAAGTTGACCACAGCAGTGCTAAGTGGTGTTGGCATCACGTCTCCCAATAGGGTGTGATGAGACGGGTCTGTCACCTCTGTGATATCATTTCCAAAAATCTGTAACTTCAGTCTACTCATGAGGAAACATCAGAAAAACCCCAAGTCAGGGGTATTCTACAAAGTACTAGACTAGTTCTCTTCACAATTTTCAAGGTCATGAGAAACAGGGGACGACCCAGGAACCATCACAGGTTGAAGGAGACGTAGACCTGATGACAAAATGCATCATGGGCTGGGTCTTGGAACCAAAAAGGACGTTAATGGAAACACTGGTGAAGTCAGAATGAAGTCTGTACTTCAGTTAATGGTATTGTACCAAGGTCAATTTCAGCGTCAATCACTGTGCTGTGGATATATAACATGTCAGCGTGAGGAGAAGCCGGAATATCCGTGCGCTCTCTGTACTGTATTTGCAACTCCTCTGTAAATCTAAAGTTATTTCCAAACAAAAAAATTTTTTTAGGCTCCCACATAGTAGGTACTAACTGGTGTTTGCTTCTCTTGATTATTTTACTTGATAATCACCCCCAGAGGGTGATAGTGCTGGGGAACTTCTGGTTGCCTCTACACCCAATAAGAAGTGTGTTTCCAAGGATGAATGATTCTGTGGCATTTATAAGCTTGGGAAATTTCATTGCCCTTTATTTTTTAAACTTTTTTTCTAAATATTTTATTTGTCTTTAGAAAGAGGGCAAGGGAAGGAGAAAGAGAGGGAGAGAGAAATATTGAAATGTGGTTGCCTCTTGCACGCCCCCTACTGGGGACCTGGCCCACAACCCAAATGGAATCAGTGACCCTTTGGTTCATAGGTCAGCACTCAATCCCCTGAGCCACGACAGCCAGGGCTCATTGCCCTGTAAAAGAACAATGTCATGATAGAGAGCGACCAGGCTGAAAATTAGTGCTTTTGGTCAGTTTTTTAGTTGCTGGGGATGCCTTGGTGTTCCTATCAGTGGAGACTGGTTTCCTGACCACTAACCTGGCTGGAGAATTGGGCCTAGAGTAGCCACTTGGAGGCAAGATGAGCTAGCTACATACGCCTCGAGAGCAGGCCCTACCCTCCCAGCCCAGTTGTCCTAACCTGGGTTCTTGAGGCTGTTTGGAAACGTATGAGTATGACCCAGGATCCTGAAACTAAGTCAACACTGCAGCCAGAAATACCTAAAAACGAGACAGTGTAAAAAGTGTGGCATGGGTGAGCCTCACTCCTGGCCCCAAGAATTCTTGGATGTATCGTTTTCTTACCTGTGCTTCATCCTGCAGTAAAATGTTTCCTTCTCATGGGAAAAGAGCTTTGTAGTTTACCCTGGCTAAGCTCCTTCTTGCTCAGAGGGCTTTGGAAAATTGCAGTGAAGTCGTTTTTGCTTATTATTTATGTTCCTAGCTTACTTCCAAAAAGAATCTAAGGATGGCTCATTCTCCAAACAATTTCGCTAACCCTAGGTCTTTCTTCTCTTCCAGACCATCTGTTCCTCTTCACCATGAAGTCATAGTACTAAATTTGTGACTGTACAATCATTTCCATGGTAACAGGATGTGGTCTTCACCACTGAATCCTGGTTTCACTCTGACCAGCATCAAGCGGCAGGAGGGGTGGGGAGTGCATTCTGACATTTTCTATTCTTTTCCATGGTCCGTCTCTCTCCAAAGTTCTTCCTTTTGATTCTAAAATCTTATACTCCACCTGGGTAAGGGATTTTGCATAGTTTACATATGAGGCATATGTCCAGTAAATGATCAGATATGCAAGCCAAACAATAATAAGTTGAGAAATACCACACACACACACACACACAATGGTGTACACACTTGTTTGAAAGTGCGATGATTAACAAAGCACTTCTTGTTTGTATAGAAGGAAGGAGAATAAGAAAAGAGAATCTATTTAAAAGACATGAAACTCCTGAACCTAAGAAATTTGCTTTGATGACTATAATAAGCAGTGGGAGGCAGCTGACCTAGTTTCTACCCAACGGTTTCCTTACCTTGCTTAGCAAAAGACATGACAGAGCCTTCCTGTGTGAGCTCAGACCCTCTGACCAAAGGGAGATAGAAAGATAAGCAGCTTTCCTCACATAAATGACTAATACCTGGATGTTTTAATCTCACACAACTCACATGACAATTACACAATCTTTAGAGAAACTTCTTAGAACATCATTTGCTATACTATAGACAGAGAGAAAGGCATAGCCTTTACTAGTTATTGGAGTATCAGAAGAAAATCCCTGATTGGTACATCAATCTAGCAATTTTATAGGATGCACTAGAACAGGCAAGGACTGTTTTAATGAGGCTCTGCTGACATACAACATTATATAGATATATAAGACACGTTACAAATTTTATATAATATGTTATACATGTATATAAGAGAAAAAGAGGTATTTGTGTAGCCAAAAAATCTTGTATTAGATTTTTAAAAGTGTTCACAGATATCATAGTGCATATAATATGCTACAATTTGATGTTACAGAATGTTGTAAAGCTGATCCTTGTACTGATATAGTCAGTTGTTTCACCTTCTGTACAGTATGTCATTGAATGAGTATACCATAGTGTTTGCTCCTCATTCATTCATTTATTCTTGGGTGTTTCCATGGTTTTATTAATACAAACCATATTGTAATGATCCTTTCCTACCTTTTTGCACCAGCTGCTACTCCTGAAGTTATCTCCTATCTCGGTAAAGGCAACCCCAGGCAGCAAGTGTAGGTACTTGGTCCAAAACTTCGAAGTCATCCTGGGCCTTTCCCCTCAAGCCTCAGGCCACGCTGCTTGCTCTGTATCCTAGAGCCACCTCTCTCAGACACCCTCAAACGAGTCCCAGGCCCCAACAGTTCCTTCCTACCACTGCAGTCGCTTCCTCCTCTGCCCCACTCACTAACTCCACTTTACGCCACGGGCTTTCTGTGCTTCTTCCGACGTTTCCAGCTCATTTCTGCCCCAGGGCATTTGCATTTGCCATACCCTCTTGCTGGAAATGCATTTTCCTCAGAACTTAAACATACATCCTGCTTGCTCCCGTATTTTTCTGAATTCTCACATTCACCTTCTCAGGAGGGCCTTCCCTGTTCATCTGAGCTGGACCAGGACTTCCTGCCCCCCATCTCTTTATCCCGCTAAACTTTGCTTCGAGATACCTTTTATTCCCATAGGCCTACTATGTTGATTGGTTCAGGTAGGAACTTGATAAATATTCTGTAAATGAGTGTTTCCTTATGCCTTTTTCAACATTTTTTCTGAATTATGTAAACAGAGGTGGCATTTCTGGATCTTAGGATGTGTGCATTTTTCAACTGGAAAAGGTATTTCCAGGCCGTTCCTCTAAGTGGTCGTGGGAATTTACACTTCTACCAGCATAGGTAAGACCTCTCGCTTCCATGTAACTGATAGTCAGCACTCAGTATTGTCAGATTTAGAATTTTTTCCCAATCTGATAGATGCTTTACTTTACATTTCTCTGATTACTGGGGAGGTAGAGTGGATTTTTAAAATCTATTTTTCTGTAAGCTGTTTGTCTTTCTCTTATTTACAAAAGTAATTGATGTTGTCTATTAATCCTTTGTTTTTTATATATATAAGATATAGCAATTATCCTAGACTGATTTTCCTTTAAATATTGCTTATAGGATAATTTATCAAACAGAATTACTAAATTTGGATTGTTCAAATTTATTAGGCTTTTCCTTTATAATTTGTGCTTTTGCTGTCACATTTAAACGATCCTTCCTTCCCCTGCGATTACAAAGGTGTCCACCTGTCATTTCTTCTAGCAGTTACAAACTCTTCCTTTTGCCCCAGGTTTAGAGCCTCACTTTGCTTGCAGTTTAGTTTATAGCAGTGGTTCTCAAACCGCAGTGTGGGAACAACTGGGGGTCCCAAGACTCTTTCGGGGGACTTGCAAGGCCAAAACCATTTCTGTAATAACACTAAGACGTCACTTGCTTTTTTTTTTTATCACTCTCGTTCTCTCAGGAGCAGGAGAACTTTCCAGAGGCTGCAGGATGTGTGATGATGTCATCCCTGACTGGGTAACTTACAAACGGCGGGCACTGCTCACAGTTCTGGAGGCAGTATGGAGCGGTTTCCTCTGTCCCATGGCAAGGTCCCACATTCACTGTGTCTACTTCGATGCCTCTTTTCATATCATAGCACGGCAATATCTATCTATCTGATTACTGCAGTCTGTGACAGCGATTTTCAACTGGTGTGCCGACACACACGAGTGTACTGCAAGAAATTTTAAAACGTGCAATACCTGACTATTTAATTAGGGGCACTGACCTCTTTTCCCTTAGACTGTCAAATAAAAAACATGATAACAGCCAACACAGCAATAGGCATCCGATGTGAATGGATCAAAATTATACCTATTTTTTTGTCAGATTGGCAAAAAATACATCTTTTGACGCACCGCAGAATTTTAGTAATTCATTTACGTGCCATGGGATGAGAAAGCTTGACCATCTCCGGACTGTAGGGAATCTTCGCATCTGGGAGGATAAATCACACTTCCTTGGTTCTTTAGAACTGCCTGGGTTCTTCTTAGTCCTTTTCCCCTCATGATTAACTTTAGAATCGTTTTTTCAAATTCCGCGAAAAATCTTGTTGGGATTTTGATCGAAATTGTATTAGTCCCAGAGAATCATAACCCTTATGGTACTGATTTTCTGTCCTGTGAATTTAGTACAGGTTTTTTTCATTGGTTACAAAATTTCTTCTTGCCCCTTGGTGTTTTAGCCATAAAGGTCTTGCACATTTTTGTCAGATTCTTCATAGACATATTATTATCATTTCTGTTGCATTTGTAAGTGGAATCTCCCCCCTGCCACATAGGCATGCATATTCCCCATTACTTAGGTACATGGGATCGCTGTTGACTTTTTGCATTTATCATGATTTAGCAACGTTGCTCGACACGTAGTCTAATTTTTTCTTGAAGAGCCTCTTAGAGATTCTAACTAAAAAACAATGTTGTCTGTAAATATTTTGTACTCTTCCTTGCTAATCACGGAACACCTGTTTTTCCTCTTGAACATGGACTGGAACTTGCAGCATGATGTTGACCTGCAGAGGTGACAGCAGGCCTGTCGTGTTCCCGACTCTAGTGGTGGCGCTTCCGCAGTCGCATAATTACTGTTCGGTACAGACTCTGTAGTACCTGCGTCCAGTTGATATTCTTTGCTAGCTAAAAAATTTTGTTTTTATATGTTTAATCTTTATTGTATTTTTTCCATTACCATTTAGTCCCTGTTTACCTGCCTCCCCCCAGCAATCAGCACACTGTTGTCCATGTTCATGCGTCCTTTTTCCTTAGGATTTTGTGTTTAATTACGGTTCTTGACTGCTCATTTTATTTAAATTCATCGAGATGAGCAGCACATGGACCTTTTCCTTAATCTGACAATGAGGTAGGTTACAGATTCTATTTTTTTTTTATTTTTGCTTTTGCAAAGCAATGGCATAGGTCAGATTAGGTTACAGATTTTAGATAGATCTTTGTGAATCAGGTAAACTTTATTTGGACTTGAGGTATTATATTGTATACTCTGCTGGATTTGATTTTATAATTTCTTTAGGATTTTCATATCAATATCCAAAAAACTGGATTCATCTAAGTTTTCTTTGTCCTATTTTGGTATCCAGATTACAGTGATGTCATAACATAAGCTGGGAGTCCTTTACTCCTCTTCTAGTATCTGGAACAGTTTGCACACAGTGGGACTGTCTGTGCCATCAAAGGTGTAAACTCACCTGTAAGATGGTCAGGCGTGGGCTCCTCGATGAAGGATGGGAAGGGGGTTGCTGGGAGACTTGTGACTGCCAACCTATTTTACTGATGTTTGCTTTATTCAGACTTTATATTCTTTTCGTGGCAACTTTTAATTTTATAGTCTTCTGGTAAATTGTCTACTTCACCTCAGTGTTCAGTTTACTGCTGTAAAATGACTCAATATTGTACATTTTACAGTATAACTAATGATATTCTTAATTTCTATTGTACTATATGTCCAATTGTGACTCTTTGAATTTCTAACATTGCTTACTTATGCTTTCTATTTTCTTTCCAATGTAGCTTGGGAGAAGTTTATTTTATTCATCTGTTCAAAGAACCAGCATTTAAGTTTATTGATTTTTACATTATGGGGGTTGACCCTATTCATTTCCTAGTTCCTTGAGATGAATATTTGTCTCACTCTAAATAATTTTTAATGTATGCATTTAATGCCATAAATTTACTTCTAATGACTACCTTACCCACATTATCCAAGTATTTTCATGTAAGATTTTATTTGTTCTTCTTTTCTAAATGGTTGCAATTTTAAATTTAAATCATGAGTTATTTAGGAATGTGTTTCTAAGTTTTCAAACGTCTGAGAATTTTTAATTCAACTCAATTTTGATCTGTGTTGTAGGTACTGTAGTGATTCATTGAAATATCTAACCTAATATGTGGTCAACTTTTTATAAATGTTTGATGTGTGTTTGAGAAGAATATGAATTCTCTAACTGTTAGGTGGGAGGTTTTATATGAGGATATATGTATTATATTATAGAAATCTTCTATTTCCTGAAGATGATCCATTTCCACTGAAATAGAAGTTCTGACTGGAAAGTAATATTAAAATTACTTTAAAACAAATACATTTAAAGAGAGAAAGAAATAAAACATCTAAATAAAAAATCAAAGTTTAGGCCCTGGCCAGGTTGCTCAATCGGTTGGAGCACCATCCTGTGCACCAGAAGGTTACGGATTGGTCCGCAGTCGGAGCACGTCCCGGGAGGCCACAGGCCAATGTCTCTCCCTCTCTCTCCCTTCCTCTCCCTCTCTAATCAGTAAACACATCCTCAGGTGAGGATTTAAAAAAAGGAATCAAAGCTTAAGAAACAAACAGAAGACATGAATAAAGAAAAGATGAATACGAAAAGTAACTAAAGAGGAAAATAAACATTGTGATAAAATATTCAATAATGATTATTTTCAATAATGAATATTCAATAATTTGAATAATGAATAATTCAAAATATTCAACTCTAATCTGGTTAAAGTCAGAGAATGAATTTTTTCCAGCTTTATGGAGGTGTAATTGACAAAAATGTAAGATACTTAAAGTATACATTGTGATGATTTGATGCATACATACATTGTGAAGAGATCCCCCTCCCCATCTGATTAATGCAGAATTACTGAATTGGAATATTATACTAAGGAATTTATGCAGAATACAGCATGACATAAAAGAGAAGACATATTTTGGCAATTTTAAATTATGGCCACAAATTCTCTGATACTCCTCTCCTTAAGGAATGGGTCTAGCCTCTGCATCCCCCAGTCTGGGCAGGTTTGTGGCAAAACGAGGTGGAAGCGATGGTGTGTTTGACTTCTGAGGCTGGAGGACAGAGTCCACATCGCCTCTGCCTCATCTGTGGGAACAGTCACTGTGGAAACCCTGAGCTGTCATGTAAGGGACAGAAGTACCCTGAGGCCTCCAGGATGTGAAGATGTCCAACCCACTCCGATCCACAGTTCCAGTGGAGTCCAGCCTTTGTCACTGTGGCCTAGACAGGGGAGTGGAAAGAAACCCACTCACTCTGGTGACCAACAGCTGACAAAGTCTTCTCACGGGGTTCTCTGTGCATCACGAGGCAGAGTCACACTCTCCCTGAAGTACCTATCCACATTCCTATCATACAGAATCTGCGAGCCTAATGAAATGGTTTCTTGTTTCATGCCACTCTCTCATGTTTTTGAGTGTGTTTTTTTTTTACAGCAATACATAGGACACAAGAAGAATGCATTTAATGTATGGCTTCAGAAAGAGAGCATATAATTTTTTGTATCCTGGATCATTTCCTGCTCATGCCTCTCACCTCCTTGTAAGATAAACACTCTCCTAGCTCTCTCATTTTATAGGCAAGCTGTCTGAAGCCACCCAAGTATCTTTAATTACTATCTACATGCTGCTGACTCCTGAATCTACAACTCAAACTCAGATTTCTCTCAAGCTCTCCGGGTGATCAAGACCCCTCAATTCCAGACAATTGCAGTTCAACATGTTCCTCCCCCCCGCCAAATTCACCATCTCCACATTCGCGTGTCTCTACAAATCATTCCTCCTCCTGTATATTCTATTTTTGATAGGGGAACTCAAGAGTTAAAGATTTTAGCTCTAGTTATAGTTGATAGGCTTAAGCAATTAATGCACGTGGAAAGCTGTTATTCCAGGAACTGGAATACATGACTCACATGACTTCAGAAGTTTAACAAATAAGTCAACCTTTGTGCCCCAGGGTGTCTGCAAACAGTGCAGACGGTATCTGAGCCATTGTATTCCAGGGAGGGAACATCTGTGACTCAGATAAAGAATTGTTGATCAGAAATACATTACACTGTAGATAAAGAAATACTAGGAAAATCACTGCCTAGACTGCAACTCTTTTCTGATTAACCTTTTCCTGAACTTCTTACCTACCCTTTTCTTCTACTTTTAAAAAGGTCAGCTTGAGATTAAAAGTTAAGATGATTTTTAGGGTACATAACATGCTGTCTTCCCAGATTGCCGGCATCTGAATAAAGAACCCATAAAAATTCAATCCTTGTCTCTACTTACTGGTTCTGGTAGTGACACGCAGCATGAATGCTGACTTTCCTGGTTTGATTTTCATCTAGTTTTCCAAACAGAAACATGTGGGGAGGGTCTCCTCGATTTCTTCCATGCCCTCCCTATGTCTAATATGTGACCAGTCCTGTCATCATATTTCCATTCAAGGAATTTTTATAGCCTAGCATTTATTACCTATCACTGGAGCCAAAGCAAAATAATGAATTAAAGATGAAGTTAAGGTAGTAGAATAAAAAAGAAATGAAATGTCACTAGATTAAAGATAAAAATAGTTTTGGTATTGCCCAATGGAACATAAAGTTTGAAAGAACAAAAACTTACAAGAGATTGTTAGATTTAGTTTGAAGGTTCAGATGATCTCAAGATCACCTGAAGAGTAAAAGAGGATTTTCTCCAGAGTATACAAAAAGGTCTGTTTGGAAAAAGTTTAGCCATTGTTAATAAAATGAGAATGGTTTGCACAACATTGATGTAACCTGACAGCCAAGGAGAGTGGACTGGAATGCATGTGCATGAATAATTACAACTTCACTGTACTAGTCAGTGGGGGCAGTAGATACTGTTGAGTGTACTGTGTGGCTGTTGCATTCAAAGTGAGTGAGCAAGTAGAGCAACAAATATACATCAAATTTTGCATTAAGTTTGAACATTCCTCTGCAGAAACTATTTGGATGATTCAGAAGGCCAGTTATGGGAAACTGGTGACTGGCAGCTTCATCATGACAACACACCTGTTCACGCATCATGTTTTGTACAGAGTTTTTTTTGTAAAACATCAAATCACCCAGGTGACTCAGCCCCGCTACAGCCCAGTTTGGGTGCTCTGCAACTTCTGGCTTTTCTCAAAACCAAAATCACCTTTGAAAGGGAAGAGACTGCAGACCATCCACGAGATTCAGGAAAATACAACAGGGCAGTGGATAGCAACTGGATGTGAGGTCCCAAGGTGCCTATTTTGAAGGGGACTGAGGCATCATTGTCCTATGTACAATATTCCTTGTATCTTTTTCAATAAATGTCTCTATTTTTCATATGACATGGCTGGATACCTCTGGGCAGACCTTGTATATAATGTTGGGTTGGCCAAAAGTTCCCTACAGCTGCCCGGACTGCACTGTTTTGTATTGTTTTGTTTCAAATGATGTTTTCACTTTTACAAAAATGGGTGTCAGGTGACATTACACTTTGCACCCATAGGTGGAATTCAAAGGATGCATTTTTTAAGGTTTATTTTATTCTCATTCTAGAGAAGGGAAGAGAGAGAGAGAGAGATGTGAAAAACACTGGTCAGCTGCCTCATGTACAGGCCCCAACATGGGATCAAGTCCACAACCCTGGCACATGCCCTGACCTGGAATCAAACCAGCGATCTTTTGGTTATGGGACAACTTTTCAACCAACAAGGCCAGGGCAATACATTTTGCTTTGAAGACCAGTCTTTAAAATGGCAATACGGAGTTTCTCACGCTATATAGCAGCCTCTTTGAACTGGATTGTTACATGGAATTACCTCCAACTATCACAGAGTATAGGAAGCAAGAACCAGGATGTCCCTTCAGAAGACAGAGATTGCTAAGTCTGGAAGCATATTTCACCAAGCCTCCTTTCTTGTTTTTAAGACAGAATGCAGACCTAGTCTTTTCTTTTTTAAAAAAAATTATGTTTTATCTTTCCACTTTGCTTTTTTTTTTAAAGATTGTATTTATTTATTTTTAGAGAGGGAAAGGGAGGGAGAAAGAGAGAGAAAGAAACATCAATGTGTGGTTGCCTCTCACGTGGCCCCCACTGGGGACATAACCTACAACCCAAGCATGTGCCCTGACTGGGAATCGAACCTGCGACCCTTAGGTTTGCAGCCCACACTCAATCCACTGAGCTACACCAGCCAGGGCTAGTCTTTTCTTAATATCTCTCAAGGAAAGGAGATCCAAACAGATCGGTGTCTAACAACTATTCCTGCCCCAGACGGTGTGTTTCTTTGTTCCTCCACCTGTTTTCTCTTCCTCCAGACTTCATGGTTTCCTTTTATCTTTTCTTTTCCCACTCTTGCTTTCTTCTCAATTCAATTTTCCTGCTTCTCTCCTTCTTCCTCACCCATAAAACATCTCTTGACTGGTTACATTCCAGAGAAAGGAAGAAGATGCACATTGTTATATAACTGGGAGGGGCCAGGGCCAGGGGCCTAAAATTGAGGGAAGAGGAGAATTATAAAGGTATGAGAAGGCAAAAAGGGTAAGTATAGGTTTCATTTTAGACTTTTATTTCTTAAAATGATTGTGTGTGTGTGTGTGTGTGTGTGAGAGAGAGAGAGAGAGAGAGAGAGAGAAAGAGAGAGAGAGAGAGAGAATCCCATCCACAGCATTTGATCTTTCTTAGGCTGTGGTAGTTCCCACTAGACCCAAAATTACCAAAGACAGTCAGTAACTATATATTCAAAGGTGATCACCCTCATCAGTGTGTGTTCACACAAAGGTATCAGCACCTGAGAGTGCATTAGAGGGAGCCTTAGGAAATGCCTTAGGAACTGTCTAGATCTGGTGTTTCAATCACCAGGATGTAAATAGCTGTTACACTTATCTTTAAGGTATGGTTGAAGACCTCCTTTTCAATTTCCTTTGTTACTTTCAGGCTCTTGTGATGTGGCAGATAGTTCAGCATTCTTTAAAAACAATAACAAACAAAAACAGCAACAGCAACAAGAAATCTATTTTAGTTTTTGGTTGGTGGAGATACTGAAAAATACAAATAAATAAAGAAGGAAAAGCCACCCATAAATAACTAGCCTCACAAAAATAACTATTAATATCATATTGTATTTCTGACCACTTCCTATGCAATTCTATTCCATAGTCATACTTTATGTATACAGTTTTGTATCTTTCAGGCATATGTTAGTCTAGAATGCTATTAATCATGGTTTTCTGTCACTTTTCTGGCCAGTTGCACTGCACAGATTTCTCCTCCTGCTGGGAAGTGGAATTTGGAAGAGTAAACTCTGCAAAGTCTCCTTTTGAAGGATTTGTAGTTGACTGAGACACGTAAGTGGATCATCTGACTGCGTGTCTGCTCTTGAATCTTGGGGTGGAATGGCTCCAGAGACTCCACCACAGATTTATCTCTCTGTAACTGCCCTACTCACTTGATTCCCCCCAAACTTTAAATTTGAGAGCGATACACCATTCGCACCCCAGTACCAGCCTATGATCCCTTACATCACAGGTGGCAAACATAAGGCCCCAGGCTGAACCCGGACCTCCACCTTATTTTATCTGGCCCAGCACCTTGTTTCTACCCGCGGCAGTGCTGAGCTCTCACTTAACTGTTAAGGAGTAGTTACATGTATACAGTCCTAAAATTGCATTCGGCCCTTTGAAGGCAGCCACAAAGCTGATGTCACTCCTGGTGAAAATGAGTTTGACACCCCTGCTTTGCATAAAAAGTTCTCAATATATTTTTGAAGATTGAATGAATGAAAGGAAAGGTAAATACTGAAATTTTAGAGGATCCATAACTCATCAAGCTTTCTTTTCAGTATCAGGATACATTCAGGTTAAACTTCCACAAATAAAGTATTGATTTAGATTTAGATTTGATAAGAAAGAGAAGAGAAAGATAGGAATTGATCATCAGTGGAACCACCCCCGACTCCGCCCAGACCCTAAACTCTGAACTCTACTTAAGATTCCTACTGGGAACAGGAACAGAACCACAGAAATGGAGATCACATGGAGGGTTACCAACAGGGGAGTGGGAGAGGGAGGGGGAAAAGGTACAGAGAATACGTAGCATAGAGGGTAGGTAGAAAACAGACAGGGGAAGGGTAAGAACAGTATGGGAAGTGTAGAAGCCAAAGCACTTATACGTGTGACCCATGGACAAGAACTAAG